>VMOF01000001.1:1678151-1989892 GCA_011764245.1 Trialeurodes vaporariorum
AGTTTTGAAGAAGAACACAAATCTTAATAGTTTAAAAGTTTAAAAGATGTATTCAATCATAATGTTTACTTTCTCGGTTTTCTTTTACGTTGTATTCATTTGTTCATAGAATGTCTCGCCTTCCGGGTTTTTCAAATGACTTGCCGGATTCTCCGACCGACACCTCGCGACGATTCGGCGGATCTGATTGCAACGAGGTCGGCCCTGAAATGAGAGGCAAAAGGATCAATGAGCCACGATCCCATTTCGGTGAGAGAGCTATGAAAACATAAAATCATAAACATTATATTAATAAACATTTAAGAAAAAAGCTCATTATAAAGCTTCATAAATGATTTAAGAATAATTTTTTTCTGCAGATTCACCCTCGGACAAGGGCATTTTAACCTATTCAGCCATTCGAAACAATTGTAGCCACTAGCCACTATCTGAATCTGACCCAACATTCCCAGACTTGATTAATTGAATTACGGAAATAATTTTTTTTTTTACCAAGCCGAGCTTTGAGAGCAACACTACTGCTCTCATGCTTTTGCCCTAGTCAGTCGCGGGGAAAAGCCTTGCGCGTAAAAAGTATGAAGAATAAATAGAAGCAGTCGCGGGAACAAGCCGACCAAGCGTGTAGCTCGTAAAAAGTGCGAGGAATAATTCGAGCCGTAGTGTGATAACTATTCCTACATGATGGTTCGGTTTTTGCGTAAACAGTGAATTGAAGGCGCAAAAGAACAATACGGCCCTGCCTTCGCCCCAGTCGCAGTCGTGGGGCAAGCTTATAGCGCGTAAAAAGTGTGAAGAATAAATGGAGCCGTAGTGAGATCCTACACGATGGTTCGGTTTTTGCATAGACAGCGAATTGAAGGCGCAAGAGGATTGCCTTTGACGAAGCCACTATGGGAATTATTACAATTACAGTCAGTCTCGGAAAAAGCCCGCCTGAGAGCATTGCATTCTTCCTTTGTCCACCGCTACGGCCCTTTCCTTCGACGCGACGCCCCTAATACCTCAAGTTGAGGGCCCCGTTAGGAACTGCCCAAGGATATCAGCAGTTTTCAAATAATCCATAAAACTAGTTTGTGATCAGTTCAAGGGTCTTTTTCAAAAAGAATGTGAAAAATTCGATTGGGAGCTCCTCTTGAAGCCCTCGATCGAGAGATATCCCTCTCCACTTTTCTTAGGACTAAATTGGCGGCCTATTCTGGACTACTAGACCCCCCTCCCCCCTCCTCTCGCAACAGAGTTGGTTTCAGTCTTTTACTTTTATATTTTTAATTATTCATGAAATCAATTTGAGACATTCTTTGAAACCCTCAAACAGAGAACAAGAGGTTCTCAGATTCCTTTCACAGTGGATACTGTACCTATACTATCGGTTCCTTGTCACCCATTCAGTCCCCCTGTATCGTGCGTGAAAAACTCTTTGGGTTCCGATATTTCAGAGCCGCAAAGAGTTTAACTCATGGACGATGTACAATAGTTTGGCTTGTGAATAGTCAGTTAAAATGTCCCTTGGTACCCCAAAAATATCACTTGGGGTCTAGGGGGACATTGGCGAGTACAGCGGGGGGGGGGGGGGGGGTGAAGGGAGCGATCGCCCCTCCGTTCGGCCAAAAAAGGGGGAAAAGAAAGGGAAGAAGGGGGAAAGAAAGGGAGAAAAACAAAAAAGGGGTCGCCTCTGAGGGCAAAAATCCCAAGTTCGCCCCCCGGTCGCGAGGGCTGGATCGGCCAATGGGGGGGGGGGGGGGGGGCTCAATAATTTCTAGATCCAGGTGGTCATCGAAACCAGCCACCCTGAGTCAGTCCGCCTTCAGTTATGTACAGGTGGTGGTGGATAGGCCCAACTTGCAGCTCCAAGTTTTCGAGTTTACGCGGAAGCGAGCTCAAGTTTTTGTGACCTTTACTAATACTTTCAAAAATGAAAACATTTTCTTTCTTTCTTACCTATTATTATTTTTTTTATGTCTTTTGCACAAATTTGTCGACCTTGAACCAAAAAAAAATTAAATAATATATTTTGTTGTTGCTTGTTTCCCTATATTTTGCTGCTCAAGGCACGTGCCTAATCGGCTCTGTAGATAGATATGAATCGTGAATCAACGCCGCCCACGGCCGCGCAGCCGCTGACGCGGCCCGCGACTGCGAGCATTTTACCATTTAGGCTGTGCGATACGCATAACGTGTTATGATCTGCGTTTCCGGTTTTTGAAAGTCGCAGCCGGTGTATCCGAGAAAAGAGTCCATACTTCTGCGATGAGCTTCTTGGCTGATGTTATTTTTGCTCCAGGTTCTTCCGAAGGAGGGTACAGGTCCCGAAATGCCGCCCAAGTGCCGATGTCTTAACTGCACGAGTCGTACAGTTCCGAAAGGAATATTAAGTACCCCAAATTTATTTTTTGTTCAGGAATCGAGAAACAATCTTTTTGGTGACTTAAAGCAACTTAAGTAAGAATCTGAACAAATTTTTTTCAACACTCAAAAGTTGTGAAATGGATTGAGCATGTATTAAAGAAAAGAAAAAATTAAAAGAAATAGTTAATTATTTAAGTATGAGTATCGACGAGGCACCTTTAGGAAAAACCTTTATTTGTTGGACGTTTAAATACATACAGCTTAAATAGATCTTTTTGGACTCAACTATTTTTGTTTTTTTGTTTGTTTTTTTGTTTTTGGTTTTAAAGTTGCAGGATTAGTACTATTAAAGATGGCCACACCATCGCTAACTCATCTCCAGATAGATATGTTGGGATGAGAGTGATGAGACTCCTGTAGGAACACTATCTTAATGTTATACTTATTTCAAATTGGAAGGAGAGTCATCTTCATTCCAAAAACCCCCCTTCCCTGTAAACGCCAATGGCTCACGGCAGACAGGGTATTGCCAAATTCAGCCCTAGCAAACGGGAAGGGGGTCTGAAATAATCTCCCCCCCCCGGAAACTCCCCCTTTCTTCCTTCTTTTTCTCTTTCTTTCCACCTTCCTGCCCCCTCCTCTTTCCCATATTTGGCTAAACGGGGGGGGGGGGTGTCCCGCCGAACCCCCCCCCCCCCCTCCCCCCATGTGAGCTTATTTCTCGGACACCCTTTATGCCGGTCTCCACGGTAACGAGTCGAAACTGTAAACGCAACGCAAGGCAGGAAGTGTATCCTAGGTATTTCTTTTCAAATTCTATACATAGCAGCAGCGCAGCATCAGCTGATACTGTTGACTAACCGACATCTGGACATGCGCGCTTTGTTTACATTTCGTCTAAGTACATGTATTCTTAACATCGTACTTGTGGTACTTACTTATTGGTATTTGCTCATTATTTGCCTGCGCTCTTTATTTCTTTTCTTCTTTCCGGGGAGCGTCGAAATAATGGAATCTCTATTCTTCCCTCGAAATGACGGATCGCGAGTTTATCAGCGTCAGAATAAGTGTTTTAAAATGTGCTCTATCAGCCTCAGGCTATCAGTAAGTATCCCAAGGGAATGAGCCTTCTCTTTCTCACCTCTCTCCTAAAGTATGAGGTGTGATCCATAAATTGATCCGCCTCTCTCTTTTATTATTAGAATGAGTCTGTTCTAAAAGGACAGATCAGGGGCTGTCAAGTGATTTCTACCCCCTCTTCTATCCTTTGCTATCATGTACCTTCAGATGAGCCGAAAGAGAGAAAAGGAAAATTTCTTATGGTTAGATCCGCTCGTCGAAATGTAGCAAGCCCTCAACACTATTTACTGTCAAACGTGACCTCTGTCGAAGGTGCTTCTCATTATTTGGCCCTTGAGATCAATAAACCGCTGCCCCAAAATTACATTTATCTGAAAATTTCTGTCTAGATGATAAGGTTCTTTAACCAGTGATGTGCTGAATCGTTCAAGCTTCCACTCACTACTTACAGCAATCATTCGTCTTCGATTTTGCTCGTTTCTGCGAAAGATATCACTTTGGTTTGTCGGGGGTGAAAGCTTCATCAGCAATTTGAATCATCGAAACGATTGAGTGTCAGAACATATTCTACACCTGTCTCCTTCAATAATTTGCTAGCAGGCTGATTTTGAACAATTGTACTATAATGCCATCCAGTCAATGATTGAGTCTGTGTTATACGTATGGGTGGCGTCATTCCTAGAAACCCTTCCATCTCTGCGGAAATTCACCGATGACTTCTGAGCTATTGTGCACTTGTTGTAGAGATGGGAGGGTTTCTATCGGAATAGAACCTAGCGTTATGAGCCTGCCTGTAAGAATAACATACTTTTGATAGGGGCTCGATAAGATTACGATCTGATCCTTCATAATCAGCCTGCAGATTTGAGTTAGGGCCACTTTTAAGACTGTCTGTTAAACGTTTAGCGGGCAGATTGAGAAATCAAGACTGTCAGTTCATCATTTAACTGCTAGTTAAAATAGAGGGTAGATCTAGTGCCTGTTAAAATTTAGCAAGTGGATGTTCAGGCATTCGGACTATTTAGAGCAGGTGCTGAGTGCCGATGAAAGCCGAGAGCTCCGGAAGTGCCGAGTCCGCCAAGGCGCCATTGCTACTTCTAGGTTATGTCCAAGGCACTACCATCTCTGCTCAGCAGAGCGTGCTTCGAAGGTCATTTGATAGTCGGCTTTAATTGGCTGAATCCTGTTGAATCGCTGAAATTATGCATAACGGCCAGTACAGTGCTGACTGACAGTTGACAAGCGGTCGTAAAAAAGAATTGCTTGTTAAACTGTCTGTTATGTATAACTGTCAGTCAGTTTACATGCATATTTCACGAATATCTTAGAGCTATAGAGCCTTAGAGCTATAGATTGTCATTTGACAAAGCTCTATGGCTTTCATGAAAAAATTTGAATCATACTTACTTGTGACAGCCTGTAATGTAGACACATTTTGAGTAAGTATCGGGCTCTGACAAAGTGACAAGTAGGGTTGAGCCACTGAAAATGCTTCTAATAAATACTTTGGTGAGCAGTTGGTCTGCTAACAGTCCAGATTCATCGCTAACCAATTGCTCACTGATGCGTTTGGGGTGCTGTGAGAAGGAAGAACAGTTTTGAACACATCATATTTTTATGATGAAAGTTAGAAATTTAACTTTAAAAAACTTCAGACGAATTGATTTTAAGTTGAATGGATGAAGATACTTATACCTAGAAATGACCTTAAACCCTATTTTAAATGATGCGTAAATGAATTCCTTTCATTATGTATGCTTATCATGTATTGGTAGTACTTAACATATGTTTGTTGTTGTAATTTTCTAGTTCAAGACTACTTCTGGACCAAAACACTCAAGGTTGTACTTGCTGATCTCTATCCATCGGAAAATGCTGCTGAACATTTCACCAATGAATATGATATCGTCAGTAGTTCTTCGCAGGCAACTTCGGTCTTGCGCAGAGGTTTTCCATTTTACTTGACCGTCCGCTTTGACCGGCATATAGATTTCAAACGTGACAGTGTTCAACTCAGATTCAACTTTGGTAAGTCTTTAAGACCTGTGTCTCCAAATTCATCAACTGACTTTGAATGATCGTACTTACGTCATGTTGCATTTGGATGTATTATGCTAGGCATAATGTATCATTTAATTTAGTTTCTGAACAAAACCTCCTGTTTTCTAAGAAAATTAAGCTGTATTCATCTGACAGATTAGAGGCCAATTTATCATCTTGATGAAGCTGTCGCAACTGCTGATTAAGGTGCTTGTTTTTACACCAGCAGAAACAAACTGCCACGATGCTTGAAAACTTCCAACAGCTACTGGTTAACTTAATAAAAGCATTTAAAAAGTGAAATAATTGTGACTACGTAATGCTGGTAACTGGGAGTAGTCCCATCAAATTGGCTGTTTTCTCCATTCTAGCAATTGAGACTCTGCTGTGAGTCACTACTACTGTATTAATAGCTTGTTAATCCATGAATCTCCTTTTTCTGCCCAGAGAAATTGACTATATAAACAAGTCTACCCTTCGATACCTATTTACATCATTTTTGTTTCACCACTCAAAAGCTCGCACTGCAAAGTTGACGAGTGTATCTCAGCAGTTCTCAGGCTCACTATCATTTTATTGCTTTTTCTACGTAAGCTTGTATTTTACTTCTATTACGTTGCAAAAGTTGACAACAGCCCCATTTGAGTCACCAGTGAGCCGATCATTTACTTCATCGTTAAAGCGATCGTTAAGATTGTCTATGAGTGATTCTATTGGTCGGAAATTGCAAAACTTGGCCGTTGTTATGGTAACCATCGTTAAAGTGTCTGTTCTATAAAGGTGATTCATGAGTAACCTTTAAAAAGCGGGCATTTAAACGATGGTTACCATAGCGCCAAGTTTTGCAATTTCCGACCCATAGAATCACTCATAGACAATCTTAACGATCGCTTTAACGATGAAGTAAATGATCGGCCCACTGAATGGTATGGTTGTAATGTGAAAGAATGGAGTTTGAGTTACTACACTGATCTAAGTTCTCTTCTGAGATCCTATAGATTGGCTTCTTTGGTTAACCCAGGACTCCCAGGAGGATTGTAAAATTTTGGTCTACATACGTGGGTTCGTTGTTGCTTGATTTTTCATCATGACTGGAACTGATCAAATTATTAGAAAAAGTTCTTATTTTCTTCGCAAACCATTGTAAGTAGATTCTGAAAAGCTTTCTGGAAACTTTAAATTTTCCTTCTCCGAGGAGAAGAAGATGGGTGTAAACAGAATATTCACAGTATTAATGCTTATTCTACTTCAGAATAGCTGGACATTTTTTTAAGGAATAAACTTATGCTTTGCTCTGAAGAAACTAAAATCCTAAGTCCTGCATGGGAGGGCTTGCCAATTGTGTTTCAGTCCTGGCCTTTCATCACTGTTCGGTTTTGCAAGTATCTCCCCTGTTTTATTTATCTTTGTCACCATTCCAATCACTGAATTTAAAGAAGAAAGTTTGTCAATTGTAACACTGGAAATTTTATGCGAAGTTACTGTCATTTGCAAAATTTTTGAAAATCTATCTAACTTTTCTTCAACTTCAAAGTTTAGATTTTTCTTCATCACAAAATTGTTGAAGCCTCAAAATCATACTTTCATCTTTTCAGGTTATCAGCAATCCGCCCATAAAGGAATTTCTTTCGCTGTCAAAGTAACGGACAATCATCCTGAAACTTTAGATAAGAGTCGTTGGGATGCAATTATCAATGACCAAAATGGAGCAGCCATTGTTCTACAGGTATTTCTTTCATTCCAAGCAGACAAATTTTACTATACGCAAATATGTATTGTTGAAAAATTTAAATTTTTCCTTTTAGTAGTGTGGCATATTTATGTTTAAGGTGATTCCATGTGAGGCACCAACGCTAGGAAAGAACCAATGTAATTGATTAGTTGATTGATTAATGGTCATTTACTGGATTTATGGAGTTTTTTTGCAACTAGAGGATCATTGACACCTGTAGATAAATCTAACGCAAATATCTGCAAAGTTTGGACACGCGAATCTGCAAAAGAAGGACGTAATTATGAGAATTTGCATTATCGCAGTGTGATACGAGAGATCGAGCCGTGCTTGTGCGAATTCCCATGGTTACGTCATTATTTTGCGGATTCGAGCATACAAACTTTGCAGATATCTTTGTTAGATCTACCTACAGGTGCTGACGATCCTCGTTTTACAAAAAACTCCAAAAAATCCGGTATATATGACCATTAATTGATCGACAAATTGATCACTTTGGTCTCGTGACATGGAATCACTTTAAAGCAAAGTTTCTTATACTTTCTCTTTATTACTGTTTTGGTAATAATTTTTATGCAATAAAAGTAGAGGTTTTATTCAAAAGAGCTATTATCTATGCTACGGGTAAATAAGAAATCTTCAGATTTGCTGTTTGAAACTAAGCTTGATTGGAAGATCACCTTCAAATACAATTGAATTATCTCTAATCTCAAAATGTCAGAATTTGGAGTTGCCCTGTTTTTTGTAAAGAGAAAGATCAATTGCGCTCATACACAGTCAGTTAATGAAAAGTACATGTAGAGTATCGGAAACTACCCTGTAACCCTGTAGTCATACAAAGCCATAAGTCCAGTCTGGGAATTACATTATGTCAGTGGACTGTTCAGATTTAGGTTCAGGTGGGCAACCCGTAGTTCGGATCACAATGAATTTCAGTATTGCAGGTGGCCAACTTGAGCCAAAATTTAAGTAGTTGACGAATATTATTTACTTCGTCGACTGTTTCTAATAGATGAACGTATTAAAATGTTAATTTATCAATACTTTTTGATTGTTGTGATAATGTGGGTCATATTTTACCATTCCTAAAAAATATGGCTTTGGAGGATTTATTTTTTCTAAAAATGGCTCAATTCAATATGTTAGACACCGACTCATAAGCAGGGCTGCAAACCTGAACCGAGAACTGTGAGAACTGATATGTATGACTGGAACGGGAACCGAAACGGCAAGGCTGAACTATTGTGGAACCAGAATCGGATTCAAAACAGAAAAGAAGCAATGATGTGAATCCTTTTTGGTTTCACATCAGCTGACAAACAATAAACTATTAATAGTTTCATAATAAGTTTCTTGCTCAGAGCCCACCATACATTCAGATAATTTTGTTGCAATTCAATTGATTTGTCTCTTTTAGTGCTTTACATTTTTTATTGTTTCCATATTTTTTGTTCCTTTTGTCATTGATAATAGTAATGAAGTGACCTCATTGAACGAAATATTGGTTTTAATTTGTTCAGTTCTCTTTTTGAAGATACTTTATCAACAGAATGAGAACCAAAATAAAACCGGAGCCAGAACGGAAATTTTAGGACAAGCTGGAACCTGAACCAAAAAAATACCAAAATCGGACTCAAAAACAGAACTGGAACCGCTTCTAAAAATTGATCACGGTTTGAAACTCTGCGCGCAAGTAACCAAATTTCCAGAAAATTGTGTTCAATGCTTCCACCTTAACCTTAAAAGTTTCTAGCTTAAGTTTTCAAAGGTTCTAGGAAGGGTGAGTATCTTATGAGCAGTAATTTATAGATGATTATGTGAAGACATGTGAAGAATTTCTGTTCGGACTAACTTTCTTCTCAAAAATCTCAGGTTCAAATTCCCGTTTCCTGCCCTGTTGGTGAATACAGCTGTGATGTCATCACTAGTTCCTTGAGAAACCCATCAGATACTCGAAGGTGCACAATCAACAATCAGTTTTACATCCTTTTCAACCCGTGGCATAAAGGTAAAAATTTACGCACCATCAATTTTTTGTATCCTAGCAAACACTGATTTATACGGTAAACTCTCGATTTACCGGATCGTGATTTACCCGATCGCAATTTACCAGATTTCACGATTTACCGGAAAATTTTTCCAGTCCCGGCAAAAGTCCCATAAGAACAATGTTAAATTTCATTTGATTTACCGGATTGCGATTTACCAGATTTTTTTCTCGGTCCTAAGAAGAAATTTCTCCTCGATTTACCGGACTTTGCTCAGAAATTGCAGATTTTTCCCGTGACACGACACCGCGATCACAAAGAATCACCATGAGTGACTCTCCAAACTCATCATTCGGGGTGTTTTGAAAAACGCATCAAGCGGCAGGGAAGCTCTGCTGCCTTCCCACGTTGACAGCAGTGCAACGTTGCCACCCGTAGTGCTTTGGCTCCGCGCGTGAAGCATGTAGTTTATGGCTTTGGCACTTCAAGAACTTGCCAACATTGGCAATGCTGGCTGACAGCGAGATCAGCTAAACCTCTTTGGAAAAAGTCAGCTGATTTTTTGCAGAGAGATTTTCAGCCAACACCGAAAAAAAGGGAATTGCTGGAACATCAAAACATTGTTTGTAAAATTTACATTTATTTTGTCTGGGAAAATTAAGCGTGTGCGTAGATAAACGAACAATTTTATTTTGTTAGAAATGCTAAACACTTAGGTGGACGGGCGTGTTCACTAGTCGTCCGCGAGACTATGAGCATTAGGCACCTCCTCGTGGTCCCGTCCGGACGCCAAGGAGGTTGATCATCATGGATCGTCTGCTGTGAGAGAAAGCAGTTGTGGTACTGCTTTGGTCTCATAGTGGACAGAGTGGTGACATCTGATATGGTGACCAAGGTTCTACGCGTCGGTTGTGAAGTGAAGTGAAGTGAGATGAAGTGAAGTGAAGTGAAGTGAAGTGAAGTGAAGTGAAGTGAAGTGAAAAGAAATGAAGTGAAGTAAATGAAATAGAGTGAAGCAAAGTGAAGTAAAGTGAAGTAAAGTGAAGCAAAGTGAAGTGAAGTGAAGTGAAGCAAAGCGAAGTGTTGAAATGGAGTCAAGTCAAGCGAAGAAAAATAAGGTGCAGCAATGTGAATGGAATAGCATGATGGAACTGTCTAAATATTGCTTCATAGAAATGATGGCACATTATGTATTCTTGTATACCTCAAAACTATTAAAATTATGATTGTTTTTACATTTATGAAGGAGAATATTATGTGGTCCAAGAGGCAGTTACATCTTCCGAGTCATCTCAAGAAGCTGCATTGAAATTAAGCTTCAAGAACGGGAGTGCACAGGCAAATGCACAGCAGTCCAAGTTGATGAAGTGGTGGACCATGTCGGACCAAGACAGTGTGCTGCAAATGACCCCAAATGCAAACAGAACTACAGGGACAGTAAATGATCCAAGAGTCATAGATGGAGGAAGCCCCAAGCAGATTTCTAATTATGATGGAGCTCATGGAGGAATTTAAGCTGAGTCCAACCATAGACAGGTTGTCAGTCAGAAGTCTCAGTTGGTTGCACAGGCATTTGATGGAGGGAGTCAAACTAAGTAAGTCATTCGTAAAAGCAAGAATACATGGGCATTGGATGGAGCTAGGAGATTCAACCGAGTGCAGTGATATCTGGGCAGCAGCGGAAGGAATTGCTTATGGAGAGTCAAGATAAACTAGTAGCCAGAGATCGAGCAGTCTGCTTTACGTCAAAGTGAACGTCGAAGAACGATGTTGGCTGTCCCTTCCACTGAATGCAGACCTTCCCTCTAAGATACTTCTAGGGGCTTTTCTGAAAGTCAGATATTTGGATATTGGAGATTTCTGCAGTGCTGCTCAGCAAGGACAGAGCAGTATGATCAATGCTATCAATGCAGCGGCAGCGTGTTCTGGAAGCATTCTGTTGCTCAGCTAAGAGATGATGGACAGTGGAAAGATGATCATGTATGGAGCGTGGTTGTAGGAAGCTGGTCTGAGATGCGGGAAATGCGCCACTTGCTGATAGAACTAGATCTGAAAATAAAATTTGCAAACATAACCGGGGCCACAACCATTGAAGAACTTGGATCATGAGGAGGGTGATCCTGGGAAGCAGAGACACTGTAAAAGTTGGTGTGAAAGGGAGCAAAACAGGCAACTACCACCCGAGAAATTTTGCAACTGTTAAATCGCCAGGGTCGCATAGCACAATCCCTAAAGGGAACTGCATGGTAACGCAAAATTTGAATGTCACTGGGACTTGCGGACGCGAAACAAACCGACTAGTAAAGATCGAATGTGTGAATCAGGGGGTAAATGCTGTAAAACATTGTGAGGTCGCAGAAGGACGTTTCAGGGATAAACCGGTTACAGAAGATAGAAAATACGTGATTGCAAGTGATAAGTACCGTGATCCGAGGCGTGAGGAAGACGTAGATGGGCGGAAGGCCAAGAAGCATTGGCCGGCGACCATGATTTGGGTTGTGCTGAGAAGACAGGTGGAAGAAGGGAAGGGAGCGTTGCTGATGTAAATGATGAGAGGTAGAGGTATATTCTATCATGGACAATGATAAGAAATGAGTTGAGTCACCCATAATACTTAGCACTGCAGTGGACCTCCCAATACCTTGTGCACTGCAGGAAGACCTCTTCCTTATTCAGGGTGTTCCGCACTGTGGCGGTATCCCGGTGTGTCTTTCCGCATCCTTTTCCCTTCTTACATGTTCAGGCCTGTCGTTCGCTCTGAAATATGGGCATAAGAGCTACCTCCGAAAGCTAGGGCGACAGAACCTTATCTATCTATCTATCTATCTAAATGCTAAACACTTAGGTGCTAAGTTAGCTGGCCAGAGATTTTGTTGTTTTATCATTTTGGATTGTTAGTTTTGTTAAAAAATCTTGGATTGTAAAATTAACAAAACCAGGCATTGTAAAAACTGCTATCCAAAGTGATAAAGCATCAATTTCTTGGATTGTAAAATTGACAAAATCTTGGATTGTAAAATTAACAAAACCTGGCTTTATAAAAACTGAAATTCAGAATGAAAAATCATCAATTCCTTGGATTGTAAAATTAACCGAATCTGGCATTGTAAAAAGTGCAATTTAGAATAAAAAATCAATTCTTGGATTGTAAAATTTTATCTTTAGAACGCAAAATCATTTGATTGCGCTCTCTGGTTGACAAAGTTTGAAGTACTCTTCCGTTTTGTACTCACTCGGCAGTTTACGCTCCTCTGCAAGGAATTGTGCCTTAAGATGCGTATTTTATGCTCTGAATCATTATCTGCTGTGACAGCCTAGTGGTAAAGTGCTGGACAATCACCACGGCTACCCATGTTCAAATCCCGGGACAGGGGGAAAAAAAAATGAAAAAAAAAAAAAAAAAAAAAAAAAAAAAAAAAAATTAAATAATCCTAGATAGGTAATTTTACAATCCAAGCAAAATGTCACTCTGAAGATCTGTATCATAAATTTGACAATCCACAAAATTGTTAAGTTTTCATTTTGGATTGAAGTTCCTTCTACCTGTGTATATAATATAGATATTTTTAGAAAGAAAAACTTACAGCCCCGATTGAACAATCAGCATTTAGACTTGCCATTCCATAACTGCCGTTTTGAAATCTTTGCAATCCAGATTGAAGTGTCAGCTGAATTTTCTGTTAATTCTCCAATACAGCCGTTTTGACAATTTTACAATCCAAGTGTTTCAAAAGTTAACAATACATATAGCTGTCACGATTTTTTACGATACTGGATTGTAAAATTATCAACCCCCATTGTTAATTTAACACTTTTTTTTTTCGGTGAAGAGAAATGAAAACACTCAACAAACGAACGGTTAGTTCCAAATTATCGTGTTCTAATCCCTCACCCACGCGTTTTTAGTGCTTTTGTATATATAACCCTTAGGTTTGTTTTATTAACGTGTTTGCGTGTCAAAAATAGTGAAAATTTGGGGGGGGGGAGAGAGAGAAAAAACCACTGTAAAATTCTGGGAAAAATGCAAGTTTTCGGTTTACTGGATTTTTCGGCCTCTCCCCTGAAATCCGGTAAATCAACAGTTTACCGTAGCTTTATAAAAAAACTGTCTAACTATCTAACAATGAACTATCAGGGATGAAGATACTCGGCCAGGGTCTGCAATACGCAATGCACTTAATACATTCGTTAAATGAGAGCTTGTGCTTTGCGTTTTGCATATCCTGGCTAGGTATCTTTTTCCCCAAGTATATATGAGATCAGTACTTTTGTGTAAAAACCAATGATTAATATACAAAATAATCCAACATAATATTAATACATAATGCATTCTCAATGCTACTGCAATTACAAAATAGCGTCCTTTTGGGAGTCGTTTATTCGAACATTTGCTGACTAGTTGTGCAAATGTTCGTCAAATATTCCCCAAAGCCAGTGAGGACAAGGTTTGATTTGAATCTAACAGAAACATTTATTTAGCTTTCAGCACTTCTATCATTTCTAATAATCCAGACCGTTATTTACTAATAATTTTGTTTGCTTCCTTCCAAATTATAGAAGATGGCGTTTACTTACCAAATGAGAATGAAAGGAAGGAGTACGTTCTGAATGAGACTGGAAAAATTTGGGTGGGCTCTTATCGATTACCACAGGGGCGTAGGTGGATATTCGGTCAGTTCGATGAACCAGTTCTGAATGTGATTAACGACCTTTTGAACTTGTCGGAACTGCCTCCAAAGGATCGTGGGGATCCAATTCTCATTGCCAGAGCAATTTCTGCTATTGTGAGTATCAAAACGTTAGCAATTTTCTCTGCATCAAATGACAACGGTTCATATTTTGTCATTCTTTTTACGTCTGCTTGTCTTTCTGTTATCTTGCAGCTATTTACTGTAGGGATGCTGAAAGTTCTTTGGCTCTGCAATGGCCACTAATTCGTATTGCTCAACTGTCAAAATTTGTCCAAATTTGCCATAGTTTCTGCGAAATCTACCTTGTAGTCCTAAAATTGAGGACTGATCTGTCTAAAGGGCTATTTACCTATTTTGCCAAATTGCCTTTTGCCAGGCAAAAATATACACGTTATATAGGGTGTCAATTAAAAAAGGAGCCATGCTGAATTTCTCAAGAACGGCTCCGAATTTTGAAAAATGCTGTAAAACAAGTTCGATTATGTAGAGGGGGACATCTTTTATGGGGATCGCCAATTTTCAGGCCCCTCAGGTGGAGTGGGGGTGGAGGACACAACCCCCTCCGATTATCAAATAAAAATGGGGGTCTCCATTTGAAATATTGGATTTAGGAGGGATTAAGTGTTGGATTTAGACTCCCTACGGGGGCCCCATAGTCGGCAACCCCAATCATAGATGTCCCCCTCGATATAATCGAAGATGCGTTTCAGCGTTTTTCAAAATTCGGAGCCGTTTTCGAGATATTCAGCCTAGCTTTGTTTTTTATTGACACCCTGTATACGCAGTCTTATGCGAATCTTTGTTTATTTGTCACCAAATCTGACAGCTTTGAGTGTCATGTGCCTTCAGCCCCTGTTTTTATCCTTTTCCAACACATTCAATCAAATAGGCAAAGAGAGAGGAAGACAAATTCCTGGCTACCGATTTGTCTGCTTCTCCCTCTCCTTTAAGGAGATTCTAGGGTCGATTAGTTCCAACTGTAGGCACCTCATCGCGCTGCTCAATAAGTCAGCAGTTTTTGGCGATAATTGATGATTATACGCAAAAAGCACAAGCTAAAAGGAACTTGTGAGCAAACTTCAGGGAGATTCCTTGAAAGTGTCAAGCTGAAATACTCAAAAATTAAGCCAGGATGGAAATTTCCATAAGTTTCAATGGGTGCGAGTAAGGTAGATAAACATAGTATCACTTGCACTCACTAAGCTTATGGATAGATCAAAAGCTTATGGCTTATGGAACATTCCATGCGCCCTGTACCACCTGTAACGTTTTGAAACTATATTTCTCCCATTAAAACTTAATTTTACTAGTTTTTTAACGATGGTAAGATACATATGCCTTACATTTCTTACCTTCCTCATCACTTAAAAGTTAGAATTTCTAAGTTTTGGGGTGGAAAATATCTATTGTTTCAAATTGTTACGGGTGGGGCAGTTGGCATGGAATACCCAAATTAAAGTTCATTGAATGTACCAAAACTGTGCCTGGTAGATTCCTGTCAATCTCTGTGTGGATTAGCCAAATCAAAAAATTATCAGCTCCGTAAATTGTTCTTGGAAATCCCGAGACTGTGTTTGAAATTTCTGTTTCATTATCTTTTACTTTCACAGATAAATTCAAACGATGATGATGGTTTGATTGTTGGACGGTGGGGAGACAAACCTGAAAGTTACGCAGATGGAACGGCTCCGTTTGCCTGGACGGGGAGTGCAGCTATCATTCAAGAATACGCTCGCACTGGAAGGCCGGTGAAGTATGGTCAGTGCTGGGTGTTTTCTGCGCTGGTTGTTACAGGTAAAATGCATCTACTGATTTGAGGGTACATTAAAACTATTACTTATACTGTCAAAGATGAAAGAAGTAGTTTCAAAGTGAAAATTGTTCTCTATTAATCTATGGAAACGAGTCAAACGAGGCCCTTCTTTTGAGCTGAAAAGCCCCGAAGCTTTGAAAAATTATTTGTCTTATTCTATTCCCTTCTTCACCTCTTCGTACTTCAGTTGACAGAGACTCAGATCGGTTTCTGTTTGCCGGAATCTCTGTTGACTAAAGTACGAAGAGGTGAGGAAGTGGTTACGACTGGTTATCTGTGCGAGGGAGTTGCGCAATAGCAAGCCCATTTGGTTGAATGTATTTGATTCGATTACGTCAATGATTTTGACTCAATCCGTGATCATTCCCCAGACATCTGGTGTCAAAACTGGCCATCCATGACTATCCATAAATGAAATACAAAAGGAAATCACTTTTATGCTATCACTTATGAAGTGAATGATAAGTTTTTCTTGTTTTTCTCAAAAGTAGTAAACATGGATGAGGCAAGTTTTGCACCCTTACGCCTCAATCACTTTCAGACTGATTCTTTTATTAAAATGTGACATGGTAGAGGAATTTTTTCAAGATTTTTATCTATGACTTCCTCTCAATTATCAAACTTTCAAGAACTTGAACCCCAAACAATCGTTTGACCCTCCTAAAAAATGTGCAACTCCTGAATGGTCCAGGTCTATCGCCTAATGATCCTACATTATCCTTTGTATCAGTTAAAATGTTAATGCAAATGAAATGAGGGATTGAAAAACAAAAAAAACAGTGGCAAGTAAGTCTGAAGAGTTATGTTTTGTGTAGTTGTGACAAGAAACATCTTCACTTTTTCTGATTGTTTCATTTTCTGAAGAATATGTTTTGACTTTTGAGAGTTGGTTGTCTTCTGGAATACGTTTGAAACTTTAAAAAGGTGATAAAATATGTTTGAGTTTTTTTAAATTTCCAAAAGAGGACTACATATTATAAATGGCTTTCCCACCTTTTGAGCTTCCATGTGTGCACTATCTTTTTTTCTTAATTGTTTAGTTTGCAGAGCTTTGGGTATTCCATGCAGATCTGTGACCAACTACATTTCTGCACACGATACAAACAAATCCCTGACCATCGATAAATATTTCAACAAAGAAGGAGAAGAAATTGGTGCTCCAGATGGTGTCGGTGCTGACTCCTGTTGGAATTTTCATGTCTGGAATGATGTTTGGATGTCAAGGCCGGATCTCCCTGCTGGTTATGGAGGATGGCAAGCAATCGATGCCACTCCTCAAGAAAAAAGTGAAAGTAAATACTTTTCTTGAAATTTTTCAGTGTCATGTTTTTTTTTCTTTGGTCGTTCACGAGGGGAAAAAGTCACTTTTACAGTCGCTGTGTGCAGGGGCCAATGCATCCCCAACCGGCCACGTTCTCTGTCCCCCTTCTCAGAGAAACAGATCTTACAGCTATAATTATGGAAGACAAACCCACAAAAACCTCAAGTTTTCTGTCCGAAAGCGGTGGGACGCATTCTTTGAAGCGGGATGCGGGTGGGTCAGATCTGGGCCCATAGGTGGGCTCCCTGGAAGAAGTGTCATGGTTAATAGATTGATTCTTTACCAAGTTACAGCTAATTTTATATAGATTTGATTCTTTACCAAGTTACAGCCAATTTTATATAGATTAATAATTTATTCATTTTGTGAAAGTCCCTCTTGAATGTATTGATACTGCTTGCCATGTATAAGCCTTGAATTTTTCTTGTATAAAAAAAATTTTGATGGGATACTGGAATTAAATCAACGAAACAAGATGGTCTCAAACATTTCTATAGAGTAGATGTATCAAGTAATCTAATAAGCACTTGAGCAGCAATCAGAGATTGATGTAAAAATTTGATAACTTTATTGGGAAAAAAAAAAAAAAAAAATTGCGATGTTTCATGGAAAGTCAGGAACAGGGATCCATTATTTAAAATACCATTTTAAAGATTAGCTGGGATTTTATCAACCTTTCATAGTTTAATCTGTCATGTTTGAAGGTATATATCGTTGCGGACCAACCTCTGTCGAAGCCGTGAGAAAAGGCGAAATAGGATTCGCCTTTGATACTCCATTTGTGTTCGCAGAAGTCAACGCTGATCTCTGCTATTTCCTTGAAGACAATGAATCTGATTGGGGTTTCAAGACCTCTAAAATAGACCAATATCAGTGAGTTATTTTCTTTTAGAATTTTTTGTCTTACCATCGGTCTAGATGATTTCTTGTGAATTTAATTTCACACCCTTCTAAATACATTCATATTTCATGAACAAAAAAGGATTGAAAAAAAATAATTAATTCTAAACCTAATAAACCTCTGGTGATTACAGATATTTTCTCAAACCTTTCAAGTGGAAAGATAAAATTATGTAATATAAATAAGGATCTGTGGCGTATTTCTGGCAATCCACAATACCCTCAATACTCTATTGATCTCTCTACTCTGACTCTACTGTAGTCTTCATTGTTGGTACTCAAATGGATTTATGGTGGGGATGGGCAAATGGGACTCAATTGCTCGTTTTTCGATTACTGTCAAAAAGTAATCGAGGTGGATTTAAATGGCATTCACAGACATACTGATTTTAATGAAATCTATGTTTCACTATCAAATGAGTTATCGTTCTAGCAAACGTGAAAGTATTGCCTGTCAAGAATTTGAGGTTTGTGGCCAATCCTCTTGTAATCAAAGCAACCATCTGGGCCGCATGCATTTATGATTGTCAAAACTTTGCGTTTTCTAGGTCATCAAATAATGTTAGTTTTATTGAAAGTGGAAAATCAAAAGTTGTTAACCTGATTACTGCTCAGATCCAACTTGATTACTTTTGAAAATTAATTATCCAATCCGGAAGGGGGGGGGGGACTATTTACTTAACTCTGATTTATGTTGCTTGATAGGTCTATAGCTTATTTTTTTAAATGATTCTATGTATGAATTTGAATGAACAAATGAATACAATAGAATGTATTTATTTAGCCTGCAGAATCTCTTTTTAGGCCTTAAAGTTTATTATCTTAGGTAAATTCATTTATGTTAGAAGTCCTCAAATCTTGGATAAGAGGCAGCATCTCAGGTCAAGTATTTTCTAATGACTTTTGTCTCTGTTGAAAAAACGGATCAATGTGGATAAATAATATAAAATAACTTTATTTATTTAGCTTCCAACACGATCCTGATTTGGACTTGATTATAACGACTATGACTTAAAAAGCTTCCATAACTGTGTAAAAGATGAGGGAATCACATAATAGGCTTAGCCTGAAAACAAAGGTCGTGCGTGGCGCAGCACGTGCAATTTGTATTAACAGCATTTTATGTATTAACAGTAGAGGTACCTTTTTATCATCAAGTTCAAATTTCTCATTTCGTCAAGTTGAAATGGAGATTTCGTCATTAAAACTGGGGATTTTGTCAAGTTCAATCTAGGTGTTTTTAGCTTTCTTTCAGCGACACTACAAAATTTGGTTGTTTTTTTTACCAGTGACACAATAAGTGACAGGTTTTGAACGCTCTTAAAAGTTAGTAGAGGAGAAAAAAGGTATTGAGTGGACAGAGATGCGAAAGTGGACTTGAAATTTCTTTCCGCACAATTTTTTTGGTTAAAAACCTCCCCACGACTAAGGTTTTGACCCAGTTCTTCCTAATATTAAATTCAAATTATAAATACACTGTGATGTGCGGCATTTTTAAAATCAGCGAAGCACCCTGAGGTACTTGGTGCGGGTCCACACTTGATTCGCGGCGCTTTCAAAATTTTGCGTGAATTGCAGCCGCGAAAAAAAGGTGCCTCTAATTAACAATCTCAAACTAATCATATGAGAAATCAGCAACGAAAGACATATCCTCAGTATTAGAAAAAGTGGTTAAATGAGGTCTGTTTCCGAAAATGCAATCACCTGGCCACCTCATTAAATCTTAGATTTGTACCTTGGTAGATTTGGCCAGCCAAAGACTATCCTTGATGGTGTGTGTAACATTTTGTCATTATACCAAAGTATCATTGCAATTTTAAGCCATTAGTTTTTGGATTCACATGAATATGAAGACGTTAGAAAGAAATATGTATTGATTTTCACCCAAGTGAATTTTAGCAAGTTAAAGGTAAAATTGCCAGTTCCATTGCCTTCACCTTGTTGAAGGCACTTTCGATCTTCACTGCAGCAATCTATTGGGGATACTCAGTTACGTTAATTTGACCTATCTGGAGATCAGTCAGTTCTGAAGTATCAAATTGATTTCATAAAAATACTTCTGTATTTCAACGCATCTTCTGTATATCAAAAGACACCTCGAAGGTTTTTTTTACTTCATTGATCATAAATTCAATACCTTTAAAAAACAAAATACAAAAAACAAAAAATGGAATAAATAATTAATTGGTGCTGCTTGAGATGGATGTAAAGGCTGTTTTTTTTTTTTTTAACTCAAGGCATTTGATTTTGCAGTGTTGGAAGGAAAATTGTTACAAAGCAAGTTAATTTTGATGATGACTCTGGTGATCAAGATATGATTGATATTACTGATCTTTATAAAAATACAGAAGGTAAGTGATCATCTGTCTCTTAGAAAATCCTTTATCAAGTACACCTTTGATGTTTGTTGTAATTTTCCAGCAAGAGAGGAGCTCTTTGAAAGCCCTTTTCTTCTTAGTTGGGCTTGGAAAGTTTTGGGGTTGTGAAACATTGTGAAAAATTTCGATCGCGCAAATTTGTAAACCTTTTAGGTTCATTATATGTGACCACGCACGGGAAAAGGGACCTTAATGCCTGGAGTTGAAACTACCCCAAGTTAAAATTACTCCAAAACAACTGTAAACTAATTGTAAGTACTAAAACAATGTACGAAACAAGACTAAAATTGAAAGTGGCAAGATATTAATCTCAAAGCAACAACAATACAAAAGGAACCTTGGTTCTATTTATGTAAAAATACATTGAAGAACGAAGGTCCCTTTTCCTCCTTTTGACTTGCTCTCGCTAAAATGCATTGTTATGCTACCTAGTGGCCGAAAAATGAACTTATACCTTGGAAACTTAACTCTTGAGGCTTTTAGCGTGCGCTTGGCGTCTAAAACTCAATTTTGTATTTTTAGAACCAACTCGCTAAAAATTGCTCTCCTTATAAATTTGTCTCCTTATCAACGTCCTTTTTCCTGTGCGCAGTCACATATAAACTAAAACAAAAAACACAATATATATACCTATCCGTATCTTTTATAATTTAATGCTCTGTAGTTTGACTATTTTACAAATTAAGAATCACTATCTGTGCATGATGGTATGAATGTATAAACAAAGTGAGTAAGATCACAAAAGTGAACGTAAAACGCGCGATCCACGAATGATGAATGCAATCTGAACCATGCACTCTGAAACTTTTTCGTTGGCAATCTGCAATAATATTCTTGATGATAGGCTGTCACCTCAAACGGTGGTCAGATGGAAGGGGCGATAGATCAGAAAGAAGCCTTTGGAGACTTGTTAAGAGCTCTTAGCCCTCATTCTTTCAATTAAGCCTCCACACTGCACTGAGCTGGCTAGTTTTATGTAACCCTGCCTCGCCATGATTGTGGAAATCCTAAGCAGTAAACTGCTTACTTACACCATCTAGTGACCATAGCACCAAATCACCTAGCTGCAGTGTTGAGAAAATATTAAATTTAGAATAACCATGAATAATTAACTAAAAGTATTCACATGATTCTCATATTATTCTCATTAGTAAATTGAAGTTTTAAAACCACCATTTTTTTATTCATTGATGATAAGATGAATGATTGGTAGTGTTAAAACTTCGATTCGCTAATGAGAATAACCCGAGTAATATGAAAATAATGTGAATAATTTGAGTTAATTATTCATGATTATTCAAAGATAATTTTTGCATAAAACTGCCCGTATTTGGAATTGTATGAAGGTTTTACCTTTTTCAAAAATGTATCAAGGGAAAAATCCAAAACCAGACTTCAAGAATCTTTTGCAGCAAAGATTAAATCCACTTTATTTTCATGAATTTTAGGGTCCAAGGAAGAGAGAATAGCTGTCTTGAATGCAATTCGAGGCTGCGAACTAGCCAAGAAATACTACCAATACCCAGACCAGGAAAATGAAGATGTTTCATTTGATCTTGTAGAAATCGAAGCAGTGCCTTTTGGTCAACCTTTCTCAGCTGTAATGCATATTCAGGTAACACCTAATTTGTAATTTGCAGTGTCTGCACCCTACTGTGGCACATGAGGTTGAATTGGTAGTGGATGATGATATATCATAATCTGAAAACCTTACACAGCTATTTCTTTGCTTTCATGCATTGTAGAACCTTTTTAATGAAATCTCCGTTTTTCTGATGAAATTAATTTCTAGAATAGTGCTCTTAATCAAGGTATATGGAGGAACAGGTATGGACAGGAGGCAGAGTTTAAGGGGTTTTGGGGGAGGTACTTCTCGACGATGACTTAACACTTTACGAGTCACATAGCCGTCGCCTACTTTTGCCACACAATCCCTCTATACCGCCGTGATGTAGCCGTCGCCTAAACTCACACAGTACTCACATTTATGCACGCTCAAATATAAACTCTGCCCCCTGTTCATACCATATACCTCAGCACTTAATTTCATTTCATTGAGTTATGTTCAACTAAAATGGTGAATTTAGCAGTTACTAAGATAACTTTGCATTTTAAAGGCTCCATCATAACCATAGCAGCATAATCATGAAACACTGGAAACCCAACAAAAAGAAAACTGTATTTGCAGTTCAGAAGCAATTTCTGATCTACAAAGAAAGAGCGTTTATGACCATTCAATGACTGACTGCTGGGCTCCAGATCAAATGTTCCACCCGTCATATTTCAAATCTTTTTTTTTTATTTTTTAGAGGTGAGAAGAGTACAAGGTCAAGCATTTATCGATCATCCTCTCCATAGCTGAAAAAATGAAAATTTCAAGTTGTAGAATGAGTGGGAAAAATTGTTTTTAAAAGTGACTGGTGGGATAGTTAATCTGGAATGACGGTGCTCTTTTTGTATTCTAAGATCGGCCTTCCTCAGTAATAAGTTGTCCTAAAATCAGCAGCTTGGAAAAATCAGCTTCAATTGGGGCATATGAATTCAGTTGCCCAAAGCTAGGAAGAGTTGCTCGGACCCTTCCCTTTTTGGCATGATGTAGCTTATTGAAATCGTTTCTAAATCAAAAATGCTTTTCTTATAGGAACGGAGGGCGGGGGTGTGGGGGATCCTTTGGTTTCATTCGAGAACGGGTCCTCGGGACCATTACCCTGTGATTCCGCCAATCCGGGTCCCCCCAAATTTGCGCTTTTTCTTTGGGGGGGGGTTTTTCCAAATTATTAAGCATTTTTAATTAATTAGTTACTAATTTGGTAATTCAACAAATTTTCTTTGGGAATTTAGGTTTTATATCAGAATTGTGCCAGCTGTATTTGCATTTAAAAGCATTTTGATTTCAAAAACCTTTTTTGTTGATGTTTCGGTCCGAAAAAAAGGTTCGTTTAAACCCTTTTTTAAGGTGAATTCAGCACCTTATGATTCTCTCCGCTAAAAGATTTCCCGGGTAGAAAATGTTTTTGCCTTTAATGTTAATTGGAATGAGTTCTTTTAAAAAATTAAAAACGGCTTCTAGTAAATCCAAAAAAATTTTGCCTTCCGAGATACGAAGATATAACAAGGGCTGCCGACTTCCTACTCCGTTTCCTTTTACTTTTGAGCCACCGCACGAAGCAGCAGTGGGGTCAAAAAAAAACAACCGTGAGCGGTCCCTCCCTCCCTTTTCCCTCCTTCCCCTGCCTTGGAATTTGCCCTTAACAAGGGCAAATTTTGGAAAAAAATGCTAAAAAAAATCTAGTATTTCTTGAAAATTCCTGTTGGAAAAAAATCAAATGAAAATAAATAATTAACCCTAAAAGGAATAAACAAAAAAGGTAAAGAATTTTTTTAAGTAAATACTTTTTAATTTTCATGATTTTGTTACCTTGCCGTTGCAAATTTCCCCTTTTTCGATTTCCTTTGAGAATGGTTTCTATCCTCTTTCCCGAAACAGTTACGCCATGAAAAAACCAAACCAACCCAAAATTTTTAGCAGTAGCCACATTAGATACACTCCCAACCCTCCTTGGATTTCCTCCCCCTCTTAGCGGGGGGGTAAAAAAACAGGACAAAAAGTGGCATTTAGTATATCTTGTCCATGGTTTTCCCCCTCCCGTTTTTCCCCCCCCAGAACATCAAGCCTAAACATTGTTTCCCGGGTCAGTTTCTAAAGAGGGTATCTACTTCATCCCAAATTTACACCATAGGTGGGGCCCCCCATCTTTACCGGTTTTTGCGACATTATGGGGCCCATGCTGGTAATCACGGGGATTCGGGAAAACGCCCCCCCCCCAACTCACTACCTTTCCTTTTTTCAACAGAAAAAACCCCAAAATTCCCTTGCAAATTTGAAAATTCATACGTGAACCCCCCCCCCCCCCCCCTAAAAGAATTTTCTATCCCCTTTGGGTGTAATTTTTGGGCCCTGGGATTCCCGTGGTTTCCCCACACTTACCTTTCTCCCTTATCTGTAATGGGGTCCCCGGGGGGCGGGCGGGTTTAAAAAATAAAAATTTTAAATAAAAAAAACGGCATTCGGTCAAATAATAACGAAAAGTAAGAGTTAACAAACTTTATTCTTAGTTTATTTACAATTTTAATTTCGAAATTTGGGGGGGGGCAGGGGGGGAATACCCCCCCCCCCTAAGATGGGCCCAAACCCACCCTTGCCACTATACAGCCCCCCCCCCCAGCAGGATTCCCTCCCCCCCAGACTAACCCCCCCCCCTTTTTTCCCCCCACCCCTCCTATTCAACGCTCATTTATCATCTCCCTCCCGAAAAATTTTTCAAAGATGAACTGTCACATTCAATTTGGGCAAGAGAATTTTGCAACTTTTTCAAACCTCTTCATTTAATAAGAAAAGATGGCAAATTTTGGGTTAAAAATAGGTTAACTTTAAATTCATCGGACAAGAAAATAAAAAGGAATTTGATTAGCTTTTTATACTATCATTGATGCTGTATTTATTAAATTCAAAAGTCAAAAAAAATTCTTTTATAAACTCTCTAAACCTTAAATTTCTACCATTTGGAAGGAAAATTGTTTATTTTCTATTTTCGGAAGTGGGGGGGGGGGGTTTCAGCGCCCTTTAGGTTGTCCCCTGACCTTTTGAATTAAAAGTTGCCCCTCCGGGCAATTTTTTCGGGTCCCTGTTTTTCCTTCTCTGAAAGAAATTGAAGTTCTTGGTTTTTGCCTTTTTTTCTCTGTTTAGAAGGCCCATGTAAAACAAAAAGTTAAAACCCCAAGCCCCTGACCCGACCCCTTCAAAAGTAAATTGGGTTTGATTGCATATTCCCCTCCTCCCCCAACTTAGATTAGACACAAATATAAAATTAAAAAAAAAAAAAAAAAAAAAAAAAATAAAAATAGAATTATCCCCAAAAGGGCCCCCCCTCCACATTTTAAAGAGGGAGCACCCCTTGCCAGCGTAACTCCAAAAAAGTTTCCCTGGGGTATGAAATAAGAAATCTAAAATGAAATAATGGTCCTTTTAAGGCAGTCCGGTAAGTTACCTTTTTTATCGGCCAAAGGATTGCGATACTCATTTACTCTGAATATGATTTTTAAACCGCGGTATAGGGAAAATCTAAGTTCCTAAAATCCCGAATTTGACTTCATGGACCTAATGCCCGTGAGAAGTCATATGTAGTTTTTTATTCACATGAAGTTATTAAGGGGCCCTGACAAATGTGGGACCATAAAGTTATATTCCCCAACCCCGCGTAATCCCGTAAATTTAATCCCCGCGGAGGTCCCATAAGATCCGTTTAAAAACTTGGGAGGGACTGAATTTTTTAAAGAAAATTTTTAAAAGCTAAGTACCCCCAAATCCAAACCCAGTCGAAACCATTTTTCCAGTAGATTTTTCAAAGGGGGGTTTTAATCGCCCTTTAAGGGGGGGGACTGGAAAAAGGCGAACTTCCACAACCATTTCCTTTAATGGTTTCCGCTTCTTTTGGGTCCCGGCCCCCGGGGGCCCAAAGTTTGGAAAAAAAAACACTTGGGGGGGGGGGGGAAATTCCCCGTTTCAGCTAATTAAAAAATGTTAATGCGGCCCGAAGGTCCTTAAGGGTATTAAAAAATGGGGTCTAAATTTTCGGGTTTCTCCAAAAAGGTTTTGACCGGTCAAAGAATTGAATAATTTACTATCAATTCATTTTTAAAGGGCCACGGTCTTTAAATCAACTTAAACAACTTGGATATTGTATCCCGAATTTTTTTATGGATTTAACTCCCTTAAAAATCGAATGAGTTTTTTCAATTCATTTCCCAAGGGGTTGATGATGCGGTGACTTTGTCAAATTAAATTCATTTTTAATTGAGAAAAAAGACTAAACCAAAAAAAAATTTTATGGATTTTTGGTTAAAGGGGGAAAAAATTTTGGTTTGTGTTTGGTTGTGGTTGGTTTAAGAATTTCCTTCCTGATACTTGGGTTCAGGCGGAGAAATAAAAAAAAAGTAAAAATAAACTAGCTTTCCTTGTGGATTGGGATTTATGATTTTAAAAGAATTTCCACAAATGATTTTAAAACCAAGATTCCCTCGCCTCGTAACCTTTTCAAAAAAAAAATTTTTCACCCCTTTGCCATAATTATTTTTACACTCATGTTATACCCACAAATGCAGCTTGCGGCTTTTCGCATTTTTACTTAAATTGGAACCCCAACCTTCAATTTTAGGGCATATGCTTCTTTGCAAACTGAGGTTGCGTTTTCCTTTTTTTTTTTAATTCTTTCATCAAAACCCATACGTTTAGGAAGACAAAATCAGGGTCTTGCAGCCACATTTTTAAATCAAATTTTGCATCTCTTGCGGCAGAAAGCCATGGCAAATGCTATGAAGCCAGCAATTATCATTCCTAAACTGATTGCAGTTATTCTCGCTCAATCAGAAATCAACTACAGTTTTTAAAATGTTGAAATTTGGAGCTCTTCGCAAAAGCAGCTCCCTAAAGGGCTCTCTTACAGTAATTCCAACTGGAATCATTAAAATCAATTTCTGTCAATGCGGAAACACTTAAACTCACTGTCAGTTTAGCCCGTCCCAAAACCCGGAGAAAAAACAAAAGGTGCTAAAAAAATCGTCGCCATGTATTCAATGCAAGTGGCCAAGTGGTAAAGAGGCACGTTTTGGTATTTAAAAAGGGATTAAAGGGGTTTTCTTTGTTGTTAGGGGCCCTTTATTGATGTATTGGGTCGATATTGATGGATTGCTGTCTGTGCATTGTAAATGCTGATTTTTTATTTTGTTTATTTTCTGCAATAATTTAGAACCATGAATATTACTATAAATAAAGTGACGATCCACTTCCTTTTACTGAGGAATCAATGACGTTAAAAATATTGAAAAATGCTCACTGAAAAATGTCACGTTTTTTGGAAAACACAGCATAAACTACATTAATTATAAATGGTCAAAAGCGCGAAGATGTACCGTGCGGGATACATAGTGTCACAAGGGTGGCCACACCCGAATCCGTTCGCGTTCACGTTCGCGTTTGTTCTTGTGGCACGCCGCACGGTGGATCGAGTCAATGGGAGGGGTCGGACATCGCGCTTTACTCGCTTCGTCCCCTTTTATGTATGGAGCTTTTTCGCCCATGAAATTTCCCCAGAAATTTGTAACCTAGTGTATTTTTCGTCGTAGAATCCTTTTTTGATGATTTTTTTGGCGATTTGCGAGTTTTAAAATGTCTTTTGAAAATTTTCTCATCATTAGTAGATACGGTTCGCTCAAAACACACATTGCACGCGCCAAATGCGGTACTGAACGGCTGAAATAGGCAGATAATAGGTAGTAGCCGGTTTTTGTAGACTTGTGACATACTTATACGAAGGGGGGGGGGGTAAAATTTCCTCACTACTAATGTCACATTATTTATTTGCTAAACAATCAACTTAATTTTTCGTAATCTCCCCCACCTTCTTTTCTTTATATGCCCACATACGCGGGACAATATAACGATGATGTGTTTTTCAGTCAAACTAACACATAGGCGGACCATATCGGGGGCAAAGGGGGGGCTGTAGCCCCCACTTTTTTGGGCAGAGGGGCAAAAAATCAGGAAAAAGTTATCACTTGAGACGTGAAAAAAAAAAAAAAAAAAAAAAAAAATTATCAATTTTTACCCCCCCCCCCCTATTTTTTTTGGTCACGGTCCGCCTATGAACTAAAAATTTTTACTTCCTCGTTTTTCTTTCTGTCCTTGTGGATCTTTTGAGACTCTTTAACTTCAAAGTTTTCCTGTTACATTAAAAAAAAAATCACGGAAAAAGGGGAAAAATTAGGTGCATCAAATTACAAAAAATTTTCAAAATCAACGAATAAATTCAATCAGTCTTCTCCATCATCGTCTCTTTCATTGTATTGAGGGAAAACCAGCACTTTTTTTCAAAAAATTTTCCTTTTTGAAATAAATTTCAAACAAAACATGCGGCATTTTTCAATAAAAGTTTATTCATCACACGAAGTTTTACAGTTTTTGTAATGAACGCGACCAAATGATCACAATCATCTAACGACTTTTAATTACTGTAGAGTTCATTGAACGATTACAAATACGTTAATAACATTATTATAACTATTAAAATTGAAAAAAAAAAAACGGCACGAGTAACATTTAAAGTAAACAAACCAAACACTGAATGTATAACCCCAAATTTCACCTATTACCTGGCTGAATGCGCGTATAAGGAACTGAAATTTTGTTTATTTTCCCCCAAAACATCAACAAATCAGTGAAAATTAGTTATCATTGAAGAATTATCGAGATTGGGAGATATCGTGTGATGCGCGATCCTTGTGATAGGAGGAAAGCGAAATAAGCTTCAAAACGCGCGCGACTTGCTCTCATTTAAAGGGTCGTTTGCTCAAATTAGCGAGTATTAGCGGCTAATTTTTGTTGGAATACATTCCTAAAGAGGTGTAAAAAAAAAACCCAGAAAAGCATTTAGAGGACATATGGGGACATTTTTTTGTAGAGTTTTTCCCCCCTTTTTTTCAGATTTTTTTTTAGCGAGTTTCAAAGTATTCTCTCCCCCTTAAAATAATGCCAAAAAATATCAACGACATGTAAAAATGTTCTTCAGAGAGTGGACAATAAGCCAGTGTAATCAAAATTTTTTATTTACATTTTCAAAATCTGATGCGACGGCAAAATAAAAACTAAAAAAATTTGACGGAAAATTCCATATTTCCTACCTTTTCAAGTTTAGGCAACCCGCACGTCAAATGAGGGGGGGGAAATGACCTACGAATCATGGATACAGTCCCTGTAGATGTTTAACTACTAGAAAACCATAAAAAGTTATTGGAAATTTGACCTTTTTTTTTCCTGCCCATGTCCGACCCTCCCCCTTGACTCGATCCACCGTGCGCCCGCTGCCGCCCGGGTTTTTCTAAATGAGAAATAAAATGTGATTTCGGCAAATTTATTTTAGACATCCGTGATGTTTTGCCCAGAAAGATCCAAAAAATTCAATTTACACTGTGGATTTGGCTCCGAGTCCTCGCTCTTGACTTGACAACTTTTACCGGGAGATTGGTTAAATTTGCCTTCAATTAGGCAAATTTTGCAATCCCATTTCCTCAGAGTAGGAAGAGTTGTTCGAAGCAACATGTCCTCTCTTTTCTTCATTGATCGTTTTAATGAAGAAGTTAAATATACGTATGTATTTGATTTATTACCCGGTTCATTCTCGCCGCCTTCTATATTTCTCGTACTTCTCTTGTGATCCATGTTAGCGCTGCACCTCTCTGAAATTGAAATTTGTGTTTTTAGCTGGACTGTTATTTGTAGGGAGCTTCCAACTTTATAGACCCCTTGACTCTGAAAAAGGCCTGTTGAATTGTTCCTAATTCCAGGCCCAGCCAAAAGTGCCTTATTGTTTAGTTTGAACCATTTTGAGAGGTGGTTTTGTTGATGATCACGTGAGAGTGAGAGACTAGAAGATGGCGGCACGGACCAATACGAACCAAAATGTACCTACCTACGCTATTTTTTTTTTTTTTTTTTTTTTTTTTTTTTTTTTGCAAAAACATCAAGAAACTTCAAACTTTCCAGGCTCCCTGCAATCTCTTTGCATTCTGAAGGCCGATCCTTACTTTAAATAGACCGAATAAGAGTGGAAAACGCTGGTTGGTGTCTGGTGGAGACGAGGCCGCGTACGTTGAGAAAAATTTCAGGTTACCGTAACGAGAATTCTGTTTAACACTTTTCCCAACCAGAATTCCGGCAAATGTAAATGTAATCAGCATTCCTGTGAATGGAGCCGTAATTTCTGCAAATTTAACCGGAACCCTGGTTTACATTTACCGGAGTTCCAAATAGAAAGCATTAAAAAGAAATTTTCGGTACAACAACAAGAAATTTATCTCTGCGTGCGGTAATTGTCAAGCCTATTCAAAATACCGAATTTTCTAATTGGTTGTCAGCAGTGGCGTAGCGTGCAATTTGGCAACGTTGTATTTTTTCCGTTTAAACCCATGTAAAAAAGGGCGAATGCGAAGGTGCTCACCGAACACCCAATACTTCGATCTTTTTCATGGGTTCAAATGGACGAACTGCATGTTGCCAAATTGCACCCTACGCCACTGGTTGTCAGACAGTCTTGAGTAGTCTTGATAACCAATTAGATAAACTCCCGTGTTACTTGGAAAACCCCGTTCGGTCGTTCGGTCTCCACCAACCACCGTTTTCCATTTTTATCCCGTCTATCCAAAAATCGGGAATTTCAAGGATCGGCCGACCGGCGCCTTTTAAATTAAAAGCAGCGAAACGCACCCATTTTGCGCGAAGCAGAATAATACATAAAATTCTCTGTCATCGTCAACAGCCAATAATTCTCGGGAGACGCGAACGGGCCCTATCAGACAATGTCTGCCGGGACCTAATTAGCTGAAAAGGCGTAAGGCGTACCCATGGAAATGTTTACTCCTTAAAAAGGGGCTTCTCTGTGCTCAAGCGCACAGACCCATTTCAGTTTAATTCCTTCAGGGCTTCAGGCGCCCAATACCGAGTGATATAAACGTACCGCATTGAGCGTTGTAGGTGTCCCAAAGCCGCGCGGAGCGGCGCGGCGCGGCACCCAGCGAGAGCGTTTCCTTAGATTCTGTCCCGTATAATTACATCGATATATCCTATTAGCGAAAGTATTGATAAAAGAGATCGTCAGACCCGATTCATCGCATCGACAACATCAACGTTGACATGGGGGCCCGCGGGAGGGGGGGGGGGGAGAAGAAAAAACATTTATATTAATTGAAGGTACATAAGAGTTGACGAACTCTAATTTTGTGTGTGAACAGTGGAGTAGCCAGGAATTTTTCGAGGGGGGAGGTCCGGGGTCCGAAAATTGTCAAGGGGGGGGGGGGGAAATATAACATTTGGGTAAAATTTTTCTGAAAACGCAAAAAAAATTTCATTGTTTTAAGGCAAATGATGGTGTCAAAGGGGGGGGGGTCCAGGGTGTCAGGGACCGCCCTCCCCCCTTCTGGCTACGCTACTGTGTGTGAATAATTTACAATGAACAAAATTTAGGTCAGAAAGGCTCATTGATGGGGGGGGGAGGGAAAAAAGGGTTTTGATATTTTGAGGTTTTTTTGGTTCAAAGTCCTTAAATAAATTCAGATTCAATCAAAAACCTCATTTGATAGAAAACGCCCAAACCCCCTCGCTCTCAAAAGAAAAGGAAAAAACTTCGGTAAGTACCTTCTAGAGGAAGTTTGGATTGAAGGTTCATACGATCGAAAAGAAGGGAAATTTCATAATGTAGATCGATCGACCGTTCGCAACAGCGAAACGACATGTTATCTACATCCGAAGCGTAGATCAATCAATCGATCGCTTGAGATTAACCCTTTAACGGCCAAGCCCGAGTATACTCGCTTTAATCCTCTATAGTCTATTCCACATTATTTCAGTCTCCATTCCAAATATACGCGATTATCAATGTAAATACTTACAAGATAAGGTTTTTTCGGGCGCCTTCAATGTATGGTATAGGCAATTCCAACTCCTCCGAGTACAAACAGTTAACTACCTTCCTTTATAAACGGAATAGTGGCTTTTTTGAACTAACCTGGCCCTTGGAGGGTTAAAGTTTCAAAATTTCGATCGATCGAAACATCGAAATTTTGAAATTTTCGAGAAATTTTGATTAGATAGATTTTTTTTTGGGCCCTCGCGAAGGCCTACAATCGATTATATAGGTCGTCAAATTTTTTGACATTAAAAAAAAGTCGATACTTTGATCATCCCAGCTCTTTGAAGTCACACCTTCTATTGCTAGATATATTTTCTATCGAATTTTCCTTTGTTCTTCCCTCTGTGCGGTGCGGCCGCGCGCGCCGCTCATCCTGTAAATAGAAACACCTCCTCTATCCCAAATTGTTTCAAATAGGAAACATGTGTTTTTTTTGGTGTTTTACCAGCAAAGCGCCTGCCTCCGCTTCGCTGTTCGCTCGCGACATCTCATCAGACAAGCTCGAGAAAAGAGCATATATAGGGAGCCGCGAGTTAAAAATTTTGGGGGGCCCAGGAGAAAAGGGTACGAGCAGAGGTGTAGTTTAATTGCTCAATAGAGAGGCTCAACCGCTTGATCTACGAGGCCACCCAAAAGAGTCTCTCGATGCTTGAAGCTTGATACTTGATAGACTGATACAGTGATCCATAGAAGACACAGACTTAGATGTTGTGATGCAGAATCCTTTTCTAGTCGCGCTCTATCTCGGCGGAGAAACTCCTCCGTCATAATCTCTGTTTACTCTCCGGTTTGCTCTTTAGACACCCCCTCCTCCCTCTCTGAGTTAATTTTTACTCTTTCAAATATATATGTATATATTTTTTTTTTAAAAAAAAAAGGATTTTTTTTCGATTTGAATAAGTTTTAAACAAATTTAAAACAATATTTTTTTTTCAACGGTATGCTATTTTTGTGCTGCGATCAATCTTATAAAATTTTTTTCGAGAGCGGTCAGTAAAATATTAAAAGAAGTGCGCGTTTTGATTTTATCTTGAATTTAATCGTGTGCAGTGAAATAATTGATTAGTTGTATTCAATCGTGCTACTGTCCGCTGAACGTATTGACATTTTTTTATTGCTTGCAGGATATTTTTTGTTCAGGAGAAGGACTCAATTCAAAGACAAAGATTTTTATAATCAGCAAATTCTATTTAAAGGTTAGCAAATTTATACAATTTTCTTATGGTACTTTTCAAGAACGGCAACTAATAGTAACGATTGGATCATGTTAGACAAAATTAAAAGACTTTTGAGCAAAAACCACATTTTGGAAAAAAAACTCGTTTTAAAGCTCAAATGATCGTGTCTACTGTCTAACGGTTAAAACAAACCTTACGAATGGATAGTTAAGATTTCAGTTTTTTTTACGGTTGTGTCATATTGACAAGGAGACCTCCGATACTTAATGTTTCAGTCTTGTCAGATCTCTTAAAAAGCTTTATCATTTGTCGTCTTGCCGGCAAACATTTTAAAATACCTTAACTCGTTGAAAAATTCAGATATTGACTTGTCAATTTCTGACAATTTACTTATTGACTTGTCAATTTCTGACAAATTTTCTTATTGACTTGTCAATTTCTGACAGTTTACTTATTGACTTGTCAAAGTCTGACAAATTTTCTTATTGACTTTAAAATTTGAAGGTATTCACTTTTTAAGTTTGACAAACTAATTGAGATGCTTACCGGTAAAAAGTTTTGCCTGCGTTTAACCGGCAAGATCCACAAAATTGAGTTTCACCGGAAACGGCGACTCTTATGTTTACACTGTGGCGGCTTTGCCCAAGAGGCGATTTTTTTTTAAAATTGAAGCTTATGGGGTTATGCCGACTAGCTGTCATTAAATTCGAATTCTCTCTTATGGTTGGTCAAAACGTCCAATAAGTGACTGAAACTTGTTCACTAGGGTTTTAAGAAGATTTTCATGTCACTTAACATTATGTTACTGCACTTATTTTACTGCATTTGAGACGTAATACGTGGGTTTTTCCCAAATGAGAATTTTCTTATAATGGGGTCTTATGGAGAAATGCCGACTAGCTGTCGTTGAAACCTGATTTCTTTAATGTAGGTGATAGGAATGTCCGAAAAATGGCTGAAACTTATTTACAAGGGTTTAAGGAAGAATTACATGTGACTTACAGGACTTTCTGACCAGGGGTAGTTGAAATATTCCGTTTAAACGACAGTCGCACGGCGTTTCTCCATAAGCCATAATGGTAAGAAATCATCGTCTTGGGCGAAGCGGCAAAGCCTATACGCATATGGTTGCATTATGCGTGGAGGCACACTCAACTCCGTTTCCCGGGCGGGACGGACTGACCTGTTTACTTAGATCATGAACTGGTGGATGACAACACATTTCATCTCTAAAATTATATTTAGATAACTTATAATCTAGGCAAGACAAAAACTTTAAACCTTAAAATTGATCAGAAATCTGTACAGATGTATAATGCCAGGATTCAAGATTACACACTACACAGATCAGAGTTTTTTTTTTTGAGTTTATAATCATTTTTTCCGAACTGGACTGTCATCTTTTTTCCAACCAATGGAATCACCGGGTTATACTTTCTCCTTTTACAGCTAGGTAGATCCAAAAGGTGGCGAAGAGGGTAGCCACCCTTCCCGGCTCTTTACACCTACATGCAAGTTTGTGGTTGAAGGAGTTTGGATATAGACTGATTTAGTGAGTCGATATATCGTGCGATTATATGCGATATACTCGTCTGGACCTATCGAAGTTCCGAATGGTTCGATAACATGGGTTTTCCCATAAGGAATCGGAATGCGATTTTCAAGCGGAAAATTTTGGCCTTTTTTAGAATTTTTTTCACGTCGGAGGTTGCGATAATGGAATCTACGTATCCTCAAGTGCCAGGAACCAGCATAAAAAAGGGCGATAGCGCAAAATTTAAATAGTTATGCCGCATTATCGAACCAAGTCGTGAAAGTGAGGTTATGGCACCCCATTGTTTACATCCCTTTCCCTTTCCCAAACCCCTATGAAATGCAAAACTTCCATAAATTTCGACACTTAGCTGTTATTTCTTTAGAACTTTTTGGGGGAATAATATACTAGAGTATTGTAGTTCACCTGCTTTGAAATTTTTAGCTCCAATATCTTGATATTACTCAACAAGTTTTTGTGTTTCCTCATCACCGCAACGGTACAGAATCTAAGTAGGTACTTTATTGTCGTTTGCCTAGCCTAAAAATTTTTTCGCTGGGTTACTAACACATCTAAATTACAACAATAGGTTCTTACCTTCTATCTGTAATTCAAATCTAGACAAATTAAAGGGGGAACACTCAAAAAAAGCTAGAGGAAGGCTACAGTCAGGAACGTGTGGGAGGACGGTTTATTGATGACGGGACTGAATCACCCTGCCGAAAGGTTCTTTACAGTCGACAATGTTTTTTGAAGTATGGTATTGAAGGGTAAGAGGTAAATGAAGGATACAAGCATCAAAGAAACGAACGAAACACCGGCAAGTTGAAGAATATGACTGAAAAATTCAAACGAAGACTCGGGTAGAGTTACGGAACATGCCTTTTTATAAAATCTGTGGTAATGTCAGGCATTACAGGATAAAATTTTTAGTGCAATGTGCTACTATACTCTGACACATAATTCCTCTTAAAGTTTCGAAGAAATAACAGCTAAATGTCGAAATTTTGGAAGTTTTGCAGTTCATAGAGGTTTGGGAAAGGGAAAGGGTGTAAACAATGGGGTGCCATAACCTCACTTTTACGACTTGGTTCGATATATGCGGCATAACTAGTTTAAATTTTGCGCTATCGCCCTATTTTATGCTGGTTCCTGGCACTTGAGGATACGTAGATTCCATTATCGCAACCTCCGACGTGTAAAAAATGTCTCAAAAAGGCCGAATTTCCGCTTGAAAATCGCATTCCGATTCCTTAGGGAGAACCCATGTATATCGAACCAGTCGGAACTTCGATAGGTCCAGCCGATTCACTAAATCAGTCTATAGTATCACTGTGGTGAATCAATAATATGTGTCATAGCAAAGACTTCTAATACTATCCAGACTGGACAATGGACATAAGGCCGATTTTAGAGCGGGGAAAGTGAAGTGGAAGAGTGGGACGAAAATCGCATGTTGCTCCTGGCTATGCCACAACCACGATTACAGTATGTGCTAAGATTTTCAGAAATACATTGAAGTAAATGGGAAAATGACTTTGTTTTTAAAAAATTTAAATTAAAAAAACTAAAAAAATATTTTTCCATCAAACTTGGTACCATTTGAAAGCTCATGATATGCAAATTTCGGTTCGGGCCGTTTTTATATGTGATTTTTTAACGAGAAACATGTTATAGGGGCTTAAAGTTGGGTACCGATTTTTACAGGGTATTTCATAAAATTGTTTTTTTTGTACCGTTTTTGAATGGTTACAGCTCAAAAAAATAGAATTTATGCGATAAATTATTGAGACACACAAAATTATAATTTTAATCACAACATAGATTACGTAAAATTGGTTTTTTCAGCTATATAGGTTGTCCCAGTGGGGTACCGAAACGGTGGATCACCCCGTAGAATCGAGAAAAATTGACCCAACTTTGAGCCTTTGTAGAATGTTTACGATTGAAAAAAAAGGTATGAAAACCGGCCTGAACCGGAATCTGCAAATCACGAGCTTTCAGATGGTACCAAGTTTTTTGAAAAAAAAGCTTTTTTTTTTGTATTTTTTAAATTTTTTTTTAAAAAAAAGTCATTTTTCCCCTTTAAAACAATGTATTTTCCCAGAATCCTAGCACATACTGTAATCGTGGTTGCATACCGATCGGCTTCAATGGGCAGGCTTTATGTCCAGTCTATATAATATTAGAAGTCTTTGTGTCATAGTAGCACTCGCCTGGAAGATAGATATTTAATTTAAAACGAAATGTTAAACATTTAGCAAAGGTTATAATGGCCAGAATCCTAATACCTACGTAAAAAGTTCTTGAAGAGAAACTCTGGCTTTTTTACAAGAATTCTAGTATTTTCGACCAAAATTCTGGCACACTAAAAAAAAGTGCTGAATCCTAACTTTTTTTCGTTGTAAGTATGGACACCTCTTAAAAACTGTTAGTTTGACAATTTAAAGTAGTTAACAAATAGTTAAATTAACACGGCACGGAGGTGGCTTAACTATTTTAAACAGTCAAACCAACAGTGTATAAGCGTTGTCCATATACTTTCAACTATAAAATTGTTAAAATTTAGCACTCTTTTTTTAGTGCAGTTTTAATCAGATTTTTGGGTCTTTGTGACTATAGATTGATCTGGCCAAAAATGCCAGAATTCTCGTCATAAATGCTAAAATTTATTTTCGAAACTTTCATTCGAATTCTTGTAATTTTTTTAAAGGGGAGCTTCTACCTCGGGGTACTTGTGGCGTATCAATCACTAAATTGATATATTTCAATCAAATTACAGAGACAAAGGCCCTCAAATCATGATCTGGAGCCGATCAGTTGATTCAAGCCGGTGCGCGTAGTTCTGGTGACTCAAACGCGCGGTTAAGAAAGAAAAACGCCCGAATGTTTCGTCGAGTGAATTGAACGCGGTGCCTACAAAGAAAGGAGGAAATACTTCCGTGCCGTCTTTGGGGGAAAGTGCTGGCGAACCATGAGCTCTTGGTTCAGGAAACTCGGGGTTGGTTCACTCCGCGCACGCGCACAAGAGGAGGCCCCGGCTTCTTCACGAACAGCGTCGATGAGTTCGATGGCAACGTGGATGAATTCTTCGATCTCCCAAAACCCCCTGAATATCCTCCAGGCTACGGTAAGTACAACAAAAAATCATGGTTGAGATCTGATTAATAACGTATTTAAGGGGAAGGAGAGTGCTCCCTTCCCCTATGAGGCAGTTGAAAATCTCAAACTTTTTGGGGTTTTCCATTAAACAAATAAAAAAAATCGATGAGCTGAAGACAAGGGAGCATTTAGTTTTTTTAAATGGGTCTCAAAGTCCTGAGATGCAATTTTGGCCCAAAATACATTGTTTCAAATGCGAATTACGACTTTTCGTCATAAATTTTTGTTTTAGAAATGTCTCAGGAAAAGGGCGGAAAAAAACGTTAACTTCAAGAGGGAATAAAAAGAAATAAATCGCCAGCCCTTTAAATTCTTTAAAACTTGTATTAACTTGCCCCCCCTAGTACGATTTCATTCTTTAGGACAAGAATAAGCTGACTGAATGGAGAGGGGGGGTGATAGCGTATCACACCCCTCTTCCCAAAAAGGGGTTTACAATCTTAGAAATGCTTCAGAAAAAGGTTCGGAAGCTTGTAAACTTAGAGAGGGGGAAAAAAGGAAAAATAAATCGTCACCCTTGAAAGTTTTATTTGGGAAAGGGGGAGAAAAATCGTATAAACTTGCCCTCTCTTGTGATTTTTTTTTCAGGACAAGAATAAGCCCATCGAATGAAGAGTAGGAGGGGTGTTGAGGGGGTATGGGGGGTCCTACTAAAAAGACACGCGTTTTCCACTTCAGAAATATTTCAGAGAAAAGGTGGAAAACTCGTAAACCTAAAGAGGAGGAAAGGGGAAAAAACCGAAAATAAAACCCTCAGTCTTCATTTATTTTTTTTTTTTTTTGAAGGAGCGGAAAAAACGTAAACATAAAGTTGCCCCCCCCTACTGCGATTCCATTCTTCAGGACGGACAAGAATATGCTGACTACATTTTTTTACTCGCACTACATTTTACGCACAGTTAAACTTGAATTCCTTTTATAGAGCTGTAAAGTAATTAGCAGAATTAGCTCGTCATCCTCGCTCCCTCCTCGGGTTTTTCAAGTGTCTGCGTCTGTTCAAGTGTCAACAAGTCAATCAGCCGCTCGATACGATATACGAGCTGATCCACAGCTGATCAGCTGATCAGCTGATCACCTGCTCCGTTTCCGCGTCTCGCTCCGAATGGCAAGTTTCGTCAAAGAGACGATTTCGATAAGGGAATAAACCAGAATGTAAATGCCTCGAGCTCAGATCATCGAGCTTCGAGCTCTTCCATGCCACTTCGGTGCTCAGAATAAAGACATAAGACATTTTCCTCGGAGCACACTGCGACACTCATACATGCACTTGCGCGCGCATCCGGTTGCATCACGGGCGGCTGTGGCGGCGCAGCACACACGTGCATTAAAGTACATTCCGAGAATCCCACTTATGGTGCACTGTGGTCATTATGGTCGATGCCCGTGTTTGTGTTTGTGAGCGTGTGAGTGCGTTTTGTTTTTTGCAAAGGTGAGCGCGCGCGCCATCTGACATTGAAATATAGGAGCAGCCACAGTAAGTCATACCACGCTCTGCTGAACTGGGCATGGCATGGCGCTTCGCTTTCTTGAAGCCGGCTCGCCTGATCCATGAGATAATTTTAGCGATTCAGAGACGGAGATACCGATGACCTCAGTGCAAAACCTATTTCCCAGCCCAAATAGAGTACGGGAACGATTTTATATTGAGTTGTCTGTTCCTTCCTTATCCCCCCATGCATAAAAATACATGGTCACGTTTAGGCACTCTTTTTTCAGGAACCAATAAATATAATTCTAGAAACCATTTTTGGTTTGGGAAATTTTCGATGCCAAAAATATGCTCTACGGCACTATCAAACTTTGTTAAAAAAATGGTCAAAATTCAAAAAAATTAACAATTTTTTTCCTACTGAATTTAAAGAAAAAAACCCCTCATCTAATTGTTCCCCTTTTAAAACGATGAACTCATCCAGAAAAAAATTTGTATTGTCTTTTTTGTTCCAGAGTAAAGTGTAACGAATGACCATTTTTACTCGGGAGGGATATAGGCAATAGGAATAGGGACATACTTGTACAACTCCTATTAAACTTACTTCGGGTACTGTAACCAATAGGAACGGAAAAATTTTCTATTTGCGCTCAATCTATAAGCCTTGTACCGTTTGTACCGACCTCTATTCGGCCCTCGAGGAGCGAAAATACACCACAAAATTTTTAAATTTTTTCGACTAGCGGCGAAACCGAAATGAGCAGTTGCGTAATTTTAGATTTTGGCAGGGGGAAGAGCAAAATAAATAAGTCGACACTGCCTTCTTTATTTATTTTTTATTTCGCTTCTAATAGAATAACGTATGATACAGTTATTGGAGCTTAAAACTTTGTCCACTAACAGGTAGATGGGGAGGGGATCAAATAAAATTTCCCTATTTTTAACGAAACTTCCGAAAAAAATCGCAGTGGAGGGAGGCCCGCTGATGGAAATGAAAAGTAACGGGCTTCAAAAACACCGATTCTTTGTTCAGCGAAATTTTCGACAAAATCATTAATTCTCTTCTTCGGGGCTCATTGTTAATACCAATATTGATAATAGAGCATGTCTCATCAGAAGTCCCTTTGTTGCAGGTTCGAGTCGAAAAACGTGTGTCTCAGTTTGATAACAACGGGTCCGCTAGTTGATTGTAGGTCAGCAGAATTCTCCATCGATTATCGTGAAAATTCTGCCCCAAACCCCAATAGAGTCCATATGTAGAGAGTTAAGACAAGAGGGTAGTCAACTTCGATTGGTCGATGAATTTTAGGCTCTACGGACGCCGCCATTGGATGCGATTTTGCACTTTCGTTTGTTTACCAACGGTCTTTACAGATAAAAGGGTTTTAAATTTTCGATGAATCTGTTAAATTTTTAAACATAATGCACCACAAGAATGTCTATAAATTTCAAAAGAATCATTAAAAACGTTAATACATGTCGATCATCAAAAGCAGGGGAAAAATTACATCGTTAGAAACTCAGCGGCACTGTAATCTTTGCAGTGGAGCGAAACACAACAACGGCCTCAGAATGTAAAAAAATGTGCAAAATCGCATCCAATGGCGGCGCCCATGATTTCACTTGTCTTAACTCTCTACAATAAGGACTCTACCACAAAATTTGCGAGTCGTCCGCTATTCATCGATGTGAGTTATGTGTTTCTAGATTTTGGGGTACATGCTTCGAACTTTTGGGGACCACAATTTAAATTTCGTGGCAAATGATGTTGCTTCTAACTCTTGGATCATTCGAATGGACGATTTTAGTGCAAAGTCAACGGTTATTAGCCCAAAAATCACAACAATGCACTCATTTGGGCGCAATCGGTTGTGAAAAAATCGCGCGTAGCGTTCCAAACTATCTCACTCACCTCCTGGCCTGTGATACCCATCTTTTTATACTTTTCCAAATTGTTTACCTCCTTTTTTCACTACTATTTTCAAAAATTGCAATCAAATGCCCCGGAATTCACTACCAAAAAGTTTTTTGTCTCTACTCGATTTTTTTATGAAGTGAGATTGCACACATTATAGTAAGCGGGGAGAGAAAGAAAGAGAGAGAGGAGAGAGGAGAAAGAGAAGGGAAGAGAGGAGAGAAGAGAGAGAGAGAGAGAGAGAGAGATAGCTTAAATCTTTGTTTTAAACGCTCATCACCGGGTGATGTCATCACTATAACTGTGTATTCTGTGCTAAATAATAATCAATAGAAAACGGGACATTTTAAACCAAACAGAAAGGTTTTTCTTCAACAGCGAGAAGCTGGAAATTCCAAATTGCCCAATCAGAAGTAGGTTCCACGTTTAAAAAAATCTTTAAGCCCTCATATTTCCCGGATTTTTAAAATTTTCCCCCTCGTCACTAAAACAGTCTATTTATGTACTGGTAGTACGGTTTCTATCAATTTTCGATAAGCGCATCGATGGACGGTGAGTTCCGATATCCTCGGAGCAAGACCCAAGACCTATGCTTTTGCGGATGCGGTACCATGTTTGTGTGCGGTAACATTGGGTGATGCAGTCATTGTCGCCCAAGCTCTCAGTTGTGTAACCCTCAACGTGGGCCCACTTCTATCGCGCCGCTCGCCGGGTCTCCAACATAGTTGCTACATCGAATGGAAAGAAAAAAAAATTCGCCTACTTCCCATTCATTTCAATGTAAAATAGGCGGATGTTTTTCTTCGGCGTCCGGCAACTGGATGTCTCCAACAGTGCGCGCGCGCGCTCTCGCGTGGGATGAGCTTGCAACTCCTGAGTTTGGTAGCAGAGCGAGAGAGCGAGAGCGACTCGAAAGCGCGGGCGGTAGCGGCGACTCAAAGCAAGAGCTACGCGCTCGCTTGCTCCTGGCGATTTCACTTACTATTGGTATCGGAAATGCCGCGTCGCGTCGCGCGTCGTGCGCACACATGCAAAACCCGCGCTGCGCCGCGTTTTACGTGGCCCTAAACACTGTCATCAAATTATCCCGGTTCACGGTGCTTTGCGATAGCTCTTGAAGAACTGGTTCATTGTCACAAACGGTGTTGTAGGACTCTGTAGGTCACTATGCATGCGAGCAGGGATGGAGATTGGAGAACCATTAAAAGTGAAATCACTCATTATGAGAATTGTGTTCAGAACCTCTCATAGATAGCTCTATCGATCATAATTTTCAAGCTCCTTTGGATCTTTCGTTCAGGGCTGCCGTTTTGCGGACCTTGAGAGGATTTTTTTTTTTTTTTTCACTCATCATACTGATCATTCCACCAGTGGCGGCTCGCCAGGTGAGGCAAGTGAGGCGACAGGGAGCCATCGCCTCACATTTTTTGAAGTTGGAGAAAGAAAAAAAAATTAAAAAGATAACTTATAAAGGTTGAAATGGTTATTATTCCATCATCCTTTGTTTCAATAGTCCAAAAAGTATGAATGGAACACAAAATTTTCAAGAAAGTTTATGTGAAAAGCGTTTCAAAAAAATCCTATGCACCTCTCATTTTCGTCGCCTCACTTCCACGAGCCACCAGTGCATTCCACCGGCTGACAAAAAGATTAGTTCATGCAGTTCAGCAGTAGATATGACCTAGAGTCCCTGTGTACGGAGAGTTAAGACAAGAGGATAGTAAACCTCTGATTGGTTAACGAGTTTTAGGCTCTACTGGCGCCGCCATTGGATGCGTTTGATAAATTGCACATTTGTTTACAAACAGTTGTTTAAATGTTTACTAACAACTGGCCCTACGCTGTTTCGCGGATAAAAGAGTTAATTGCCGATGAATCTGTTAATTTTAATCATTATGAACCTCAAGAATGTGTATAATGCCCAAAAGAATCTTTATCAGCATAGACAGATGTCGATCAGCAAGATCGGTGAAAGATTACACCATTAGAAATTCTGCGGCACTGTAATCTTTGCATTGGACCAAAACACAGCAACGGCTCTCAGAAAGTAAACAAATGAGCAAAAACGTTTCCAATGGCGGTGCCCATGGTTTCACTTAACTCTATATATTTACGGGGGCTTTAGTATTGCTAACGTACGAAAATACCGTTATCTGAAATATTTTTTTTCAATCCGTTGAATCATCGTTAAATTATCAAAATACGACAGTTTTTTTAAGTCAGCGACGGAAATTCCACTGGTTGAGAAAAATATTGCAGATTGGAGTATTTTCGTGCATCACGCATCAGCTGCCATACTTTTGGACAAAACTGAACTGTCATCTTTTGATGAACAGGCGGAATCTTTTTTCAATCGATAGAATCATCGATGAATTAAAACAAAAAAGTACGTTAAATGTTAAAGTCAAGTCATGAAACGTTCCAGCGGTGACCGGAAAGATTACAGAGCAGAGTATTTTGATGGATTATATTATCACACTGTTGAAAAATTGTAAGCTTTTTTTCAATAAGCGGAACCCTCGGTGAGTTACAAAATTATTCCTAAGATCCGCAAAATGGCAGAAAAGTTTATTTCTCACATTAGCGTCGTGCGAAATCTAGGAAGTTTCATTCTGTTCATCAAAAATCATGAGAAATATCGAAGTTTTCGGTGCAAAGTGAGCACCCTCAAATTTGACCTTTTGCATGGTTTTAAATAAACAAAACGACGTTGCCGGATTCTCAAAACTTATAAAGGTTAGTGAACCGTCCTCTGATTCCATACTAAATTATCCATAAACGATCAGAGATCTTATAACTCCCATTTGCACAGCTAAATTCAGCTTTATATTAGCAGGGGTGTCCAACCCCCCCTGGCTTACTGACGAGTTCCCCCCCCAAATTCAATAATTTGACCCCCCTCATCGGAGGCCTTTCCCCGGAATTTTTTTGAAAATTTGACCTTCCAGACCTCCTAGCTGGAAGTCTGGAGGGCAGAGAATAACCCCCTCCCCCAAATATTTCAAATACTTGGACATTTTACTTGAATTTTACTTGAATTTTTTTTTTTTTTTTTTTTAATTTTGTTTTGCGGTTAATAATGGGATTGTGATCACCCCGTAACGTCCCGTTTTATTTTTTTTTATTTATAATCATTAGCTTTTAACCCGTTTAAATTTGTTATACATATGTATATCTATCTATCTATGTATGTATGAGATGCGCTGACGAAAATCAAGTTTAAGAGGAACAATAAAAATGATGAATGACAAGGCGAAAAAATAAAAAATCTACTATTGATATGGGTTGATACGACTCAACTCCGGGGGGTCTGAAGGGTATGGAATACCCCTCAGGATGAGCGGGGGGCCGGGGGCCCTCCCCCGGAAATTTTTTCAATTTTCCTGCCCTTCAGATTGAATTTTACGGTACTTTCATGTATAGTAAATTTGAAATGTTCAAATATATTTTCGATTTTTCCTCGTCTATCTCCATTTCATATAGTACATCGGCCTCTTCTCTATCTTCTCCTGCTATTTTTTGGTCTGCTCTTCCTTCTGATTCTTTTTGGTCGACCGATTCTTTGAATACTGGCGATGACTTAGAGAGACAGACGTCGGATATTCAGTGGCGCACCGAGAAATTTGTCTTGGGGAGGGGAGTTGGTACGACACAAACTCCGGGGGGTCTGGGGGTATGGAATACCCCTCAGGACAAGCGGGGGGTCCGGGGGCCCTCCCCCGGAAATTTTTTTCAATTTTCCTTACCTTCAGATTAAATTTTACGGTACTTTCATGTACAGTGAAATTGAAATGCTCACATATATTTTCGATTTTGCCTGCACGAAATCTTTGCTCTCGACTCATAATTGGAGGCAGAAGAGTCAAGTGAAATGTGGTTGAAGGTGCTATGGAATATTCATCAAGGAGTTCATTGAGGGGGGGGGGGGGGTCCGGGGGCCCTCCCCCGGAAAATTTTTTCAATTTTCCTTACCTTCAGATTAAATTTTACGGTACTTTCATGTACAGTGAAATTGAAATGCTCACATATATTTTCGATTTTGCCTGCACGAAATCTTTGCTCTCGACTCATAATTGGAGGTAGAAGAGTCAAGTGAAATGTGGTTGAAGGTGCCATGGAATATTCATCAAGGAGTTCATTGAGGGGGGGTCCGGGGGCCCTCCCCCGGAAAATTTTTTCAATTTTCCTTACCTTCAGATTAAATTTAACGGTACTTTCATGTACAGTGAAATTGAAATGCTCACATATACTTTCGATTTTGCCTGCATGAAATCGTTGCTCTCGACTCATGATAATTGGAGGGAGAAGAGTCAAAAGGTATGAGGATGAAGGAGCCATGGAATATTCACGGAGGGGGTTAACCGAGGGGTGTATGTACAACATAACAATGGTGAAGTTTCTTTTATGTTATTATTCAACGAATAAGCCTCCCCCCCCCAACGAATAAGCCTCCCCCCACGAATAAGCCTCCCCCCCACGAATAAGCCTCCCCCCCACGAATAAGCCTTCCCCCAATGAATAAGTCCCCCTCCCCCCTCAACGAATGGCCTTTTCTTAACGAGGTAATTTTTATGAAGTCTGGTTAATTTTTTTTTTTTTTTTTTTTTTTTTTTTTACTAAACGAATAAACCTCCCCACAACGTAAAAGCCCTCCCCCCCGAAAAAGTCCACCCCCCCACGAAAAGTCTTTCCCCCACGAAAAAGTCCTCCCCCCCAACAAAAACGCCCTCCCCCCAACGATTAGCCCTCCCTCCCAACGAAAAGTACCCTTCCCCCCCTAAAAAATGGAACGACCATCACCATTCACCATTTTTATATGTTGTACCTTGTTGGGGGGGGGGAGGCGCTCGGTTAGGGGTTCTCATGGGGGGCGGTGGGGGGTTCTCGTTTGGGGGAGGGCTTAATTTTTAAGTGAGCCTTATTCGTAGTAAAAAAAAAAAAAAAAAAAAAAAAGAACTTCATAAAAAAATACCTCCCCCCCAAAAATTTTAGTGACGAGTAGCTCGTCACGGTACCCCCTTGTGGACACCCCTGTATATTAGTAATAAGAATAAATTTAAAATTAACTGACTTCTTCTTTTCAGGCTGGCTTGAATGCGGGACGTTTGAAACTCTAAACGTTCTCGAACAATTCTTAGACTTGACGGCCAATTCCAAGCCAAAATTAACATTTCAGATAGTTTTATAACTTTTCAAAAATTTCGAGAGTCCATGAATTAGAGAACTTAATGAATGTTCTTCAATAAATGTCACTGGTTTGTCTGTTTTTCAAAAGGTGGCCGAGATAGCAATTTACTCCTGGTGAAGAGCGTGGATTTCTGTCACACGGAAAATGGAGCGCAACATTTTACTGACCAGTATGAGGTGATGAGACGCGAGAACGGATACCGTCAATTGGTCGTCCGACGCGGGTTCCAATTCCTCATCAAACTCACCACAAATCGGCCCTACTCACCGAATAACGATGCCATCACCCTCCATTTTTTCCACGTTGGTGAGTGAATTAAAGGATTTACCTTAATCAATGATGCAATGGAGCTCTTGCAAGGTTTTGCTGTAGGCAAATGGAGTATCAGTTCCACTGTAAAATGCTGCGAAAATAACGATGAGACCATTGAAAAAGTCTAAAACTCACTTCTCGCAAAAGAAACTCAACTTGAAATTTGGGGTGACCACCCTTGCATGTATACACCAACCTCGGATTCGGACCCCAAACAAAAGAACATAACCTACGAATTTGAACAATGAGATTAATGAATTTGCTTTCAAAAAGTAAATTTGAAGGAATTAAAGGTCCATTTATTTACACATTTTGTCACTAGGAGCACGGTGATAACCACAGGAAAGTTCTACGTTGCGTAGTAAACGAGGAAGACGGCACTTAATTTCATGCCCTGTTCTTTTGTTTGGGTTCCGAATCGAGGTTCGTGCAAACATGCAAGGGTGGTCACCCGAAATTTCAAGTTAAATTTTCTCTGCAAGGAGTGAGTTTTAGACTTTTTTAATGGTCTCATTGTTATTTTTGCAGCATTTTACAATGGAATTAATACTTCATTTGCCTACAGCAAAACCTTGCAATAGCTCCATTCAGAGACCTTACTAAATTTCTCCTTCACTTGACTTGGCTTGAGAAATAATTAAGTCGAGTGGAGTCGAATGAGAAAAATTGCAATTCAGAGACGCACACCATAAATCGACGATACTTGAAAAACCTTGAGTTTAAAGGTAGCTAATAACTACCTTGAAAGTATCTCTTTGAGACTTGAGTGGAAAATAGTGTGCTTTCAAAGCAATTCTTAATTGCTAATTATGAATCTGGAGGATTTTTCAAATTCGAGTCAGGTCAAGTAGTTCTCAAGTAACCTCTTTGAATTGCAACTGCACTCTTAATCTCTCGATTTGAATGTATGGCCGAGGATTTTAAAATTTATTTAACATTCATTCCCTCGAGATACCGAATACTTACAAATGAGCATTGCCAATTGCAATAGGGTTCTTTGCTTTCATACTGACGTCACTATCAGAAACAATTTTTAATACAGTGATGTTTGGGTTATTTAATTATCTTCAAGATACCTAGTTCCATTTAGTATCTACGTGACGAAAATGTTGGATTAAAGAAGGAAGAGCAGACAAATCGCTCAGTGGTGTAACAATAGCCCCCTCAGCCCCCCAATTGCGGGGGGGGGGCGCAAAGCGTCGGAGGGCGCAAAGAGAGCGGAGGAAAATACGGGGCAAAGGAAGGAAAGGAAATGAAGGAAGGAAAAGAAGGAAAGAAGAGAAGAGAAGAAGGAAGAAGAGAAGAAGGAAGGAGAGAAGAAGAAATAAGACAAGAACAAAAAATAGGAAAACAGGGACGAAGATGATAGCGAGAGGATTGGTAGAAAGAGATAGGTTTTGGAAGACTTATTGACGAATTTGTAACATTTAAGGCACGAAAGAAAAAGTTTTGAAAGAAAGGGTAGGCAACTTTTGATCTAAAATTGAAAAAAAAAAAAAATAAATTGATTAATAATTTTAGGCCGGTAAAGAGTGGAAGGGGTGTGGGGAGGAGAAGGGTGAGGATGGATGGATTGGGATGGGATGGGGAAGGGAGGGAAGGTGACGGGGGAGAGGGGGGCGCAGCTCTATTTTTTGCGAGGGGGCGCATGCTTGCCTAGTTACGCCACTGATTAATCGCTGAAACATGTTGCGTCACTAAGTGAGCAGTTATTGGTCTTTCTACAAGGTTGAATTTTATTGTACCGTCATTTCTCGATCGGGGATTGGTCGAACCAGTTCTATATGAACAGCCTGATGTCCCAAAGAAGCTGCACAGTGACCTCATTGACCTTATGCAAGTACGTGAATAGATCAACAAAAAGTCACATTTGTACATGACCAGTTTTACTGAAATATTGAATGGACTGTGGTTTCATATATCACAAAAAGAGAATTTCTGGTTGAGTCACAAAATAAGTATATCGTAAGCGTCAATTTGATAAAAATCAAGTTCGTCACACACATATTGAGTTCAGGAGTGTCCTCTATGTCTAAAACTTATTATTGTATACACGCAAATTATATTTTTAGCAATAGTAGTTGGCAGAGATGGCATACATACTCAATAAATAACTGGTATAATATTGGCAGGAACATTTCATCGTAATAAAATCTTGAAGTGTCAGTATTTCAGTAAGTATTTTATCTCATAGCGAATCAGCACATCTATAACTTATAGTGACGACTTGTTTATACCTTCATGTTAATCTAGCAATATGCATCGTTTTCAGATGCAATTAGGCCTTCCCAAGGACAAGGAACTTTGGAGGACACAGTTCTTGTTTCAAAAGAAGAAAAACCGGTTGGGCGATGGACCGCCGTTCTGGAATTTCAGCAGGAAAACGAATTATCCGTCCTTGTAATTATCTTTTACCTATTCCAGTCAATCTAATCAACATATATCCTATATTATATTTGTAAGAATGAAGCTAAGTTCCTGGAGAACCGTTGCACCGTTCGGTAGGGGCCTGGTACCGATCGGTAGGGCTCGGCTTCAATGCTTCGGTAAAAATATAAGTTTTTCCGTGCGGGCCCCGCGTCCCTTTTTAAAATGCTAAAAACTTTTCTCTGAAAAAGTTGTGCGAGTGCGAAAAGGATGCGAATCAGTTCGTTTTGCAAGGGTGGGAGGGAGAAGCGAGATTTTGTCATCCTTTTTAAATGCATACGTGCGGACGAGCATACGATTTTGTACGCGTGTAAGCGAGAAACGTGCTGCTCTGTCAATTTTTTTTTTTTTTTTTTTTTGATCGAGCGATTTGACGTTACCGTGGCGATTGTGATCATATGTTTTTTGCGCGGAAGGACCAACGACCTCTATATAAGACCGGCGAACGAATACGAACCAGCGTAACCCGCAAGAAGGAAAGTTAGGTTAGGAATAGAGGTGCTTGGCCGGATAGAAGCACCACTGTTTACACGTATTTTTATGAAGATGTTCTCTTCCGTTTTTCGCTTCTAAAACTCCTAATTTTACACGGATTTTGCTTTTCTTGGTCTTAATAGAAGGAGGATAGCTTGGGCTTTGACCTCCGCCCTACCGGGTCCGGTAACGTTTTTTCGAAAATATATGGAAAATATAAGTCGTTGAAGTGGACACCCGTTGGTATGCTCTGAAGACCTTGCAAAGCACGTTCGCCTGTTTACGACGATTCAATCTGTCTACAAATCGGCTTTTAGTCATTTTTTGAGTCTACTCCTTCACTCTCAGTCCTTTTAGTGCAAGATTCTTCAAAATCCGAAAAGTTTCAGTGGCTGAGGAGGTAATTTTTCTATACTGTGTAGTGTGTACCAAAAAACCCTCCTGTGTTAGAGTTCGTAGTTACTTAACTTGAGTTCGTAATTTCTGTACATTTCCCTTCTGGATGATTTTTCATTCCTAATATTCTTTTATCAATCTGCGCCATCATCAGTGTCTATTAAATACTGTGATTGTGGTGAAACCCGCCCGCCGTTAACTCAGGATGTCGGATCGAGCCGACCAATGAAAGGGTTCTGGTTAGTCATCATCAATTTTGTGAAGTACTCATCATGTCGGGAGTGATTTCCTCTTATTCCTTTGTTTAGTCGCAGCATAATTCAGCCTTGAATCAGGATTCATCGTAAAATTCCTCTCTTTGAACCACCCGTGGTTTTTGCGCATTCTTCGGAATCTTAAAGGTGAGCTTGGAGGGGGAGGCTGAGAGAATGGCCAATAAAATTTGGGTCAAGATTTCTACAAACAGCACCTAGAGGCTCATTCAGTTAAGCTCATGAAGTCGTATCGGAAAGTATTAGATGGCAGTTATATGAGGGGCCCTGTTTCATCATCACACATTTTAGAATTTTTAGCTGCTGTGACTCGGACTGCTGTGAACCGCAGTCGCTTACGGGAACACTTCGGGAAACGGACCGAACCTCCATAAACCGCAATGAGTGCGAGTGAGAAACCTTAAAACGCGAAGAGTCTCTCTCTCGCACTCGCAGTCGCTTACGCGAAAAATTTGGGAAACTGACCGAACCGCCATAAGACGCAATGAGTGCGAGTGAGAAACCTTGAAACGCGAGAGGTCTCTCTCTCGCACTCCCAGTCTCTTACGGGAACAATTTGGGAAACGGACCGAACCGCCATAAGACGCAATGAGTGCGAGAGAGAAACCTTGAACCGCGAGAGGTCTCTCTCTCTCACACGCAGTCGCTTACGGGAACACTTTGGGAAACGGACCGGACCGCCATAAGACGCAATGAGTGCGAGATAGAAACCTTGAAACGCGAGGGATCTCTCTCTCGCACTCGCAGTCGCTTACGGGAATAATTTGGAAACGGACCGAACCGCCATAAGACGCAATAAGTGCGAGTGAGAAACCTTAAAACGCGAGAGGTCTCTCTCTCGCACTCGCAGTCGTTTACACGAACACTTTGGAAAACGGACCGAACCGCCATAAGACGCAATGAGTGCAAGAGAGAAACCTTGAGAGAGAGACCTCTCGCGTTTCAAGGTTTCTCTCTCGCACTCATTGCGTCTTAAGGCGGTTTGGTCCGTTTCCCAAATTATTCCCGTAAGCGACTGCAAGTGCGAGAGAGAGACCTCTCGCGTTTCAAGGTTTCTCTCTCGCACTAATTGCGTCTTATGGCGGTTCGGTCCGTTTCCCATAATATTCCCGTAAGCTACTGCGAGTGCGAGAGAGGGACCTCTCGCGTTTCAAGGTTTCTCTCTCGCACTCATTGCGTTTTATGGTGGATCGGTCCGTTTCCCAAAGTGTTCCCGTAACCGACTGCTAGTGCGAGAGAGAGACCTCTCGCGTTTCAAGGTTTCTCTCTCGCCCTCATTCCGTCTTATGGTGGTTAGGTCCGTTTCCCAAAGTGTTCCCGAAAGCAACTGCGAGTGCGAGAGTGAGACCTCTCTCGTTTCAAGGTTTCTCTCTCGCACTTTCAAGGTTTCAAGGAAACATTGAAACGCGAGAGGTCTCTCTCTCGCACTCGCACTCGCAGTCGCTTACGGGAACACTTTGGGAAACGAACCGAACCGCCATAAGACGCAATCAGTGCGAGAGAGAAACCTTGAACCGCGAGAGGTCTCTCTCTCGCACTCGCAGTCGCTTACGGGAACACTTTGGGAACCGGACCGAAACGCGAGAGGTCTCTCTCTCGCACTCGCAGTTGCTCACGGGAACACTTTTAGAAACGGACCGAACCACCATAAGACGCAATGAGTGCGAGAGAGAAACCTTGTAACGAGAGAGGTTACTCTCTCGCACTCGCAGTCGCTTACGGGAATATTTTGGGAAACGGACAGAACCGCCATAAGACGCAATGAGTGCGAGAGAGAAACCTTGAAACGCGAGGGGTCTCTATCTCGCTCTCGCAGTCGCTTACGGGAATACTTTAGGAAACGGACCGAACCCCATAAGACGCAATGAGTGCGAGGAGAAACCTTGAACCCCGAGAGGTCTCTCTCTTTCCCCGCAGTCGCTTACGGAAATTTGGAAACGGACCAACCGCCTAAGACGCAATGAGTGCAGAGAGAAACCTTAAACGCGAGAGGTCTCTCTCTCGCACTGCAGTCGCTTTTCGGAACATTTGGAAACGGACCAACCGCCTAAGACGCAATAAGTGCAGAGAGAACCTTGAAGAACCTCTCGCGTTTCAAGGTTTCTCTCTCGCACTCATTGCGTCTTAAGGCGGTTTGGTCCGTTTCCCAAATATTCCCGTAAGCGACTGCAAGTGCGAGAGAGAGACCTCTCGCGTTTCAAGGTTTCTCTCTCGCACTAAATTTCGTCTTATGGCGGTTCGGTCCGTTTCCCAAATTTCCCGTAAGCACTGCAGTGCGAGAGAGGGACCTCTCGCGTTTCAAGGTTTCTCTCTCGCACTCATTGCGTTTTATGGTGGTTTGGTCCGTTTCCCAAAGTGTTCCCTAACCACTGCAGTGCGAGAGAGAGACCTCTCGCGTTTCAAGGTTTCTCTCTCGCCCTCATTCCGTTTATGGTGGAGGTCCGTTTCCCAAAGTGTTCCCGAAAGCAACTGCGAGTGCGAGAGGAGACCTCTCCGTTTCAAGGTTTCTCTCTCGCACTTTCAAAGGTTTCGGAAACTTGAAACGCGAGAGGTCTCTCTCTCGCACTCGCAGTGCTTACGGGAACACTTGAAACGACCGAACCCCATAAGACGCAATAGTGCGAGAGAGAAACCTTGAACCGCGAGAGGTTCTCTCTCGCACTCGCAGTCGCTTACGGGAAATTTGGGGAACGGACCGAAACGCGAGAGGTCTCTCTCTCGCACTCGCAGTTGCTTACGGGAACACTTTGGGGAAAAGGACCGAACCACCATAAGACGCAATGAGTGCGAGAGAGAAACCTTGAACCCCGGGGAGGTTCTCTCTCGCACTCGCAGTCGCTTACGGGAATATTTTTGGGGAACGGACAAACCGCCTAAGACGCAATGAGTGCGAGAGAGAACCTGAAACGCGAGGGGTCTCTCTCTCGCCTCGCAGTCGCTTACGGGAAACTTTGGAAACGGACCGAACCACCATAAGACGCAATGAGTGCGAGAGAGAAACCTTGAACCGCGAGAGGTTCTCTCTCCACGCAGTCGCTTACGGGAATATTTGGGAAACGGACAAACCGCCTTAAGACGCAATGAGTGCGAGAGAGAAACCTTTAAACGCGAGAGGTCTCTCTCTCGCACTTCGCAGTCGTTTTCGGAACAGTTTGGAAACGGACCGAACCCCATAAGACGCAATGAGTGCAGAGAGAAACTTGGGAGACCTCTCGCGTTTCAAGGTTTCTCTCTCGCACTCATTGCGTCTTAGGGGTTTGGTCCGTTTCCCAAATATTCCGTAAGCGACTGCAGTGCGAGAGAGAGAACTCTCGCGTTTCAAGGTTTCTCTCTCGCACTAAATTCGTCTTATGGCGGTTCGGTCCGTTTCCCATAATATTCCCGAAGCACTGCAGTGCGAGAGAGAGACCTCTCGCGTTTCAAGGTTTCTCTCTCGCACTCATTGCGTCTTAGGGGTTAGGTCCGTTTCCCAAAGTGTTCCCGAAAGCAACTGCGAGTGCGAGAGGAGACCTCTCCGTTTCAAGGTTTCTCTCTCGCACTTTTAAGGTTTCGGAAACTTGAAACGCGAGAGGTCTCTCTCTCGCACTCGCAGGGTTTACGGGAACACTTTGGGAACCCGGGCCGAACCGCCATAGACGCAATGATGCGAGAGAGAAACCTTGAACGCGAGAGGTTCTCTCTCGCACTCGCAGTTGCTCACGGGAACACTTTGGGAAACGGACCGAACCACCATAAGACGCAATGAGTGCGAGAGAGAACCTTGTAACGGAGAGGTTTCTCTCTCGCACTCGCAGTCGCTTACGGGAATATTTTGGAAACGGACGAACCCCATAAGACGCAATGAGTGCGAGAGAGAAAACCCTTTAACCGAGGGTTTTCTCTCTCGCCTCGCAGTCGCTTACGGGAATACTTTGGGAAACGGACCGAACCCCATAAGACGCAATGAGTGCGAGAGAGAAACCTTGAAACGGAGAGGTTTTCTCTCTCGCACTCGCAGTTGCTTACGGGAACACTTTGGGAAACGGACCGAACCACCATAAGACGCAATGAGTGCGAGAGAGAAACCTTGAAAGCGAGAGTCTCCTTCAAGGTTTCTCTCTTGCACTCATTGCGTCTTAGGCGGTTGGTCCGTTTTCCAAAGTGTTCGCCCTAAGCGACTGCGAGTGCGAGGGAGAGACCTCTCGCGTTTAAGGTTTCTCCTCGCACTTATTGCGTCTTATGGCGGTTCGGTCCGTTTCCCAAATCTTCCCGTAAGCGACTGCGGTTTCGAGAGAGAGACCTTTCGCGTTTCAAGGTTTCTCTCTCGCACTCATTGCGTCTTATGGGGTTGGTCCGTTTCCCAAAGTGTTCCCGTGAGCAACTGCGAGTGCGAGAGAGAGACCTCTTGCGTTTCAAGGTTTCTCTCTCGCACTCATTGCGTCTTATGGCGGTTCGGTCCGTTTTCCAAAGTGTTCCCGTAAGCGACTGCGAGTGCGAGAGGAGAGACCTCTCGCGTCTAAGGTTTCTCATTTGCACTCATTGCGTCCTTTGGGGTTCCGTCCATTTCCAAATTTCCCGTAAGCGACTGCGAGAGAGAGACCTTTCGCGTTTCAAGGTTTCTCTCTCGCACTCATTGCGTCTTATGGGTTCGGATCGTTACAATATTCCCTTTAAAAACTGCGAGTGCGAAAGAGAGACCTCTGCGTTTAAGGTTTCTCTCTCGCACTCATTGCGTCTTATGGCGGTTCGGTCCGTTTCCCAAATCTTCCCGTAAGCGCTGCAAATGCGAGAGAGAGACCTCTCGCGTTTCTCTCTCGCACTCATTGCGTCCCTTTGGGGTTCGGTCCGTTTCCCCAAAAATTTTCCCCTAAGACGCGAGTGCGGGGAGAGAGACCTCTCGCGTTTCAAGGTTTCTTTCTCGCATTTATTGCGTCTTATGGCGGTTCGGTCCGTTTCCAAAGTGTTCCCGTAAGCGACTGCGAGTGCAAGAGAGAGACCTCTCGCGTTTTAAGGTTTCTCCTCGCACTCATTGCGTCTTTGGCGGTTCCGGGCCGTTTCCAAATTTCCCGTAAGCGACTGCGGTTCAAGGAAAATCCGAGTTTTTCCCGCACTAAAAAACGTTTATGGCGGGCCCTCCTTTCCCAAATCTTTCCCCTACGACTTCATGCAAGAAGAGCCTCTTGCGTTTTAAAAATTTCCTTTTGGGATTTCTTGCCTCCCCTTAAGGGGGTTTTCCCGTTTCCCCCAAAAACCCAAAAAAACGGAGGGGCAAAGAGAGGAATTTTCGGTCTTTCAAGGTTTTCTGAAATATTTCTCTTTGGGGTTTCCGGGCCATCCAAGTTGTTCCCCTAAACACTGAAACTTTTCGGTTTTAAAACTAGCACTAAAGGCTGGAGTAGGAGTAGCTAAAAATGCTAAAAATTTTTGCGATGAATGCGAACAAGGGGCCCTTTACGATTTATTTTCCAAATATTTTCGAAAAAACTTACCGGACCCTAAAGGGGGGAGGAAAGCCCAAGCTTTTCCTCATTCTATTAAGACCAGGAAAAGCCAAAACCGGTTTAGGATTTTAGAAGCGAAAAACGGAGGAAACTTCAAAAAAGTGTAAACGATGTCCTATCCGGCAAGACCTCTATTCTAATAACTTTTTTTTCTTTTCGTCCCCGGTTTTTAGAGGTCGTCTGGAAGGACACACGGGGATAGAAATTTTAATAGCCTTTAATAAGCACTTTGTAATACTTTCTTCGATTTTATCACATGAACTAATGAACTGGGCATCAAGTGCTGTAGAGTTTGTAAAATTAGACTTGAACAAAAGTAAAAGGTATTTTTATGCAATTGCAGCACTTACAGTCGATGATGGCCACAGGTGTGTTAAATTCCAAGAGAGCTTGATATTTTCATATTATTAAAGCGATTTTTGGAATAGTACAATCAACAGAGATGCTTTTTAATCCGTTGAAGATATCTCGATTTTAAAAATTTGGGAGTTTTGAGAAAAAGGAAAAAACTATTATGATAAAAAGTTGAGACGATGGATTCTTTTCCTTTTCAAAATGCTCTCTATTCTAAATAAAATTTTTTCTTTGAAAAGGGTTTTCTTTGGATGTATAAGTGTTTATCTAAAAATACCAAGGGTCCAACGGAAGAATATTGTTAAAAACACTCTTTAAATTGGGGAGAGCTGTTTCGAAGTCCTCTCGTAGTTATGATGTTTTTTAAGGTTGTTTTTTCAAATTTAAAAAAAAAAAAAAAAAAAAAAAAATCGTTAGATTTCTTGGGTATTTTTGTAGTTTTTAACAATTCATTTGATTGTATACACCTGTTATTTTTTAATCTGTGGAGTCAAAGTGTGTCAAATTAAATGAAGGCTTTTTTTTTTCTTTTCCGAAATAGACAGATTTAGGACTGACTTGGTGATGAGCGTCCCAAAGAAAGACAAACTGTCTCTCTTGGTCTCACGTAACCCCCGCATGTACTGCTATCTCACTCTAATTTCAAAAAACTTATGAAGAGACATCTTTTGAGCATTGAGCATCAATTTTCAAAAAGCGCTGAAAGAATGACCCCAAATAATAGGGGTTGTAAATGACCTCACGTCCAAAAAGCTTAAAAAATTAAAATGTTAAATGAAGTTTGCTTGAATTTCCGAGCCAACCTATTTTAACAAATTATTGTCGTTAATAAAGGGCTGTTTGAAAAAGGCATACTTTTCCCGCGCAAAGTTTCTTTTCCATTTTTATACAGATTTTTGATTTACCTACTAAAACGCAATGTCTTATTGCCATGTCAGTTCAACAAAAGGTTATCGTAGGTGTGCGATCTCGGTCATGCGTATTTGTTTGCTTACCCCGAACTTCTCATTTTATTGTGGAAGCATGGTTTTTCACTCTCGCTATCTCTTTCTCTCGACCTTCCCTTCTTTTCTCTGTACTGTTCCAAATCGTATAATCCACATGCGCTAATACGGTGCATCCAAATGCGCCGATTCTAAGGGTTTCGGCGGCTTCATGAGCGCCAAAAAAAATTGACGGTTTTGGATCGGGCCCTCTTGAGAACGACCACCCCTAACCCTTTACTGCGCGATTTTTTTTTTCGTTCGAAAACATGATTTTTCAATTTATTTCGACTCAAAATGAAAGGGAAAAATAGTGAAAAAATTCCTAGCATTAATTCTTGCGCCAAAGAGATCTGCAAAGTACTAAATTTAACATGGGCCAGTATAGGGAGAAAATCAAGGGCAAACGGTTAAATATATTTTCTAACGCTCAGATGGCGCTCAACGTGGGACCTTGCTTTTTCAGACTTGGTTGAAAAATCGAAAATTTTTCTCGATATGTGCCGGAGGGATGACGACATGGGAAAAAAACATATTTTAACTTTAAGAGTTCAAAATGGAGGAAATATATTATGTGCCTCAGGGGTGCCACGGCGCAGTTAAGGGTAAAATGGTTAAGTTTCATGCAAGGCGGTGGGGTAGGGTGATTCTTATTTTTCAAAAATGAGTATTTTTTGTGCGAACGGTCGATGTTTTGTTCTTTGTGGTCTAAAAAATTGACCCATAACAAGCATTTTGAAAAAAATTGACTCTAAGAGGCCCCTCATCGGCAAAACAGGGCGTAAGTACCAAATATGAATTTTTGGGTGTTTTAATAGTCAAATATGGTGTAAAATGGCCACATTTGGCCCTAATTATTTTTGGCTTATCTGCAGTCCTAATGCCACAAAAGTCCATTTTAAGATATGCGTAAAATGCTCTCGCCGCGCTTTAGTCCAGGCAATGGGTGATTATTGGAAGAACAAATTCTTATCAAAGGTTTTTTGGGCTTAATCGCTTCGTCTTGGTGTCAGTAATGACGAGCTAAAAGTCCCCATGCCTAGGTGCTGTGCTAAATTCAGGGGAGGGGGGAAAGGGCCCCAAAGTCGATTATTTCGATATATATCGAAAAGGATGCAAGGTATCGAAAAAATCGATACATGATTTCGTTTCTGAGGTAATTTCCAACAAGGGAGGTCCTTTGTGTTTTTACGCTCTGACGATGTCTAAGCTCTCAAAAACACGATTTAAGTTTTGGGCGATTTTCAGGAAAATTGATACCCCGTGGCAACGCTCATTTAACACAATGTTATTTTTAATGATTTCGATCGCCTTACCGTAGCATTTAGAGTGCTCTGATTTTTATAAAATTAGGTATCCGGGGGTTTTATAGGCCGCTGATTTCATTTTTTGAGTCCAAATTACCTTAAAACGTGATTCAGACAAGCTTTTTGAGCTTTTATCACAAAATACAGCTTTTTAGATCGATTTTTACGATACCTTGCATCGTTTTCGATATATATCGAAATAATCGATTTTGGGGCCCTTTCCCCCCTCCCCTGAATTTAGCACAGCACCTAGGCATGGGGACTTTTAGCTGGTCATTACTGACACCAAGACGAAGCGATTAAGCCCAAAAAACCTTTGATAAGAATTTGTTCTTTCAATAATCACCCATTGCCTGGACTAAAGCGCGGCGAGAGCATTTTACGCATATCTTAGGGCCAAATGTGGCCATTTTACACCATATTTGACTATTAAAACACCCAAAAATTCATATTTGGTACTTACGCCCTGTTTTGCCGATGAGGGGCCTCTTAGAGTCAATTTTTTTAAAAATGCTTGTTATGGGTCAATTTTTTAGACCACAAAGAACAAAAAATCGACCGTTCGCACAAAAAATACTCATTTTTGAAAAATAAGAATCACCCTAGGGTGGGGGGACGGGGGGTTATGCTATTTATGCCCCTTCCAAATGATGACTCCTGTTTTCTAAACATTTGGTGTACATGAGAAAATACCTTTTTAGTATTGCAGGAATAATAGACCAAGTTTTTAGATTTCGTCCTTTGGAGCAGGATTAGATGGACGAATAGCAAACGGAGTTAGGGAGTGGATATCAAGTCAAAGTCTTAGCTCGAATAAACAAAATCACGCGCAAGACGCGAAACGGAACGCTTGGCCGCGAAGCGGCCACCGGCCTCTAGTCTAAGTATATTCTCAGCTTGTCTAATCATGTAATTTCAAATTTACTTTAAAAACCAATAAGAAAATTTCGTTTTTCATGAGAAGTTTCTGAATTCTCACGCCCCGAGCATGGTTTTTTGCGACATTGACTTAGAGATCTCTTTAAAGGTATAGACAGGAGCATAACGAATCACCCACGAATCCTTACAGTATTTCTCTTAGGTATATAGGACACCTGCAATGATTGCATTCATCGAGATCAGTTTTGCGGGTTGCCTGCACTTCCGGGAGTCGCCAGAATTGGTTGTCCCCAATAATGTACTCGTACTTACATACACTAGCAAACTGTCATATTATTTAAACTGATATGAGATATATACTTATTTGTAGCAGTTTAGTTGTTTACTAATAAATAAAACGCCAATATTTCGCAGTCAAATAAATTAAAGTTTCCCCTCTTCGTTGGCAGAGATAATATCAGGAGAGTTGGCCGTTCATAGCTCTTTCTACACACGCGTGAACGGGCGTATTTTTTCGTATCTTGCAGGTAGTCGTGACCGAATTCTACGCAAATAAGGCAATAAGGTTATGTTGCCGGCAACTTGCGCAGAAGATAGAAATACACCCTTTTCGCAACTGTTCAAAGAGATGCTGACTGAAAACTCTTCTGAGACGACCTCTAACATCGACTCAAGTTGAGAGTGTCTGAATTTATAGGTATATATCTTTGGAATTAGAATACTAAAAACTTTCAGGCTCGCTGCAGAGCTGGGCCAATAGGAGTGTAATCGATCACACGATCAGTGTGTGATCCACGGTAATCGTCAAACCTATGCATGATAATTAAATGTAATTTTCATTGATTTAAAATAAACTTTGGAGTCATTTCGATCGCATTTAATTCTTCTGCAACCAATATGATAGGTGACTTGTAAAGAGTTAGCCTTGATTACCGTAAAATCACCCTCTAAAAAAACGACAGTTAAACAACGATTACGATTACTCGTGTAATCGATTACTACCCCCAATTTGCTCAACGCTGGCTTGCGCAGTTCTAATAATAATTTTGCCGTCATCAATTCACCAATTCAAAGCACACAGGCGTTGACGGCACGGTTTTTGGTGTGACTTTTCGTCACTGCGTTGTTCAAAACCGTAGAAAAATGACTAATACAACATTATCTTTAATTGCAACTGATTTTTGTATCTTGGTTTTGATAATTCTTGTTGAATACTTTAGGTGACGCCAGCCGCCAACTGCATCATCGGTAGATGGATTTTAGAGGTGGACTCAAAAGCTATCGGCTCAGCAACTAGTCAACCAGCATCTTTTTCTGCCAAGACTCCGTTCTTCATTTTGTACAATGCTTGGTGCCCAGGTTAGTCCCACGGGTGGGAGCCCAACCTCCTTTTTCTATCCGGGATTGGATCCACGGAATTTTTATCCTCAAACCACTGGTGAATCCAGGAGTATGTCCTTCTCTCTTCATGCCCATTCGAACGCGTGTGTTAGAAAATGACAGAATAAGGACAGTCACGTGATTTTCGCCTTTTCCTCTATCCTTGAAATAAAACAAGCATTCAAATGAGTAAAGAGATGCGACTAATCCTTTTGCTCACTACAGTTTACTTACAATCTCAGCCATGAAGCAAGACTTTTGCCACATTTTAAAAATATGTGTAATCTTGCCATAATCTTGCTAAAAAAATGCCCGAAAAAAAGTTTCTTAATTGTGACTTTTTTTTTTTTTTTTTTTTTAAATACTCATTCATTTTTTGTTTTGTTTTGGAAAAGATTTCGGATTTAGAAATTTTTAAAATGTGTCTGAAATATTTTGAAAAGATTAAATTTGTCTGAAATATTTTGAAAATATTATTTTGGCAAACATTTTTGTCATGCGCATTCAAATATTTCAAAAATATTTTAGATAGATTTTCAGTAAGACACTGGCAGGATTTTAAATATTTTTAAAAGGTTTCTTTCATAATTTGGATTTTATATTAATTTATCCATTCAGAAAAACCTTTGTAGGAGCTTCATTAGAAATTATTCTAATGAGTGGTGCCTGAACAGTGAACAGGTTCACTCTATACTTAAACAAATCCTCTAAAACGTTTTAATGTGAAGCTTCTTGCACGGTTAGATTCATTTTCCGAATCAGAAAATTCTTTTTCACAAATTTTGGTGAAGTACCGATGCTATTTATCGAAGGAGGAAAAAAGCCCAACCCATACATTTCAGAAGAAGATTTGATTCCTTGCCAAGTCAACGCGGTTTTGGAAATAAGAGAGCCTCGAAGAGAAGAGACAAATTGCGAGAAGAAACGAAAAAAGGGGAATGGAATTATGGAGAGGGGGATAAAAACAGCCACAGCTCAACCAAACATGGTACCTATGATTGAACTGGATGTGCATATGGTCACTTGAAACATTAGGAAATAGAGAGGCTTTTGAGTGGGATGAGGGGGCTCGAAGGGTTGCAGAATTTATAAGGAGGAATAAATGTTTGTAGATTCTATTTCAAATTTATTTATCAGTCAGCAGCTTCTATTTCCATTGGAACATATTCGTTTGATTAAAAATGTCCCAGGATACCGGTAGGCTAGACAAAGGATTCGATAAAATATTCATGAGAAAAGCTTGCATTTATGAGGATCGGGGAGACCAAAGCACAGTGGACAAAAGTTGCAACTTTCTTCGGGCAAAAATGGTCAAAAATATAGAAACCAAAAAAATGCAAAATACTGCAAAAGTTGATAAAAATGCTCGAAGAAAATGTTGTTATTGGAAATACTGGACGTATTTTTAAATATGGCCAGTTAAAAAACTCCTTTCAAATCGACCAGAATTCTTATTGATTCGAAGATTCTTTCTTGTAAATCATCTGAAAATTCTAAGACCCTTAAGAATTCTAATGATTTCAAAGGGAACTTCTTTTCAATTGAAAGAATTATCAAGAATTCTAGTAATCCTAAAAATATTTTGCTTTTAGTCCTTAGATAATTTTTTTTTTTTTTGCTTGTGTGTTTTTTGTTTCAATGTTAGTTTTATTCTAGTGTAAACTTACTTGAAAATAACGTGGGGATTAGCTAATCGCAACTTTCTATGCTACTGAAAGTGACCAATCATAGAGAAAGCTACAAGTAGATGGCACCTTTATGACCTTTTATGCCTCCCTTTAAGACCCCGCTCATTTGGCCGTCATCGTGAATTTCTCTGAACTCGCCTTTCGTGGGTCCAAGTGTGGATTTTGAAAATGTTTGATGCTTTCAATGTGATTTTCATGCAATTTAACTAATGATATGACCAGTGACCATGCATGACGTTGCAGCAAAAGTTTGCATCAGACCCATTCTTTGATTACTTTTTTCTTTTTAAATCAATTTTCAAAATCTATCAAATAATCCTTACGGCCACCACCAACAAGTCTCTGTGGAGTAAACTTATATGTTTACCTCAATTCCTCAATTTATTGTTTAATTTTCGTTGACTTCTTCCAGAGGATCAAGTGTACCTGAAAGACGAGGACAAGAGGAAGGAATACGTTCTAAATGACAGCGGCATCATTTTCCGTGGAAATGCTCGCGAGCCAAGGCCCAGCCCATGGCGTTACGCTCACTTCGAAGCGGATATCCTAGAATGCACTCTGTACTTGTTGAATAACGTTGCCAAAAGGATAAATGTCGTTGCCGCTTCGGATCCGGTCGAAATATGTCGTGCACTTGCCGCGGTGGTGAGTTGAAAAAGTCGTGATTAATGTGTCGAGTTTTTTTTTTCTCAGTGTGCATAGTAGATTTCGGCGCCACCCCGAAAGTATGGTTATCTTCACCAGAGAATAGCAAACTCTAATCGTTATTATGTAGAATAAGCAGTCAGTCATCCTAATTTTTCCACAAGTTACGTTAAATTAACCATATTCTGGTGAAGTTTACCATACTTTTTGGCAGGCACTAAATTCTTCTATAGTATACGTATGGTTAATTTTACCGTACTTTTTTCCCCGCGATAATTGTGCATTGGCTTAAATGGAAGAAAAATTAGTAATTGAAAAAAATTGGAAAAAAAATGAGAAGTTTAATGGAAAATGTAAATTTAAATCAACATAACTGGTTAGCAATCATCAATTACCATGGTTAACCAATTGAAAATAATTTCTTCTCTGGGTATCCAATGTCTTTTTTGTCATTGTTACCTGCTGATTTTAATACTTTCTTTGCTTTCATCAGGTTAATGATGTGGACGACAACGGAGTAGTCCAAGGTAACTGGAGCGAGAATTTCGTGGGTGGAACTCCTCCCTCGGTTTGGATCAGCAGCGGCCCAATTTTGACAAAATATTACAACAATAAAAAGCCCGTTCGATATGGACAGTGTTGGGTCTTCGCCGGAGTCCTAACGACCGGTAAGAAACAGGACGAAACGTTGACCTCTGACCTTTTAATCTCTAATTTGGTTACGAAATCATTATCCGATTTTTACAGATCTGCTGTCAAGCATGGATGAGTGATGAAGCCATAGAAACATTTGCTCTTGATCGACTAACCTCACAAATGACAACAATTCAATGACTTTACTACGAACTGCTCTGCTTGTGACGTGAATATCGCCAGGTTCAGGTTCCGCGCTGTGAAAGATACTGCGGAAAGCAGCCAAGGGTTCTCAGATGTTATCATTTTAAAGCAATCATTATAAAACAGTGTACTTAGATGTGTTCTGTTTTTGTTCAGTTTTGGCAATATCCAGAAAAGCAAAATCAATTAATCATAAATGCTGCGCTGTTATGTATAGGTCGAGCTGTATTTGTGACTTCTATATTAGGTATGAATCAAGATACATTAATTTAAAAATACAGTAATCTTTGTGCCCCGCTTCATTTTTAAGCATAATGTGAAAGCGGCCAAATAAATGGCTTCCCGAATGGTTCAACCCCAATTTAATCTACATTGTCTTTCCCACAATGAGGGATCCTAAATTGCAAATTGTTCATTTGTATTTAGCTCCACGGCTCTTGGGCGTGTAGCTAGAAAATTTTTCTAAGGGAGAGGGGGGCAAGTTTGGAATCCTCTGTGGTAGGTCCTTTCCACCTCGCAAATGATAAAAAAATAAACACGCTCGCAAAATTTGATTTTATGTTCCTTTGCCATAGCAAACCGATCTAATTAGAAAAATTAATCTTACAACAATTTTTTTTGCTACTTGTAAATTCAAATAATAATAACATCGTTGAACATCAAATAATAGAAAAAAGGAAAAGAAGGGCCATCCGAACGGATTCTCCTTTTGATGTACTCCGTTTAATCACCAAAAGTAAAAATACTTCATGCTTATTAACAGTGTTTTTAAGTCGTTTTTCGTTTTAATTTTTTTCTCTCTTTAATACTATCACAGCACTTATTTTTTCAACATCAAATTTGGGGAGGGGACACCCCCCCCCCCCGCTCCATAGTAGCTACGCCCATGTAAAGGTTACCTTTTCCCGCGTTTTTAGTGTAGGTATGTGAAAAAGAGATTACAGCGCAACCAGACTGACTTGAAGCGTGGGTGGACCTCGAATCGAACAATCAATGCGTTTCAAATATCAAACCTCCCTTAAAATCAACCAATTAATTGAAAAAAAAAAAAAAATATTGAACCTTAACCGTAGATAGAACCTTTTATTTTGAGACTACTGTTTGCTTTTAATCAAACGGTACACCGAGCCAATGAATAATTATTACAAGATCAGTCGATTTTTGACCTTTATACTGAACTAAATGTAAAACCGAATTTTTATGCGTGTTTGTATCTGCGCAGTTTGCCGGGCAATCGGATTGCCAACTCGGACGATAACTTGCTACAACGCAGCTCACGACACCGATGGAAGTTTGACGGTGGACACGGTGGTCACGACCGATGGAGTTATCGACAAAAATTACTCCCACGATTCTATCTGGTAAGAGCCAGAAAGAAGGTAAGAAGTAAAATATTAATGAAAAGCAAAACTGATTACGCCTGACAAATAGAATCCAAGATCTGACAATTTTTGGAGCTGAATTTCATAACCGGGAAAAGAATTGGTCTCAGAAGTCATTTAGCGTCATTGGGTCTGTTGCTGTGAACGAATTAAGAACAAAGTCTTACCTGAACTTATGCTATAAAAAAACACTCAAAAATAAAAATAAAATTGCAATGTAAACTAAATCTAAAACAATGTGCTGCTAAACCATCTCGACTCAGTGCACATTGGCTGAAAATAAAGCTTTTTTCGCTATTTTCTTTCCATTTGTAAAAATGTTGATTTAACCTCAACATCCAATTTGAATTATCGGTGAGTGGGTTTAGATCAATCGATGAAGTTATTGGAACACTATTTCAACCCTTTACGTACCAAACACGAACTTATTAGTTTGTTTTAATATGTTTTACATTGTTTCAATTTTATCAAATTGAAAACAAAAGAACGTTAGATAGTAGATATGTCCATCAGAATGCTTTAATAAGTGCCTTCAATTGATGGCGCAGGCAAAAACAAGTACAGTGGAGTTGGAATATTTATCTACACTCGCTTGGGTTGTCGCGCGCGGTGATTTGACTTTTTAAATGTGGCACTGAAAGAATTATGCGTTCCCCGGAATAGTAGCATTTTGAACGAAGAACGCACGCAAAATTGGTGATTAGTTTTCATTTTGATCAGCTGCAAATAAATCATGGACCCAGTGGCGGATCCAGCCTTCTCGAACAGAGGGGCGAACTTGGGATTATCGCCACTTGGTGACCCCCTTTTTCTTTTTCCCCCTTCCTCCTCCCTCTTTTCCCATTTTGTGGGACGAACGGAGGGGGGGGGGCGATCGTCCCCTTCGCCACCCCCTGTATCCGCCAATGCATGGACCATTAAAATGTGTCAGTTTAGAATTATCGATAGAGATTTCTCGAGTCTCCGAATGATTCTTCATTATTTTGGGGGAAATTACTAACTGAATGTTTTTCGAAAAAAGAGACACTATAGTAAGAGTTTTAAACAGCTCAACCATTTTGACTGTAAATTAAAATATTGAAAACAAACAAGATGTATTGGAATAAAATATATAAATGGACGCATTTGTAAGGATTTGTGTGATTTTTTTTTCTTTTTTTTTTTTCATTTATATTTTATTTGACAGAATTCTGTTCTGAACAAGATTGCCTGGTTTTGAAAGACAGCTCATGAATTTTTTTTCCTGCGTTATATTTGGGACTTAGCCTCAGTCAATCGCGTAGAAATGGCAGCCGCAAGTAATATTAATATTATTTTATTCAATTTACGGATAGACAAAATAAAAGAGAATAAAAAGAAGAGATACGATAGAGAGTATAGCAAAGAAACATCCATATCCATCCTTGGTGACAAGATCTGAGATCATCAAATCATGTCGCCACGGCCGGGATTCAAGCCGGGGACTTCTGGGTTAGTGACCAGTTGCGCTAACCACCAGACCAGGGAGGCTGAGAAATACAATTTTGACTGTGTATAGAAAGTTTCACATCCTTCCAAGTTGAGATATGTTGATGAGTGGTAGGATGATGGCAATTGATGACCGTTTGTTGATGATTGTTGATCAGGAATTTCCATTGTTGGAACGAGGTGTGGATGACGAGACCAGATTTGAATGGCGGCCAGGGCTATGACGGGTGGCAAGTGATCGACTCAACGCCCCAAGAAAGGAGCCAAGGGGTCTATAGGGTGGGGCCTACCTCAGTGATCGCTATCCGTGACGGCGAAGTTCTCAAGGCGTTCGATGGCAAGTTCGTTTTCGCCGAAGTCAACGCCGACAAGCTCACGTGGAAGCTAAGCGACGAATATCTCAAGCTCCTAAACAAAAACGTCACCGAGTAAGCATCTCAAAGAATACGACACGCATGTCATCATTTGACTGTCAAAATATCTTATATGTATAATACTACCTCTATCAACGAGCTATGACCCAATACTTACGAGTTACTCTTCTATTCATCAATAAACACCATGAGGTCGTGATTTTGCCTATCTGCGCTCAATTCAGGGCGCATCATGACCATCGTCTGCTATTTGCAAGTTCATTTGGAAACTTGACTTGGACTTCCACGTTTTTGTGCGGCAGAGATTTGAAATCTGTGTACAATATATCTTCTTTGTCACAGAAACTAATTTCTGGTGGTATTTTGTCGTATTGACACATTTACAAACCTATTTTCTTCACCATTAATTGAGTTTTGAAGCTCTATGAAAAAATTTAAATTAAAATAAATTAGTTTAAAGAAAAAAAGAGGAAAAACGGTATAAATGATGAAAAATTAATATACGTTCTTTTAATTGATATGAATTAATGTGAAAAGCCGTGGAGGGAATTAGAGGGGATGCTGGGTAGGAGAGGGCGGCTCTTAAGGTCCAACCACTGTACTAAGCACAGAATATATCTATTCAGTTGAACTTCTTAAAATTGAAAGATACGAAAAGTATCCGCATGTAAGTTAATAACAGAATTTCAAAAGTAACATTTTATTTATTTTCCAATCTTTTCAGTGTCGGGGCGTTGATATGCACAAAAGCTATCGACTCTTGGGAGCTGAAAGACATCACGCACCATTACAAACATCCGGAGAGTAAGTAATGATAGACAATTTGACCAATTAGATTTTTTTTTTTTTTTTTTTTTTTAAATTTACCACAGATCACAGACATATTTTTAGAATCGTTTACTGTATCATTTTTTTTGCTTTACAAATAATTTGAAATATATTTATTCAAATTTGAATGCAATTATCAGAATTTCACAAATTCCAAATTTGATGTCATGCTCCTTCACAATAGGTCAACTCGCAGTGTTGTTTGTGAAGAGCCATTTTTGATGCAGGTGAATCTCTTTCACGAGGAACACGGTGATGCTCCAGAGCTATCATTTTGCGGATCTTTAAAGTAATCGTGTAATTTTGAGTGAACGCATTTATAGAGTTTGTGGGTTAATTTAGGAACTTTCTGATGATCCTCATGTTAATACAAGTGAATTTACTCTTGTACTTATAGATCCTCTCTTCAGCCGTATAAAAAGTTTGAAACAGACCCATTGTTATCTCGTGTCTTTTCTTATAGATTTCCACATGAACTGAAACTGATAGTTTAATTTTTTGCTCTTCTCACCAGGGACAAAAAACGAGCGCTCTGTCTTCGAGAAAGCGTTGAAGCAGTGTGAATCTCAATTCAGTCGTTACTACCTAAACAATTTCTCTTTCACCGACGTTAAATTCGAGTTGCTCATGGACGAAAGTGTTCTCATTGGATCATCTTTCACGTAAGTAATTTTGCTTTCCAAGTTCAAAATTATGGAGAAAATTGATACAGTTATCATTGTGGATTTAGAGCGCAGTTTGATCCCCACCAAGAGGAGATATGAAAACTAAAAGTTCGGAAAAATCCCTAGGATTTTCCTCCAAAGAGTTTGTGGACCAACCATCTCAGTTTTTTTGACGTCTCTGCATCATATTGTATGTGTGAATTGAGTCTGATTATTACCAGAGAAAACTCAATGATCTATAATTTTGAGTTGTCTAAGAACTTTTGTTTAGTTTAAGTGGCTCTACAGGAATGTCAATCTCCACCTTTACGGAACCACTGTAAGTTCTTTTCGAACATTTGAATCGATATAATTTCTCGAAATACTTCATCAGATGTAAGTATTGACGTATATGAGTTTTGTTATTGAAAGAAAATTGGTGAAACTAGTTATCTTAGTTTGGACTTTATTTTATAGGCTCTGATGAATGGTTTGACGTAAACCAGTAGCTCAAAGTTCATACTGTGTCGACGGTACTGAACAAACAAACAGCGTTTCAAAGTTACATAAAATCACACATGACTTTCGATAAGTTTAATTGTTTCGACTTATCTACTTCTTCTCCCCCAGAGATAAAATTTGATTTCGTCTCAAACCATATTCAAATCTAGGTGCCTTTGAAAAACTAAATGTAAGAATTTAGAAATAATGTATATGAAACCGTCGACAGAACTGTATTTAAAGAATCAAGATTTGTTGAATTAAATTGAAAGTTCAAAGGAATCGGTAGTATTTGAGCTGGGTTATTTAGGTCACTTATTCGCTAGTAACTTTTTAAAAAAAAAATCCTTGAAATGTGGATATTTTGTGGTGACAAGTTGCCTTTTGACCTCTGTGTATTGTTTATTTTGCAGGAGCTTAGTAAGAATGACAAATTTAAGCGAGAATCGTTACGAGATTAAAGTGGTTCTGCGAGTGGATACAAGTTCCTATGACGGGCGCGCTGCATACCAAGTTAAAAAACGCGAGGCCATGATCCTCTTAAAACCCTCAGAAGGTAAACTTTCATTGCTTTGCTTCAGTTGTCCAACAATTTTTGGCCTCCTAATCAATGAGCATTTTCCTTCCAGGAATTTTATAAGTATCGATTGTTTTCTCAGGGAAAACGGACATGCATTCAACAGATATACTTACTTGATTTAGAGTAGACTCAAACGCAGCCTTGAGAAAATACTCGCAAATGAGCTGAATTTAGTTTAAAATAGTATGAAAGAGGTGATTGTGGTTGTTTTTTTTTTAATTTCTTGTAAATTGTAAATGTATTTGTGACAGATTTTACATACAGTTTCATTGATGGTAAGTCAAAATCGTAAGTAATTGTGGTTGTAGATGTAACGTTTTTTTTCTACCCTTTTCTTGCTCACGTTGTTATTGTATGTATTTAATTAATTGGGGGCGTCCACCATCGTTAATTAATTAAATTAATTAACGTAATTTAACGTAAGTACCTGTCTCCCACGGTGTTCATAAATAATCCAAAAAGGTAAATTGTCCACACTCCGTTTAATAAGAAATATGATAATATCAATTCAAAACAATAAAACTCAATAGAAACTTCAAAAATAGAACTTGAAGTAAATAGAACAAACAGAAACTAGAAAAACTAAAAATAGCTCTAGAAATAGAACTCGTTTCAATAGAACTTGAAGAAAGGCAAAAATCATTAAATATTTAGCGTGAAATTTCCAACCGACTGATGGAACATTCGCACGTTTTAATAGAAGAAATTCACGAGACTTCGCGAGCCAACGAATCGCACCAGACTGATTTTTCTTCAATTTTCGACTCTCCTTGAAGCCTCCGGACTCTCGGGATCCTAGCTTCCTATGGGAAAGCCAGGGTCCGAAAAGCCCCAAGTCAGCAAGGAAAGTCGAAAAAGAGATGACGCCACCACAACTGCCCCGATGCGCCTTGCCGTCCCGGGCATCGAAAAATCCGAACTCAACTTGAATAACAAACAAATTCGGATTTTCCGCTGCCCGAAACGGCAAAACAGCCACCACACAGTTGAGGTGGCGAATCCTGCAAGTGCATCATTTTCAGTGTGTTTTACGCAAAAATCAGCGACTGGCTAGACACGAGCATGAGATCAGAATCACCGGAAACTCATCCCCGGCTTGCGTCCGCCCGATCGAAGATTCTCGCGAAACACACTGATCACGCCTAGCGTCGTCACCATCCAAAACTATTGGAATTGTTGAACATGGTGATATCTACGATATCCCCGCCGTTCATTACATCCCCGCCGGTGCCAAGAATAGGGCGCCCCTGCCCTTTGAAATGAAAGGTTCAACAATTCCAGTAGTAGCGGATTGGTGACTTCAGTATGCGTGACGTTTCGTCTGGCGCGACTCACTGGCTCGGAAGCACCTATCTCTCAGAAGTGGCCTTTTGTTGTTTTTTAAAAAGAACTTACTGTACTAATCACTTAATTACTTTGAATTGCTTACTTACTAATGAACTTTTTATTTCTCTCTTTCTCTCTTTTTTTGTATTGTTTTTAGTACATTATTAATCTAACCATTTTATTATGGTAGGCACCTCATTACAATCCTTATTGAAAAATGTGAACTATTTATATTGATTGCAAGTCAGTCCCTCCGAACAGAGAGCCTGCGCGCGGCAATTTCCCGTTACGTTGTACAGAAGAGTAGAAGTAGTCGACGATCCTAGTGGGCAGTTTTCTATGTTGGCAGCGCTACCGGCTGTGGCAACATTAGCCCGTCGACGTAGAATGCATGAGCGTGCTTCGCGACGAAAAACAAACTAGAACCCCACGATGTCATCTCATCTGAGCCCGGAAACTACCGTTGAGCAATGAGGAAGAGGTGTCATCATGCTCGCAATGGCGGTTTGGTCGGCGAGTTGGCTGCATCAAGGAACGTGGATAAACAGGCGGCACTTAGACGTTAACGAATGGAAGGAAGGTGGCCCCCACCCTGTTCGTTAGCAGTGACCGAAAAAGATCAGCGGCTTAACTGCGGTCCATCCTCGTAATTTCGCCATAATTGGTAAACTTGGCAACAGAGGGCTCAAGGGTAACAGTAGTACAAGATGTGCGTGCGTACCTCGCAAGGTCATTCCGTTTCAGCTGATCTCAGCCACTATAGAGATCGGAGAACAGCTGAGTCGTTCGTGAATAGACCGTCGATGATGAGCTCCGTGCAAATCTGTGATACGTCACTGTATTGCACATCACGTACACTGATCTAATGAGATCAGTCAATGAAGAGTAAACAATTAACTGATTACTTCGATAGTTCATTTCATTGCATAAGGCACACTACGCGAAAGTTTGTTACATTAAGTAAGCACCATTATAGTGATTCCCGAGCACACTGAAAAGAAGGAACAATTGCTGTTGGGTTGGTTAGTTAACTTTTTCGTGTACCTTTAGGTACTTAACGCGATTGTCATTTCACTTGTGAGATGTTAAAAATGTCCTTGTTTGAACGTTGCACTAAGTTGTTGAACTGTGAAGAGCTGTCCAGAGCTGTAAAGTAACCTCAGAAAGACCACCCGCAAGACCCTGCGCAAAGTTACCGACTTGCAATCTCATGACAATTTTCAGATTAAATGAGACCTAAACTTACAAGGGTTATGATTTCTATATACTATACTATAGGGTTACTATATTTACAGAATAATGCTATTTTTGATTATGCTGGCCCTAGTAAAACGGAGCACCCAAGAGCCCCCAACACTGTTCCAACCGTCACCTAAATCAGGTGACAACCGAAATAACTCCAGGCGCTCTCCGGCGCTCAGCCGTACCGGGGGTTAAACAGATGAAACTTATCTCTAATTTCAAAACAAAGACTTTGATGGCCTTACTCATTATCTTTCTCTAGATTCCCCCCTTTGTATTTACATATGAACAACTATTTAGCAATTAATTGCATAGTTTTGGACTTTTAATTCTACATTTTTAACATAATTTATTTTTTTTTTTTTTTTAATGATTTTAACTTGAGGATGATTAATTTGACTTTACAATTTTAATCGAGTGAATTCAAGATTAATTTTAACTTTAAGAAAAATGAAATGAAAGAAAAAAAAAGATTGAATAATATAGTGAATTCAGGACACAAACTTTAATTTTAGCTTTAAAAATTTTAATTATAGAAAGAAATTGAATATTAGAGTGATAGAGTAATTTAGGACACAAAATTTAATTTTAACTATTTTAAGAAAAATGAAACGAAAGAAGAAAAAAAATTGAATAATAAAATTCAATAACACAAAATTGATTGAATAACACAAAATTTAATTTTAAAGTGATTTTAACTTGAGGATGATTATTTTGACTTTACAATTTTAATCGAGTGAATTCAAGATTAATTTTTAACTTTAAATTTAACTTTCCTCCTACCCCCAGTACTTTTATCAGCCGTCCCTGGCTGAAAGAGAAGCTATTAATATCCCCGTTTTATTTACAATTATTATTTTTTTTTTTTTTTACATGAAAAGTTATAAATTATATATATTATTATTAGTTATTTACTACTTAGAATTCTATACATGTTGGTGATGGTTCAATCAAGGCTCCCGCTGGGAGTGGAACAGCGGGACTTTATTGAAACATCATTCGCAAGCTCCTTTATGAGGCGCTTGTCTTTATCGGTTTGGTTGCACTCTGATTAGGAGTGATTGCGACCGGAATTTCGTCTATGTTTCACATCGGTGTAACAAATCGCGTATTCATATGAAGTATGTTGGAGGCAGGGTGGTCAAACGATTTGTGTGCCACGATCCTATCGCAAAACTGCAACTCTAGCGCATTTTCGAGATGGGAGAGAAACTGAGGTCATTTTACTCCACAGTTCCTTGCTCGTCTCTCCACTCACTCGTTCGCAGTTGTGAGATGAATCGCCTCGCACGTATCGTTCGAGATAGCATTTGTTGGCGCTAGCGATGAGCTAACAGCAACGATTATGACGCGGCGAAAGACGACAGATCTGCCGTTGCTCTGTAATCTTTTTCCGATTCATTAGGTTGTTTGAAGACTGAGTAACTGATCCTGCTCCCCTGCGCAAGGCGAGGCACCCCACTCAAAGTAGCAGTATCAATTACCCGCCTGTTTTCATTTATGTCTCATTGACTGATGGTTTGACGCCCCCCCTGCTATTTTTTTTTTTTTTTAAACAAAAAAATTTTTTTTTTTTTTTTTTTTAAACCTATAATTCTCATGTAGAGAGGGTACCCTATCTGCCTATAAATTGCATGGTAGTTATGCGATGCTTTAGTGAGTCGTAGTTTGGTAACTCATTATATGCATATATATATTGAAAATGCCTGTACGTCCTATCAATTATTTAAGACTGTGTCTTTACGTATGAATTGAATCTGGAGTTTTTTTTTTTTTTTTTTAAAAAAAAAATTGAGCACTAATCAAATCACTATTTCGCCATCCATTTGATCTTGATTCTTGATTTGGTTTCTTCCGTAAGTGTTGGTGAAAGTTCAGAGGTTGCTGACGCTCCGGCTTTGGGGAAAATACTTAAGTGAGAAAACAGGAAGATGGAGGTATGAATAGTGAAATTTTAAATGTAGTCTCTCTTCTCAATTATCGTCCCCAAAGGCGCAGGGCCGCAACTTGAGGCAGGCTTGATAGCTGAAATGAGATAACAAGAGAATGCAAGGAATTTAATGTAAGATATGACGTGTGTGAGTAATATTGTGTAAAATTGTGCGCGCAATTCGGCGACTGGGCGGTTTGTTCCTTTAAACATCTGTAAAAATCGAATGCGAGTTGTTCACCGGAAACCCCGGAGTTCGATCTTTGTTATGGATTCAAATGGACGAACCGCGACGTTGCCGAATTACACACTACGCCACTCATTGTGGTAAAAATACAAAAAAAAAATCTATTTCACGATTCAATTGTGAAGTAGTTTCTCGAGACTTTAGTGAGTCATGAGTGACGTTTTAGGTCACCGGTGATACACCCCTGAAGATTGCGCAGTCATTGCGAAGTCATTGACTGAAATCATTCTAAGTTGCATACAGTTTTGTTGTCTCCTTTTTCCGGAGAAGGAGAAAAAGATGAGGAGAGAATAACACATGGGCTACGATCAATGGATAAGAGCAATAACAAAACAAAAGAACAAGAAAGGAAAAAGAAAATTGAACAACAAGAAGGAGGACGGCTTCGCCGTATGGATGGCAGAAATATTTTCTGAGCATTTAGGTTTGCAGGGTTGCCAAACTGTCAGATGGCAGCAAAAAGAAAAAAAAAATGTTAAATGCCTTTATAGCAACCTTACCGCATCGAATACTGGTCTTACCAATGGCAACGCTGCCGTTTTCTCACTTGGTCAGCGTTTTCTGGAGTGATGTCTCGGATTCATGAATTGCCTCTATTCAAGCGAGAATCGTGCGATATTGAGTGACCGCCGTATCTTGCGTATTGCTGTGTTGCATTCCCTTCTAGTCAAGAGTGCTAAGCGGCTGTGTGAGTAGTGGATACGAAGAATTCTAAGACGACTCGTGGCAACGTCGCGATTGCATTTTTTTTTTTTTTTTTTTTGAACGGTGCATCCGTCGAATGAGACATTTTTAGCGTCTTAAACGGAGTGTGGATCATCTAATATCTATGGGGGTTAATAACTGATTTTTATAGTCTAACTTACGAAAAATTATTACTGATGTCAGGGGATCGATTTTCTAAGTAGAAGAAAAGGATATATCGGAGCTAATGAATAAGCTCGATATAGACCTGACCCAAACACAGATTTAATACCTAATTAATATTTACAATGTAATTTGGATTTCCACCACTGTTGCCAAATGTCCTAAATTGGTAACTTCGAAATTTTGTCACCAATTGGCAGTTAACATGTAAAGAACTCTTACGAAGCTGTACCAAATCTAACAAACATGATTAAAACACTTATATTTACAAGGGAGTATTGAACTTTTGGTAATGAACTTTTATCTCCACCATTGTTTCCAAAGTTATTAGACATATCGGATTTTGTAATCGTCTGAAGGGGAAAGGGGTGCGGGGTATTTATGACTATTTAATCTCAATAACTTCCTCAACGTGTTACCCAGAACGGCGTCTCAGCACTTTCCAGTGCACGTTACGATTACATTCGAGCCTTCACGAGCTCAGTTTTGCAGATGTAATGCGAATGAGTGAGTGCAAAGAGCCAGAGAGCACCAGACCTCCCCCCCTCGCCCTTGCAGCCGACGTCCGAAATATATACCCCCCGTCTAAACACAGTAGAGTATGACATATCGAGAAATCAACACGCACAAGGCGGGGAAAGAGGAGTGGCGCTATCCAACTCTCCGCCTCAGTCCTCCATCACGGTTCGCTATAGTATACATTGAACAAACAAATTTAAATCAACTTTTAACTTTATTTTTTTTTTTTTTTTTTTGCACTGATGGCTCATTTAATTCAGCAATGCCATGCCTCCAGAATTCCATGCATTCAGTTGCCGGCACTGTTGAATCAAATGAGCCCAATGTTTGTTGCTATTTAGCACGTCCGGGTTGCCCACTATTATGAGTAACGCTCGTGCGCGCGTTGTTGCCACATTGAAGCGGCGTGGATCCTTTAAAAAACCTATCTTAATTCTATCTCGTTCTACTGAATTCGATCTCACTGTGGTAATTATTGTTATCAGTTTCTCGAGCCCCTGGAATTCTTCTATGGTTCCAACTAAGATGTCTGGCCAACCTAATTTACAGACACTTTGTTTTAACTTGTTAACTTGGCTTTTATATGGTGCCATTAGGCCTATGTCTTTTTGGGTAATTCTTCGATTTGTTATTGGATCAGAGTTCAGAAGGCATTTAAGGTAGTCTATAACGATTTCAATTTCGGCTTGGTTACTACAGCTATGGGATTGGTTGTCATATTGCTCAGTTCCCTTGATCTCGTGAAAAATCAAGGGTACTGTCGCATTGGGTAAAAGTGGTGAATTACAGGCTAAATTGATAATTTCTTTAGGGCCACTGGCAACTAACTCATTGTTGTAGAATAATTTATTAGATTGTTCAATGATGGCAGGGTGTGAGCGGTAGTTTCTGCACAGTTTTACTGTAAGCAGTTCGTTATATTTGCCTGATACAGGGTCAGGTTTATATATAGGACTCTCCATTAATCTTTGCAAAAGTGAAATTCCGAGACCTAAAATCTTTGCTTTTGCTGATGTTATGATTGGACCGAGTTGATATGGGTCCCCAGCTAAAATAATACGCGTTGGTTCCGGAGCGAGAGAGCCTAAGCCGACAATTGGAATCAAGGCTTCAGGTTCTATCGCCTGCCCACACTCATCGACTATTATATGGGAAAAATGCGGACCGTAGTTCAGTCCGGCGGTGACCAATCTACTTGAGCCTACCAAGGTTGTGATAATTACAGTGGGTTTTTTTAATTGGTGAGGTTTCAAGTTTGCACACTGATTATCAGTGCCTTTATTGAAACATTTTGCTTGCAAGATCTCATTTGGTATGGAATTGAAGCTACGGTGTGTTGGATAAAGCCGTAGAATATGTTCACTCGGTATATATTTCAGTAGCGAAACTGTAATGGCGTCTACCGTTGCGTTAGACGGTGCACAGGCTAAGATTTTTGTTGGGTATTTACTTGATTGGTTCCATAATTGTGTAATCGTTTCGACCAATGTTGCGGTTTTCCCTGTTCCGGGGGGCCCAAACAGAATAAAAGGTTGAATCGATTGAAAATGTAACATACTACGTACCGCAGAGGCTTGTTCGGGATTTTTTTCGATTTTTGAGTTTACCCAGATAGTGGGTTCACCCTGACGCTTGGAAACAATTTTTGTCTGCGTTGGAAACAAAAACTCTGTAAGGTATTGAGTGCATTGGTGAATTGCTCTATGGGCTGCACGATATGGATATCTATTTAGCATGAACATGACTTTAACCTTGTCATGTCCTGAGTAACTAAGGGAAAACAGTGGAGGTAATTCAAGAGCTGCAATGGTACCATTTATGTTTCGAATCTTCCCGTAATAAGTCGCTTCGGGGTAATTCGTCACACAAATTTTAAATTTGTCTCCTTTTCTGATCAACGATTGGTCTGATTGGATCCAAGGTATCGGTACTTCAAATTGGTCCATTGTTTGTTGGAGCGTTGCGTCACGCAAAGAGCGACTTTTCAACGCTTGGGTAGCTTGAAATTCCTCCAAAAACAATGCAAGTGAAAACCTCGCCACGTAGTTTGTAGTGCTAAGAATTTCAGCATTTGTTTTACTATTCTCAAAGATCTGACGGAACTCGTAGTAACTGACATCTTGATCAGTATCTGGGTCAGAGAGTGTGGATGGAGGGGGTTGCGGCGTTCTGTTTACTAGTGCTGACACTGCCATGGGCATAGTGTAGTTTTCTAATGTTACACGGGTAGCACGGGCTTCTAACGAGAATACTGGCACTTGCGTGCAATTCTGCTGCAACGCGGATTGCTTGCTTAGCACTTTCGGCTGATCAGCTGAGAGAACCGATAGGGGCTTCTTCAGCAATTTATACCGGGTCCAGTTCCCTGCTTGTTTATTTACATTACGGTGGGAGGGGAGGAGAAACAGTAAGTGAGCTCTTTCTCGCTGTGGATTAACGTACCTACGCAATCTTTCTACCTGAATTTTTCTTAATTTCGGGTTTTTCTCAGTCCCAAAATTGATTTCATAAATTGAATCATTTATACGTTTATGGATTTTATAAGGGCCACGGTATTGTATACATAATTTTCTACTCAATCCCAATTTTATGGCTGGCATGAACACTAAAACTTCATCATTAATCGGGAATTCTACGTGTCTTCTTTTTGCGTTGTGATTGCGTTTTTGCACGGCTTGTGCTTTGATAATTGAGGCTAACGCTTGTTTCCGCGTTTCCTCCATTTTCTTTATACGTTCCCCTATTTCAACGCCATTTGGTTGAGAATTCAGGCAGAAATCAATTGGGTAAGTAGGTCTCACACCAAAAAGTAATTCATATGGGCTTACTTTAGTTGAGCTGTGGCAATGTCTATTTAGTGCTGCGACGGCGATTGGTACATATAAATCCCAATCTCTTTGATTTGTGTTAACATATTGTTTAATGATAGTCTTAATAAATTTAAATTGGACTTCGATTTGACCTGTTGTTTTTGGTGAATAGGCGCAATTGTTGCGCATTACACACCCCATTCGATGCAATAAATTTTGGACGGATTCAGCTATAAGAGAGGTTCCGCAGTCGGATTTAAGTTGTTGAATCGGACCAAATAAACAGTTTACCCTGAATAGAAATTTACCTATAGTTTTAGCATCGTTTTTTCGAACGGCTTCCGCGTATATGAACTTGGTAAAATAACAAACAATAGAAATAATATACAAACATCCATTGCTTGATCTTCTCATTGGGCCGCACACATCAATAGCACAGGTTCTATAAGGATACGGCTCAATTCTAGTAGACGTCATGAGTCCTTGCGGTCTCTGAGTTCTGGGTTTAGTCATCTGACAGGTAGTGCAGCTTTTTACCCAAATTTTTACATCCTTAGTGAGTGTATTCCAATAGAATCTGCTTTTAACTTTCTCTAAAGTTTTCGCGTACCCTGGATGGGCGGCTGCGTAATCATCATGAAAGGACCTTAGAATTGTGGCCCTTAAGGACTGAGGAACGCAAATTAGCCTATCGCTTCCCTTAGGCCCAAAGCACTTTTTTTGCAAAACATTATTCTGGTCAATAAAAAACTGTCGACTCTTCCGTCGTTCAATATTTGTGACCGAATCAGGGTCTTCAAGAGCTCGAAAAATAGGGTCGAATTCCACGTCTGCGCGTTGTTGCTGAGCCACATTGACAGCTGGCGCTAGCAGAAGGATTTCAGTATCTATACCGTTTCCAATGGCCCGTGACAGAGCATCGCAGTTAGAGTGAACTCGTCCACTTCGATGCTGTACATCTAAATCGAAGTTGGATAATTTTAAGCAAAGACGAGCTAGCCGATGACTGTCATTCTGCAGCGTGGTATATTGCCGCAGCGCAGCATGATCAGTGATCACCTTTACCTGTTTACCATATATAAATGGTCGGAACCTTTTACAGGCCAGAACGAGTCCGAGTAACTCTTGCTCAGTGGCGCTATAATTTTGCTCCGCCTTATTAAAGAGCTGAGAATAATAGCACACTGGTTTTGTGGTTTTCTCGTCAAATAACAGGGACAAAACGGCCCCCGTGCCAAATTTACACGAGTCAACCTCTAGCTGTACTTCTAAATTGGGGTCGTAGTGGGCTAATACCGGCGGACTGGCCAAGATGGATTTGAGCTGTTGGAATGCTGTTTCTGCAGCCATGCTCCACTGGAACAAAGTATCCTTTTTTGTTAACTCATATAAAGGTTTACTCCATAAACTGGCGTCTTTAATAAAACGCCTATAGTAACCCACTAAGCCTAAGAACCGTCTCACAGCCTTTACATTGGTGGGGCGTTCATAATTTATGATGCCTTCACATTTGCTCGGATCAACTTCCAAACCGTTCTTTGTTAGATGATACCCGAACATAGAGAGTTCCTCATATGCGAATTTGCACTTTGCGTAATTTAGTTTCAGGTTAAAATCGCGCACTCGGTCTAAAACTGCCTCTAAATTACTTAAAAGAATCTCAATGGTGGGTCCAAAAACGATTATATCGTCGATATATGCTAGGCATTTGGTATATTTTAGCCCACTAATCATTTTATCGATCATATGTTGAAATTCAGCGGGCGAATTACAAAATCCTTGGGGCAGCACTTTATATTGCAAGTGGCTTGAAGGTGTTGAAAAAGCTGTAAATTTTTTGCTAGACTCATCCAATTTCATCTGCCAAAAACCATGGCTTGCATCTAGATGCACTACGTATTTCATACCTGAAATTGCCATTAGGCATGCCTCCAAATTTGGGAGAGGATACCTTTTTTTGGTTACCATGGTATTTAGAGCTCTATAATCCTGTACTAATCGAAAGGCCTCTGCCTTTGGGATTAAAAGGGCCGGTGAGCCATAAGGAGAATTTGAATCCTCTAAAATTCCCATGTCTTTCAATTTTTCAATCTCACAATCTAACCAGTCTAGCTCCTTTTGGCTGAGTCTGTAGGGAGGTCTATAGACCAATTCTTCTTTTTCCAATTGAATTTTAATTGGAGGATAATTAGCCTCGCCCCCCTTCAGTGTCTCATGAGGCCACAAAAATACTTCATGATATTTTGCTAGTACCTTAAGTACCTTTTGCTTGTCATCTGGAGATAATTCAGGATTGATTTGCAACAGGTTTAAGTCCTCAGTATAAGGGAAATTATTTACATTTATTGTTTCATGGCCCTTTAAATTTACATTAATACTATTTACATGGCCTATACTACTGTCTTGATACAACATAGTTTTATGAAGACTGTTGTTTCGAATTAAAACCTCATGAGTAGCGTTTATATTCGCTAATTTAGTCAGCATGTCAAAATTTCGCCTTTTTAGGCTGGGGTTAGGGTAAATTGAGACTTCACCTGCATTAAATTTCCCAATACGGTACACTGGCACCGTTTTCACTTCAAGTGCCTCAAAGTGTATGGGCTCTTTAATTTTCAAGACACATTTTTCGTCATTTACAGGGATAGCATCAGAAAGACCGCACAGTGCGCTAAATTCTTTTTTATATCGATTATTAGATTCTAATCTACGGTATTCATTACTCTTTTCCTGGTTTAAAAACGGCAAAGTTACACGCTGCGAAATATTTTTTTGCAATGTTACAGAGGATGAGCAAAAATCTATTGATGCTCCGCAGTAGTACATGAAAGGCACTCCCAAAATAACCTTTTCGGGTAAATCGTTAGCCACTAACACATTTAACTCAATTGATTCACCCTTAAAGCTTAGGGTCAACCTTGTTTCACCTATGGGAGTGAAGGTCTCATTCGATGCCGTTAATAATCGTAAATTTTCAAGGGGTCGAACGAAACCTTCACTGACCAAGTCCGGATGCACAATGTTAACCCCACTTCCGGTGTCAATCAACACAGGTAGACTTTGGGAGTGAATACTACCTAGAATTCTGATCGGTTGATCAATAGTTGTGCTCATATTTCTGTTTTGATTAATCGCGTTGACGCTGGTACAATCTACCTTGCTGGAATCGACAATTTTGCTCAAAGCTGCCACGATAGCCTCAACAAGCATGGTTTGACCAAGGTCATTGAGGTGGTATCCTTGACTATCGAAGGCGCCTGCATCAAAATTGTCGACTCCTTGCAACGGGATTAATTCAGGGCTAAACATTAATTGACCTTGTATAGAACCATTAACTAAGTCTATCTTTGCATTTACATTGTTTACGTCAAATCTGTGGAATATCGGCGTGTAAATTAGCCGCGTTCGCCGCGCTTTTTCTTTAAGTTTGCCTAGTGGCAAGGCGTTAACAAACGCGAAATGGGAGGTGGTTTTATAATGATTATTAAAATCATCTGATCCAGCAATGATAATAGTGATTGGGTTCTCACCCTTGCAAACGGTCACTTCGTCTAAGGTATTTAATACCTCGGATATTGTGCCTTTTGCAGGGCAGTGAATCTCTAGATCAAATTGCTGTGATAGTTTTTCAGTCAGTTTAGGTTTTAGTTTTCTCAGATGCGAGTCCCCCACCATGATGACTCGAATTTTTTTTTCAGAATTTTCAGTGGCCGATTTATTTACAAGTTGAACGCTAGCATTTTGGACTTGCGGTGGCAAGGTTGCCATAGGTGCGTTTATTTCAATTAAATTCGTATTTACAAAGTTCTGGTTATTAGATTGATTAACATCAACTTGCGATGTTGTCATAGGCACTAGCTTACCCATATTTGAGTTTTTCATTAAAACTAATTCAATCGAGGAATTATTAGAAATCGTAACAGGTAACTTATTACTGTCATACATAATATTACGTACATTTTTAATTGGAGAAATTTTTACACTTGGATCAGGAAAAAGTTGAGGTAAGAAATCAAACGTTCCCTCAATTTTACTGGAGAAATCAGGTATATATACATCAAAAAATCCTCTAGTTCCAGGGGGAACTTTTATATTACCCATTAAACGTACACAAAAGGTTGAGGTTGACTCAATTTTAGCCTCTTTTAACGGTTCTGCCGAGTCGCTAGCAGGTCGAGGCATATTTAGTTTTTTTGGGAGTCTAACAAAGCAGTGTATTTAGAACATCCTATGACTGTGTGTCCATATGTGTTGCAAAGTTGGCAGAGTGCCGACCCGGCTCTCGAACGTTCGGCTGAATTGTTTCTACTATGATTTCTACTATTACTACCATTAAAGTGACCAGCTGACCTCACCTCAGAATTACCTCGTACATTATTGTCCGAAGGCTGTGTACGGCCTCTCGCCCACGAACTATCTTGGTTAGAACCCTCTCTGTCATTGCACTGGTTAGCATAGTGGCCGAGCCGGTGACATCGGTGACAAGTAACCTCACTCTTTCCGTTATTTTTATTCGCAAATTGCGTTAGTGCGGCTACTAAAAGATCGATGTTTCCCTGAGGGTGTTCATTACTAGAATCCGGCAGCACTGGTAGAGGAGCGGGAGCAGGAGCAGAAGTTGGTAAAACTGCGTCAAGTTTATCGCATAAGGTCATTACCATACTTTCTAGTTTACTCGAACTCACCATGGTAACTTGAGAAGAATTTCGTTGAGCCAGACGGGTTTTTCCTATTCTAGTCAAATTTTCCTTTAACTCGGCAATCGTAGTATTTCTGAACATCATGACAGCATCTTGGGGTTCATCAAGTAGCCCTTCGATGATTAAGTCAATGATGGTTTGCTCATCGAGCCCTGCTGCTCCTCCCAAATCCTTTAGCCGGTTTTTATCCTCAAAATACGATAGCACAGTTTCACCGGGTCGTTGGACTCGTCGCAAAAAGGCATTAACCGCGGTCCTTCCGGTTTTAGACTGGAATCGCACTCTGAGAGCCTCTTTCAGTTGGTCCCAATCCATTTGTTCAAGTCTCACTTCCTCCTGCTCGTACCAAGTCAACGCGGCCCCCATTAAACTTAAATAAAGGTTTTGGCGCACTTGCTCAGGAGTCCAACGCTGAACCTTCTTTTGTTTGTTTAACTCAGAAATCAACTTTTCCACCTCAGCGGGGTCATCTCCATAACACCGTGGGATGCCGAGCTTAAGTGGGTTCACATTGGCAGCCATGTTGGGATTTAAATTTAAATTAATGGCCTGAGGAACTAAATTATCGCGTTGATTTTCAATAGCCGCGGGGTTTTCAATACAAACGTTCACGTCGATTGGAGCATCGGTTGATAACCTTGCCTGCTGCACAATTTCTCGTGATGCTCTCTGAGAATTGGAATCTATCTGAGAGTCTAGGTTAATATTATCTTCAGAGAAAGAAAAAGAGGCTGTAGAGTGAGGGGATTCTGAATTAGAGTCCTCGAGTGTAGGTGATCTAGGTTTGGACCAGCGCAGAACCCCAGGAGTGATGTGGATTTTCGAATTGAAGCCACTATCTCTGACCTGCGAGGTTGAAGGACTTACTACTATTTCCCGAGCAGTTTGGCTGCGAGTCTTCACAGACGATACGATGGGAGAGGGGGTATCTGCATCAGGGGATCTGTCTATAACTTGGCGCAAGGTCTGACGTGCTATATCTACCGTTGAAAAATTATAGACAAAGCCTCTTTTTGCGAACTCAACTTCCAACCTGTGCTTGGTAAAATCATACAGATTACTTATGGACCCATCAGCAGCATATCGTACTCTGATTCGACCCAACTCGGGATCTCGTGCAATGGAAAGCTCTTCGTATTGCTCGATTGAGACATATGTCTCCAAAATAAAATTTACCCTATACTCCGTTGACTCAGCTATTGACTTTAGTAGTTTTGTTTTCAAGAAATCTACGATAGATTGCTCGGAGATAGTTTTTAATAAGCTAATGACGTTAACAATTCTTAGGGCGTAATCTGGCACTATAAGGTTTAGGCCCTTTAACAATGGCAAAAGTTCCTTTAACGTTACTTTAAAAGATTGGTCATTTATTAATACACGTATAGTATGCATTAAAAAAAAATATCAACCAAAAATTGAAGAGAAATTTTGAGAAAAATAAATTGAGGAAGAGAGAGTAAAACAAATATATATGACGTTTAAAGGGGATAAACTAGGGCTTGAAGAGCCAATGTATAATTTCTCAAGGCGCCAGCATTTCCTTGCGGGCGAGGCTGAGTCACACGTGTTTGCAAGTTATGATTCCGAATCCTTGGTGTTACTAATTTCGGTAATATCCTTAAATCGCGTCTAGTTAATTCGCACATTTTTTTTTTTTTTTTTAGAAAAAACAAAAAAAACACTTGAACGTGTAAATCTTGAGAGCAGTAGTTAAAAGGAAATTGCTAATTCGATTAATTTTTAAGTCAAAATAACCATAGTGATAAAATTGAGGTTAAATCGCGCACTATACTCATAGATGAGGTGACATTACGCCTACTAATGTATCTTCGCCCAAAACAATTTTTGTTCTCAGTAAATTTGATATCTCTATGAGGAGTACGTCTTTAGCCTCGTTGGAAGTACAAATATTATTGACACTTTCCTCCCAAATTATCGCTTGTCCGTGTGCGATACTAAGTGGGGTGATTTTGTATCGGAAATCGAAATTTAGTCGCTCGTAAGGTACGATTTTCACTTTACAAATTTCTGAAGAACACTCATTAATTGTTACTGAGCCAAATAATTTTAAGTCTATATCTTGTGCACTAGGTATTCTGTAAATACAATTAATAATTCTCTCGCGAGTCAAACTTTCAAGGCTATCATAAATTTCATAATGAGACACAACTTCCTCAATACTATTGGCCGTATTGGTAAAACTTAAATTTTCTCCTAAAGCATTAGAAGTGGCAACATTAGAAGTGGCAACAGTGGTGGTCTCTTTATTCGCTTTTCGCTTCAAACGCTGTCTCTCCTTCCGACTCTTTCTGCGGCCCGCCTTGGTACGCAATGCATACTGCACCTTTTGTGAGAAATTCACTAATTCGCTCATTTACTACAGCCGCAAATCTCCGAAATTGTCCAAGACCTGATAATCCCCCTATAATTCAGGTCAGAAAAAAAATCAGAGCTTGGAATAGAACGCCAATATCTTTAAGAGGTATAGCCCACCTATAATTCAGGTCAGAAATTACCCCCTATCAGACACAGACGCTCTTCAATAACGGAGACTTGAAACTCCAGGAAATGAGAAAAAAAAAAAAGGAGAAGAACGCAGAAAGAGTCAAACGCAACACAAGCATAATCAATCGAAATATACGAAACGACGAAAAAATTAATGCGAATTTGAGATGAAAGTCAAGCAAAACTAGAGAAGAGAGAAAAAAAATGAAACAACATAAAAAAAAATTCAATAATAAAAAAGACCATTCAATAAAATTTTAAAATTAGAGTCAAAATCATCTTCCGAAAACTCAAAAAAAAAAAGGGTGAGGGAGTTTCTAAATTTTTTTTTTTTTTTATGTGAGTCGAGAAAAATTATTTCAGAAGAAAACAACTTAAAAACATAATAATGGAAGCAACGTAGGAAATCAAGAGAATCAAGTAGAAAAATCAAGTAGAATTTTGGTAGAGCAAAAAAAAAATATTAAGACTCGCTTAGACGATGCTGAGGGCACAGGAAAAGTACTGGTGTGAGAAGATTTTACCCTTGTAAAATAACCAAGTACCCGGCGCCTCCACCACTTTTTGTAACGTTTTTTTTCTACCCTTTTCTTGCTCACGTTGTTATTGTATGTATTTAATTAATTGGGGGCGTCCACCATCGTTAATTAATTAAATTAATTAACGTAATTTAACGTAAGTACCTGTCTCCCACGGTGTTCATAAATAATCCAAAAAGGTAAATTGTCCACACTCCGTTTAATAAGAAATATGATAATATCAATTCAAAACAATAAAACTCAATAGAAACTTCAAAAATAGAACTTGAAGTAAATAGAACAAACAGAAACTAGAAAAACTAAAAATAGCTCTAGAAATAGAACTCGTTTCAATAGAACTTGAAGAAAGGCAAAAAAGTAGGTATAATGTGTAGGTTCTGGCTCACTCTGATAAACTTGACTTGAAATCAATCCCTGATCAAACTTGACTTGAAATCAATCCCTGATCAAACTTGACTTGAAATCAATCCCTGATCAAACTTGACTTTAAAATAATGCCTGATCAAACTTGACTTGACATTAATCCCTGATCAAACTTGACTTGAAATCAATCCCTGATCAAACTTGACTTGAAATCAATCCCTGATCAAACTTGACTTGAAATCGATCCCTGATCAAACTTGACTTTAAAATAATGCCTGATCAAACTTGACTTAAAGAATAAGTTTTATAAATTTTAGCAATATGGGGTTCTCGGACCCATATGAGCACACTTCAATCCCACTCATATTGTACTTTTATCATATTGCCGAGAACCCCTGAATGGGATTGAAGTGTACTCTGAGCTTTTTTTTTCTTTTTTTTTCTTTTGTAGCTGTTCACGGTATCCGTCAACTCAACTGTGTGCACCCAATTGAGTTGACGGTTATACGGTGTGCTTTTTTTACGTTAACTGTACAGTATGCGATGTACCAAATGACAGAGAAGCTGTCGTGTACCAAGCCGTGCAGTGACTGTTACTTTCGAACACAATCAGGATTATATACTGCTCGTTGAAACACGTTTAAGTAATCAAACCACAGTACATACAACCAATGTGTGCAGTATGGGAACAGCCTGCTTTACAGCCGATAGCTAACCAATGACTTCCACACAAGGGTCTGATTGTGCTCGAAATTTTAGACCACGGAGTATTGCATTCCACGTTGTCGGGCCCGAACAACGTGAAATACATACGCCCAACCAAGGATTGAACCTGGGATCGCACGACTATGAGTCAACGACGTTGTCCCATGAGCCACAGCGACGGTTACAACGAGAAGGAACATTTCTAGTATATAAGCGTTGGAATAGAGCATTGCACACACAGCTTTTGCATAGTTCCACATTTTACAAACAGATAGCGTTCTATACGGCTTGCATTCGTAATCAGGCGATAGACCGCCTTTCAATGTCACGAGCCAAGCGCGCGCCGCGTCGCGTCGCAATCAGCCGTTCGCTGTTCACTCTCCGCTTCCTCATCTCGACCGCGCGTCGTGTCGCGTTGCAATCAGCCGTACACGCCTCGCGCCTTGGCAACGCCCAGTGACTAACTTCCATCATATAGCGTCTGTATGTATTTAATATTATATGTATATTCAAGTCACAATGACTTGAACATTAATTGAAACATCGGTGTTTACAGAGGATTGGCTTGGTAACCATTTATTCGAGCTTCTTTGACATATTTTTCACGAGGGAAAAAATTAAAATTATTGTTCAGCTCTTGTTCTCTGATGTTGATTTCTATTTCAGAGAGAGATTTAGCTCTATACTGATGTAGAAATTGTCTATAAAATTTGTAAGCATGTTTATACTCTTCAACTCTCTCAGAGATTTTCAAGGATTTTTCTAAAATTTCTAAACAACCAGTTATTAAAGTTAGCAATGTGAGAGGAAAGAAAAAATAACCCGATAAACTTAACACACTGAACGCAGATTTCAACAATGAAAGTGAAATTCCTATTCTAAAATAGAAGTTATAACTTTGTCTAAAAATTAACAATTGCTTTTGCAAATACTGTTCCATTTATTATTCAAACCATTTTGATTTGAATACTTAACAAACGAACCTCTTAGGGCTAATTATCCACATTGGGACGATTATTTTTTACAAAATCTGATGAAACATTTTGATAGTTTTCAATATAGTTCCAATCAACACGGTGTTTATATTTTATTATGAATTCTGGGGACATTGTTTGATATCGTGAGACAAGCCTCCAATTCAGCAGATCTGCAAATTCGGTCATGGCATTTTCATCGAGGGTTTGATACCGAGAAATTTCATCCCAACATTTATTGAATGCGGCCAGATGATTTCTGATGAAGTTCAAAGTTAGATATTTATTGAACCTGCTCACATATTTCCATTCCAGAAACGGATAACAAAGTTCTAGAAATTCCTCGGTCAGATCAGGATACTTAGAGAATTTATCCCATTCTATAAATCGACTCAACTGTAAAATATGCTCCCTGTTTAATTTAACATTATCGACGAGTTGAGATAGATAATACTCAGGCATGTGTTGCCAACGAATGTAAGATCGTAAAGTTTTGAATTCCATTGTTTATAATATACATATATATTTTTTAATTTTATTTGCTTGCTGGGACGATTCAAAATTTTAAACCGAGTCCAAATTTTCTCTTTAATTTCATACCATTTGTTGTTAACCAAGCGACAGATTTTTCTTTTAAATTAGCATCAGGAGCTAAAACTCTTTCCCACGCTTTATTTTCCAAAACTTCATCAGCCTTGTGTCTGTCATTAGTCGATTTATGATGTTTATAGAAAATATCATGATCTAAAGCAGCAGCATCTAATTTATTAATAGGTTTATCACCTCTCTCAAGTCTCTCATCTAAGCGTGTACCAGGACCAAGAAAATTATAACTGGGGACATGTAACTCGAAAGGTAAGCTATTTAAAATCTTGTTAAAAATCCCAGAGCCTTCATTCAGAACACTTTTGGGTAGAATAGACACAAATCTAATCAAATATTCAGTTCCTTTAGGTGAGTCAATGATATTTTCCAACTCACTCGTAAAAAAGCGAACAATACCGAGTTTTTCATTATGGAAATTGTTGTTTCCAGCTTCCTCTTGGCTACGCATATAGCACAGTCGGTTCATCAACTCATTTAAGTTCCTTACGTATTTATATTCAACTTGATTGTCACTATAATGGATAAGCCCGCTTCCCGTTCTGATGTTGCGACTATTCCAAATATTTGATACCAAAGACAGCCATTTGTCTCCTTTGCTTGATTTTGGTTTATTTTTTGTTTTGTCATTGTTCTGATACATAGCATCGGTCTTATTTAAAACGTCAACATAATTATTGAGATCTTCTTTAGTGTAAAGTTCTGGGTTTGGAGCTTCATTGTATGTTATCAACCGCCAAAATCCTGGTGTTCCTTTATATCTTTTATTCATAATAATTATATCATCATCCCTAATGTCTACTTCCTCTTTACCGATTTTGTGAGTTTTCGTAACAGGATCATAATAAACACCAAAAACTGGATCAAGCAAACGGGCAACATATTTTTTAGCTATCGGTCCTATGTTTATTGTTTTTGGTGTTTGAGTATCCGAATCAACTAGTGCTTTCACGATCATGGAAGGTTCAAGGGCTAAATTTTGTTTTTTTTCAACCACTTTGTTCATATCTTCATCAACTTTTTTAACCGCGGACTCAACCTTAATCAAAGCATCAGTGATGGGTTTATATAATTTCTTTTGTAAATCAATCTTATTAATTTCATCGACTCGTTCTTGTTTAAACTTATTTTTCAACTCGTCTTTACTATTCTGAATTGTCTGAACGTCTTCAAACGATAGTTTGGTTTTCTTTGAATCAATCGCTTCTTTATCAAAACCATCGACATTTTCAGCAACCAGCTTTTTTGAAAGCTCCTTTACTTTTTCATTGTTTTCGTGCATTTCACGCTTTACAGCGTCTTGAAATTTCTTTTTTAAATTCAATCTAATAGTTGTGCCATCCATTTATATTAGGGATTATTTTTTTTCAATCACCTCTTCAAACATGATTTTATATCGACCTTCGTTCATTTTTCTTGATAGATCGATCGTTAGGAATCCATAATCACGTTTCCAGCAACGATGACACAACGTTCTGAAAACGTTCAACGTCATATCGCTGCCGACAATGTTATCGTAAATCGATTTTATGTAACATTCATTCTGTTTGAAAATACACAAATAATTCAAATTGTTTCTTATTGTTTTCAAATCAACCAAACTGAAACATTGACTGATGTACATGCAAGAAATATTTTTATGTCTTCCTCTGACGAAATATTCCTTAATTGGAGATTGAGATTCTAGAATACAATCATCAAAAATAATCAGACTGTTCGATTCACAATCATCTACTGAAACAATGTCTTCACATTTATCATAAAAGTATGCTATTTGTTCATCTTCTTGAATATCATCATAATAATGACTTAATTTATCATATATTGGTTGATCAATAGATTTACTAAAAACGTATAGTTTTTTGTATGGCAACCAATTTTTAGTAATTATATTCCAAAGTAGAGTTGTTTTACCACAACCACTGCTTCCAACAATCAGAGACCTTAGAGGCATTGGGAATAGCGTGTTTTCGGTTTTCTTTAAAGACTTCATGGGAATGGGAGTTATTTTAAATTTAGCCATTTATAATAGATATCATTAGATTTAGGTTTGGCTTCTAGGGTTTCTTTGTATTTTTCAGTTCAGTCTTGAGTGCGTGTATTTTTGTTTCGAGTACAGATGTTTTTGTTTCGACTGCACTGATTTTCTTATCCAATTCGGTCTTGAGTACTTTTATTTTCTTATCCAATTCAGTCTTGAGTTCGGTTAGTTTCTCGAATACCTCATTTTTACAATTTTGTTCAGATCGTTGTATTAAAGACATCAGTTCTTTTTCTTCCATTTTGAAAGGAGAGCGTTTCCCAAAGGTATCCATTTATATTAAAAAAAATATATTTATAATTAATAAAAGCAAAGATGATAATCAAATTGACAGGTAATCATTCTATATTGAAACATCACTTTCAACACAATTTTTTAAATGAAAATTTTCATGTTACATTACTTTCATTTTACTCTACCAATTTAATTCCAAACGTAACAGATAAAAATAATATATTTTATTTCGGTGCTAATCAAATACTGATCCCAAAGGGATACTATGATATCTTTGATATTGAAACTTTCATCAAAAATAATTGTCAAATAACGCTTAGAGTAAATGAAATAAAAAATCAGGTCTATTTTGAAAATAATTCTGATAAACCTATTAATTATGAGAGAAAAAATAACATTTGTAAATTATTAGGCTATCCAAATTCTTACCCTAATTTTTTACCTGTTGATACAATTAATGTTCATTGCAACCTTGCTAATGGCCAAAGTGTGATCGATGGAGAAACCGACATCATAACAACCTTCAAAATGAATGCTCATTTTAGAGAACCAATAATTTACGAAAGCCTTAAACCTATCTATTTTCCAGTTCAACATAATAAAATTAAGGATATAGAAGTGAAAATCACCAACGAAAGAAATGAATTAATTGATTTTGGTGGTGCTAAGATCACAATCATTTTAGAAATAAAAAACTTTTGAAAATTGTACTATTATAAAATGGACCGTAATCGTAAAGTAAATAGAACGAAACAACCTGGGACAAATCGCCAAAAACAAAGTCATTCAGGAGGATTTTTACCTCTGGTGTTTGCTGGGCTAGCTGCATTAGGCAGTTTAGTGGGAGGAGGAGCTGCTGTCGTAAAAGCAATAGATGAAGATAAAAATAAACGGAAGGAAATAGAAGAGATAAAAAGACATAACCGAGCAATGGAACTGAAAAAAGGTAGTGGTTTAAAAAAACCTAAAACTGGGACAGGCTCAAACAAAAAGAAAGTAGGAACGGGATTAAAAAAAAAGTCGAACCGTTAAGTAATTTTGATATTCTTGGCATTGCCTCAAACTTAAAAATTAAACATTTTCGTGGGATTTTCATGAAAGATGAGCTACCTGGAATTCCGCTTAGAATTGAGTGTGGGATTATTAATTTGGAAAATTCATATCAAACCGGCTCACACTGGACCTGTTATTTTAAACGAGATAACACAAAATTTTACTTTGATTCTTTTGGAAATGCTCGACCTCCGAAAGAATTGGTGGAATACTTAAAAAAAGACAATTTACAATATAATGAAGATAGAATCCAAAATTATAACGATCCACCAATTTGTGGACATTTATGTTTGGCAGTTTTGAAATATCTGTCAGATGGTCTTGATTTCCATGAGATTGTAAATTATCGTGTTCGAGAATTTAAAAAAAAAATATTTCTGCTATTATAAATGACAGAACAGCTGTTCAAAAATTTTGATGACTCGGTTATTCGAGCAGAATTTAAACATTTTTCACCTTTATCAAAAATGAACTTTAATGTTCCAAACAAAAAAACTACATTTCTAATTGAATACAATGAAAATTTCGCATCGAAGAATTTCGAGTTCTACATTTCTGGAGAATATAAAAAAGCTACTAACTCTGACTACACTGCCAATTCAACCGTTAAATTAATAGACAATTTTATTCCACACTTGTTCAGCTTTGTTGAAGTGAAAAAACATAACAAAATTATTGATGAGGTTGACTATCCTGGTATTACAAGCACCATGAAACATTACGTCACTTATACTAAAGATCACAATAGTGCAGCAGAAGCCGCAGGATCTTTATCAAATTATAGTGGTGGAGGAAAATTTTATACTTTGGGAAAGCTAGCCGATTTCGGACTAGGGTTTTTTGAAGATTTAAATATTCCTATTTTTAAAGGTGGCTTTGAAATAAATTTCACGAGAAATACTGATAATGATGCTTTATATAGATGGAAGTCAGACTCTACACAAACAATACCAGATGAAGGCAAAATCATTATCACCAACTTCTACATCAGAGTACCAATAATTGAGTATGAAGATAATGCAAAAATTCAACTATTAAAGTCTTTGGGTGATTCCAATGCCTATGATTTTGAATATAAAACTTGGCAATGCGTCCAACATAAAAATGTTTCTGGAAAAACCTTAAACTTTGACATCACTAACGTTTACAGAAATTTCAACTCGCCCGTTTTCGCTATGATAACATTCCAAACTGATAAGTCTAATAATCAACTAGCAAACCCTTCAGAATTTGATCACAAGTTTGTTAGAAATATTTACGTGGAGGTCAACGGTAAAAGATATCCCGAAGAGCTGACAGATTTAGATTTTGAAAATGACGATTATTTGATAGCCTTCAACATGTTCAGAGACTATAGAAGAGTATTTAAAAGAGACGATTATAATTTACTTACACCGCGTGAATTTAAAGCTCACAAATCTATTTTCGTGATTGATTTAAGTAAGCAACCAGACAGTATCTCCAACTCTAAGAGTAATATTGTACTGCATGTTGATTTTAGCAAGAATGTTGACAGTTCTACTGGAACTTCGGAAGGTACTGTTTGCTATGTTAATATTGTGTCTTACAAACGCTTGCGGTATGATATGTTCAGGAATCTTCTGAACGACATTTAACTCAACAACCATAGGCAGACCGTATCGGAATTTGATTTTCAAGGATAACAATCCATGAAAATAACAATAATAATATTTCATGTTAAATAAATGGATTTCTGTAGAAATTGTAAGATGCAAACTAGGAGTTTTGGAGAACCAAAATTTGTACAGAAAAAGAACAGGTGGAGGAGAATTTCTCTTTGCAGACTTTGCAATTTAGAGAAGAATAATGTATCAAAATCACCTGAAACTATTGAATTGGCTGAACTGTTTAAACCATACAGAGTCCGGTTTCCTACGAGACAATTCATTCAAAAAGGAATGTTTGATACTTTGCAAGCTGATATATACACTTTTTATAGACCAAAAAGTGAGGTGAAAGACCCCAATTATAATTTTAGGAATGTAAGGAAAGAGATTAAAGAAAACGACTATAGGAAGCTTCTAAGGTTAAATAATGGGTACAAGTATATTTTAAATATAATCGATACTTTTTCAAAGTACGCCTGGGCTGTTCCTCTAAAATCAAAATCTGGTGCTGAAGTAGCTGTAGCGCTGGAAAAAGTTATGGAAAGTTTACCAATCAAACCAAATAAATTTCATGTCGACGAAGGCAAGGAATTCTACAATAAACAAGTGAGAAATGTTTTAGGAAAATATGACATTGAAATGTACAGTACAGGAACTGTAAACAAGGCTTCCATTGTAGAGAGATTTAATAGAACTCTTGGAGATAAGTTAAAACCCATAGTATATAGTAATTTAAAATGGGTTGATGCACTACCGAAAATAATAACAAAATATAATAACACATTTCACCGAACGATTAAAATGAAACCAAGCCAAGTGAACAAACAAAATGAGAAGGAATTGCTCTCAACTGTTTATAATTTTAAAATATCGAAATCAAAACCCAACTTTGAAATTGGAGATCGAGTGAGGCTTTCCACTCATGTGTATATTTTCAAAAATAAATTTAAAACTAACTGGACTAAAGAAATTTTTACCGTTTCAAACGTTTTAAGATCCAATGTAGTATATTATAATTTAGAAGATATTACTGATGGTGTTTATGAAGAGGAATTGCAATTGACAAAATTATAAGAATATACCCGATATTTATCGGTTTGAAATAATATGAAAGACTCTTATTGACTTAAACGAAGCAAAATAAATTCAGAATTTGACTTTCTTTGGGATTCAAATTTGATAAGTTTCAGGTATATTAGTTTTATGATGTTTCCAAGTCATTTTGTAATGCATTTTTTAGAAATTCGTCTTTAGGTTTATTGATTTCATAGTGTCCGTGAGCCAAACAATCGATCCCATTTGGTAAAATGTATCTCTTATCGTCAAGTGCGCAAAGTGCCTTTTTATTTTGTTCAATGGTATAAATTTCATGTTGTCTGATTTTAAACAGTTTTTGTTTTTTGTAGACAGGTATTTTAGTCTCCAAACATTTTTTGAGATCTTCAAAACGTATCTCATTTTTCGTGACATTTTTCTTAACACCTTTGACTCTTTTAATTTCTTCATCACTTTCAAATATTTTCAAAGCATATAGCTTCGATCTCAAACCAACGAACTGTTCTATTATTTCTCCTTTTAATTCATCCTTAAACTTCCCTAAAACTTTCTTGTTCACTAAAGGTATCTGATACACGTTATCTTTGGGATAGTCGGAAGTATCAAAGTGGTCAATCATACCTTTTAGATCCTCATAAAAGTCTTCGGTTTTAATCTCTAAGATGAGAGAATCTGTATCCGTGAATAACAGTTTGACTTTATCCTCATATTTCTTTTTAATTGTATCATAAAAAAAATCATAAATACATAATTTTGAATTGTCCAAAATACTCATGCCAATATAAATCGGTTTGTTAAAACAGAGTTTCGTGCGCTTCATATGAATGGCAGCTAAATTCTCTGTGAAAATTGTGGCTCTCTCGAAGTTGGGTTTTGCTATCATATTTTCAACTTGCTTCACATTCGAGCACAGTTTAATGTTTACTCGATTTCTTATATTTTCCATAGTTTTTCCAAACACCGAATTAACCATTAATTTGTAGAAGTCCTTTTCAAAATCATTAGTAGCCGCTTGTCGCAATTTAGTATTGAAATCAATGTATGGCTTTAACCATTCGGACTGATCGAATTCTAATACTCTATGTATGTTTGTCAACTTCATTCCTAATCGCAAGTAATCTTTAAGATTCCTATAGTGGACAACATAATTTTCCTTATCATATAAAGTCGTGAATAATTTCGGCAATTTCACAGTTCCAATCCTTCCTTCTGGGGCTAAAGGGAAATCTGAATGCAAATTATGCAGATCCTTTGGGTAAATTAGATCAACTTCCAAAATATATCCTTTGGGTGAGTTATCAGGAATTTTTAAAACATCAATATTTTTATCAACCCATTTAAAACCACCGTAAGGTAAACATTTACTCATAGCCCAACCATAAAGATTGTTTGCATCCACATATTCAATAAAAATTGATTCCTCGTGTTTCTTAAATTTATCGCCCATGTATTTATTGTTTGCTTTTGAATACCTGTTACTACATTGCGAAATTCCACCTCTAATTCCAGCTTCGATCATTAAACTCATATCATAATCTGTCAACAATTCGAATTTTTGGTCTGTCATTTTGAGCATACAATCCCAAGCAAATCCGGGCGTTGTATAGTACCAAGCAGGATCTAGCTTGTATGTTTTCAGAGCAACATTTCTAAAGTTTTCAATTACATCTGCAAGTAACATGACATCAATTTTGTTGTAAAGTAGAGTAAACTCTCTTAAATTTTTTATATTAAATATTTTCCAAATTTCTTTCGCATTTTCATAGTCAGTTTTCTTAACATCTTCACCTGTCAAAGCACTGTAAAATTTGTCAATAGAAGGCAATTCACACTCGTCATATTTTTTAGTCGAATCCATATATTCATACGGATAAGCCAATTTTCTAGTTATAGAATCCAAATGTTCTTTTGAGAAACATCTCCTTGTCTCCATAAATTGTTCTCTGTCCAAGTTTTTAGTTAGTTTGTCCAAAGAACAAGATAGAAACTTAAATGAGTCAATAAATCTCAACTCAATTTTGTTGTAAAATGGCTGTCCCTTTTCATTCACTTCACCAGAATTGTATTTTAAAACCTTTGAAAAAGAGATATAATTTTCCTCAGTATTTGGAATTAACTTTATTTCCCCATCATCTGTACCAAATTCTTTAATAAATAAATGAGCATCGTATCCTGCTAAGTTGTGGAAATATATTGGGATGAATCGAGGATTCTGGTAGCCTAAATTGCAAATTGAATGAGCTGGACCTCTGTATTGACCTGATAGATGAGAATGATCTCTGACTTTTTGGGAATTTGATTCTATTTTAGCAACAAGTGATTTTAGTTCGTTTTCACATTCTTTAATTTGATATTCATGTGTCCATTTAGTCAACTCGAAATCATATCGATTCTGTTGACAAAACAACTTTAGCTTTCTTTCTAATAATTCTTTTTTCTGTTCTATCACAGGTGGTAATGAACCATCAAAACTCCTTTCACAAATATGACACTGTTTGGCTGTTTCATAGCTTATTCGTTCTTCTGATGTTAGAGGTTTCATTGGTTTAATTTTATCATAGTATTCTTGTGCTATCATTAAAGCATCTGCTTTTATTTTCTCATAAAAAACTTTAGGAGCGTCAGGACCAAAATATTCCTCTAATCTGAAATTTTTACTATCAACATCTTTCAAGTAATAGGCAAAACTCACTGGCTCATGTTTTTCAGTATCATTCAAATAAGACTTCTCAGGATTCGGGTGACAGGTTGAAATCTTTTGCAACATGCATTCGAAATCGGCGTAAATAGCCCATGGAACTTTCAATGAGTTCTGATAATTTTTAAATTGTAACACATTATCATATTTCTTAGGCATTTCGATTTTGGTTGCTCCATGAACACTGCAATATATTTTATGGTCTTTTAATTTCTCTTCAGAGTAAAAACTATTCAAACACATTTTACACAGAAATCGTTTGCTTTCGTGTTTTGTAATTTGTCTACCTACTAACCTCCATAAGTTTTTGATCCAACAATAATGGTCCTTACCACTTTCCTTGAGGTATAACAAATCTATATGCTTTTCTTTTTCATCTTTCGTTACTTGCAAAGGAGCAATGTTATAATTTTCATAGAAATAAACATTAATAGACATGTTTGTTCTTTTCTCAAATTTATTGATGTCAGTTAGTTTTACAGGAAAGTTTATACCTTCTAGCTCTTTATCAAACTCATGTTCCCATTCATTATAACTTGTCACCCTTTCAGCATTTTTGGTTTTAGGATGTAATGCTGAAAGAATAGACCATAGGAAACATTTGTTGTCCGAATTTTTAACATTGATTATTGCCTTTTTATTTGCTAAGCACTCAGGCAAAGCTATATAAGAAGCGCCTTTTAGTGGATTGTATTTGTTTAACCTCAACTCTAAGCTTAAAATTTTATTCAGAACCCATTGCGAACCTTTGCTTTCAAATACTTCCATCTCATTTAAAATTGTCTGTTTTACCCTAGAGTAAAACGCAGCAAGATCTGAGGATTTTGTCAAAACTTCGTTTTGAGTTTTGAGGTTAGTTTCACAATATACCATATTTTTCTGATCCGTGCCTCTTTTGTATTCAGCGAGCACAAAAATATTTACTTTCAGTTCTTGATGGTTCAGTTCTTTATTTATGAGTCCAAATACCAATCTTTCTATATTTTCTAAAAATTTATTCATATCCTTAAAATGATGTCTATTTTCTACTAAGTAGGTCTGTAATCGGTTTTTAAACGATTTCGCTTCAGTTTTGACAATGGTTCTAACTTTTTCTTTTTCAAATATTTTGTTGCTGAAGTTAAAAACTTTGTGTAGTTTTCGAGGTTTATAAAATATGTTTGCTGGTTTTCTAATTCTTGTTGATTTGATAGTTTCGGTTGGATCATTTCTTAAATGACGTTTAGATTTTAGATGTCTAGCCCAGTTTTTGTAAGTGATTTTATGATCACATTTCTCACAATACCTATCTGGATAACATCTTTTTGACGCTTGGAACTTTTTGGGTTCCAAACTATTGTCGTTTATTAACATTCTTTATTTATATATATATATTTATTATAAATCAACCAATCCTTTAATATAAGATTGATTTCGATCACTTTTCATGAATTTATTTTAAAGTAACTTTTACTTTAAAAATATTTATATTATAAATCAATCCTTTAATATAGGATTGTTTCCATCATTTTGTAATGGTCTATTGCGTTTTATGTGATATCCACCTTTTAGATGTGTAGCCCAGTTTTTGTAAGTGATTTTACGATCACATGCTTCACAGTATTTGTCATCATATTTATGAACCACAGGGTCCACAGGCTTATCTCTTAGGTGACGTTGAGATTTCAAGTGTTTAGTCCAGTTTGAATAGGTGATTTTACGATCGCATTTCTCACAATACCTATCAGGATAATTTTTCTTTGTTTTAGTGCATTTTTTATTCTCACACATTCTTTATTTATATGTTTATATTTATTATAAATCAATCAATCCTTTAATATAAGATTGCTAAAATTTATAAAACTTATTTTTTTAAGTCAGTTTGATCAGGGATTGATTTCAAGTCAAGTTTGATCAGGCATTATTTTAAAGTCAAGTTTGATCAGGGATCGATTTCAAGTCAAGTTTGATCAGGGATTGATTTCAAGTCAAGTTTGATCAGGGATTAATGTCAAGTCAAGTTTATCAGAGTGAGCCAGAACCTACACATTATATCTACTCAAAAATCATTAAATATTTAGCGTGAAATTTCCAACCGACTGATGGAACATTCGCACGTTTTAATAGAAGAAATTCACGAGACTTCGCGAGCCAACGAATCGCACCAGACTGATTTTTCTTCAATTTTCGACTCTCCTTGAAGCCTCCGGACTCTCGGGATCCTAGCTTCCTATGGGAAAGCCAGGGTCCGAAAAGCCCCAAGTCAGCAAGGAAAGTCGAAAAAGAGATGACGCCACCACAACTGCCCCGATGCGCCTTGCCGTCCCGGGCATCGAAAAATCCGAACTCAACTTGAATAACAAACAAATTCGGATTTTCCGCTGCCCGAAACGGCAAAACAGCCACCACACAGTTGAGGTGGCGAATCCTGCAAGTGCATCATTTTCAGTGTGTTTTACGCAAAAATCAGCGACTGGCTAGACACGAGCATGAGATCAGAATCACCGGAAACTCATCCCCGGCTTGCGTCCGCCCGATCGAAGATTCTCGCGAAACACACTGATCACGCCTAGCGTCGTCACCATCCAAAACTATTGGAATTGTTGAACATGGTGATATCTACGATATCCCCGCCGTTCATTACATAGATTTTCAGATCTAACAGAATGTTTGCATAAGAAAAAGAAAAAAAAACTTCGACAGTTGAAGAGTATATCATTGGTCGAATTAGAAATTTCCTTTCATAAATGCTTTTTTGTGTGCCCAGTCAGAAAGCTAGAAGGTCTTTATATAAATGTAAATTACAGTGCCAACTCGTTCAGAGTGTTAATACTTATTTGAGGTTTATGCTGAAAATTTATCTACATGTGAGCCTAATCCTGGAAAAGAGGTTTAACGCCGTAACGTGCTCGAAATCTTACATGAAGCGTTCAGCGAGAGCTTAAAATACATGGCACCGCAGCACCGTTCATCTGCATGAATAGAGTGCCGCGCGAGCCAAGCAACTTATTCGGCTCGCCTGCCAGTAAAATTGCCGCCTTATTTTTTGAAGGCGTTTTATTGCTGATTTTGCTATATAAAAAGCTATTGTTAACTTTCCATTCACTCATTACTTCTTGGGTGAGATGTCTTATTCTCATCATTGAAGCATCGCAAAGGCTTAGCCAAGAATATTTCTATTTCTCCAACTGCACTTTTGAAAACACATCGCAGTGATGTCAAAAAAGACTATGGCAGAAAAATGTATGCTCTTTATCCCTTTCAGTGCCCTGAACAGAAAAGTGCTGAATTTAACTGTATTTACATAGTTAAAACTGTTAAAAGTATGGATACAACTTAGGACCAGTTTGTTTTACCATTTGAAACAGTTAACTATTTCAAATGCTAAAGCTAATAGTTTTTAAGTTTAATTCATACTTTTAACCAGGGCTTGGGGGGACCGGAGCCGTTCTCCCTAAAGAGTTCCCAACGCAATAACTTGAAAACGAATCTTTGAAATCAAGTTATGTTGGTGCAAGAGCCTTTAATTTTAGAATTCGAATGATAAATTGTAACTCATTTTAGTATTTCCACAGTTTTTTGCCGAGCAGAACATAACATTCAGATCAGTGCGGCGTAGCGTGCAATTTGGCAACGTTGTAATGTGTCCATTTAAATCCATTAAAAATATCGAACTATTGGGTGTTTCGGTGAACACCTTTGCTTTCGACCTTTTACATGGGTTTAAATGCACATATTACAATGTCAAATTGCACGCCACGCCACTGATTCAGATCTAACAACGGCTCCGGCTCCCAAGCCCTGCTTTTAACCACGGAAATAATTATATTCAGCACTTTTCCCCCCAGATGTACTATCGACGATTCAAAGATCGTCGCCAGATTTTCACGAGATAGTATAAGTTTCGCCTTCAAGGTTTCGGTTCGGCCACTTTTCATACTCCTCACACTTTGCAAGCGAGAAGCCGAGAAGCCAGTGCTGACGAGGCGCCAAATCCGTTGCAGATCAGTCCCACACTCACACCCATAACTGAAAATAAGAGAAAATCTCGCGACAATCTTTAATTCGTTGATAGTACATCATTATAAAAATTCAATCGAACAAATTTAATGTTTAGACAAGTGAAGCGAGCGAACTTTTCTCCTATTATTTCAGGTGCATGTCAGTATTTTTGAAATTCTATGAGACTTAAAAACTTAAAATTATAAGGACAACTTGACTGAAAGTGCGCTAACAACGTTATCTTGCCACAATGAATACAGTCAAAATAAAATAATAAAGTCCTTTTGCGCTCATGCTATGGGAGAGGGAGGTGTCAACAGTTCTTGCCTGTAATCGGAAATTGGTCAAGAGACCCATGAGTGGTTTTCAAGAGACACGTATGAGTGGTTTTAAAAAATGGCCGAATCAATAATTGTGTGCCTTTCTGTTCCAGTGGAGGAATTCGCTATCCGAGCGAGTTATAACGAGTACGCTGACAAACTAGTCGGTCAAGCTGATTTTAAAGTCAACTGTCTATGTCAAGTTGTCAACGGGGACTATGAGTATTGGGACACGACCAATTTCAGGGTCAAGAAGCCAGACATTGAACTAGAGGTACGTCGAATTGATATCCTCCTCCTAATTCTCCCATACCCCCAAGAGCCGGCTTGTAAACAGTAGACAATCGTATTTCTCATGTTTGAAAATTGTGTTTCATAGTTATACAATTAGTAAAAGTAAAGTGGCACATTTTCTTTCCAAATATATGTATGTAAACAATAGGTCCTAAAAACTGTTCTGAAGAATCCATTGTAATATTTCAAAACTTGTTCATTGACGAAAACTTCTGTGTTCATTATACTTTTTACAGCAATATGCTCCTATTTTCGAGATCGTTTAGCCCTCGATCATTAACATTGTCCAATTAAATTTTAATATTATGACCGTTTATTTACTACCTAACAATTTATTATAAGCCGTGGCACTATTTCAGGCTGCTGTTCGAGTAAGCGTGCGTTGAAATTATTTCTTCTTTCTGTCAAATAAGGCAGGAGACAAACTAATCAATAAGATTTTGCCTATACCTTTTATTCGAGATATTCATCCAACTTGCCAATCATAGCAGAATTTTGGGTGAAAAACCTCCCACATTTTGATGCTTAGATTAAATGAAAAACGCCATGGCTTGGATGACGTGTTTTTATATACCTATATGTATAAATTTTTTATTATTATTATTATTATTTTTTTTTTTTTTTTTTTTTTTTTTTTTTTTTTTTTTTTTTTTTTTACGAAAATACCTGTATGAAAACAATTTATTTGATTCTGTTTTTTCCCCTAAGGTATTCCAAACAGCAACAAAAGGTGTTGTCTGTAGAGCTGCAGCGAGGCTAGCAAATCCATTACCCGTAGAATTAACCAAATGTATGTTTTTCATCGATCTACCCGGTGCTCAGAAACCCATTAAATATAAACTAAAAAGGTATGTTGATAAGAAAATTACTGTCTGCGACGTTTTATAGAGCCCTTATATAAAAAAAAAAGTTACTTTTCATTATTTTTTGTTTTTTTTGTTTGTTTGTTTTTGTTTTTTGTTATCAAGGTATTTTACTTACTTCAGGTTGTAAATTGAAAGTTTTAAATGTTGAGATTAATATAATGTTAATATAACAATTTCAATAAAAAAGAGGACAAAATAGGCAGATAGAAAGGTTGAAAAGGTATAACAAAGGTGCCGTTTTGCGGATTTTCAATGACACTTTACAATCCATCAGTGATTCAAAGCTTTTTTTTGAAGCTAGGATTTTCGGTTTGAGTATTTCTATAAGCCATTCTTATTCTTCTCAACTGGCATTTATGTAATCTTTGCTTCAACCGGTTAAATAACCGATGGATTATTGAATGTCATATTAAAATATCCTCAAAACATCAGCTTTGGTTCTATTTTGAATGTAATTAGATCCTTACCCTTATATTGAGTACCCGAAAAGTGAAAATAATTTTTTCTCCCGTTTTCATTTTTTGTTTATTTTTTGTTTTTTGTTTTTTAGGGAGTTTTAGTTGGATGCATCAAATGTTTTTAAAGTGTTCTTAAAATATCAAAAACATAAATTTTATTTTGTCACCATTGTTGCAGCTTTCAATTGATTTTTGAACCATTTTTTTTTTGCAACAGTTCGATTGGCGTAAATAAGCAAGCGCAAGTCTCCTTCAAATTCATCCCAAGGACTGCTGGGCCGTCTACAATTTTTGCGAAATTTCAGTCAAAGGAACTCACTGATGTTGACGGAAAGATCGAATTCGAGGTGTTGGAAGGATGAGCTTGAATCATCCAGTCTTCTATTTTTGATCAATTTGTTGCGCTAGCCATCGAGTACCAGTGCCAAACCGCGGGCGTTTTTTTCTTCGTCTTATTACGTACCCCTTACCTGCCATTTTATGTGCCATTGATAGTTTTCATTCATGTTGCCAAATACTTTATAACTGATTTTTTTCCCCTTCCTTCCAAAGACAACTAAGTTTCTGAGACAAAACAGTCAGATAGGCTGTTTGGAAGGAAGCGTTACAGTCGTGAACTTCTGAATCAATAACTTTTGCTATTGCGATCTATCCGTTTAAAGCCCTCAGTAGTTTGAGCTCTTTTAGTCAATTTGAATTTTTCCGTTTTTTTTTTTTTTTTTTTTTTTTTTTTTTTTTTTTTTTTTTTTTTAGAATTGTATAAGTAGACAATCTTTGTTCGTACATTCATCATAAACCAAAAGGAAAACAAGTGCATTCAAAGTATTACACTCAATTGGAGGTGCGAAATTTATGGTAAAAAATTCATCGCAAAACAAGTTTGAAACGATAAGTTCGCATTTGAGAATTTCATTAGTGAAACCTCTTTGCGCATCAAACCTTTAAAAAAAAAAAATTCTTTATAGAATTTCTGTCCCAATTAAAACTAATTTTCGCTGTTTTGTTGGAAACTTTTGTTTACTCCCATATGGGGTTGAATTAATTTAATAAATGACCTTGGGTATTCTCAGAATGAAGAATATTCATTGATCGCATTGATCATAATGATGTCCTTAACTAAAGGAGGTGCAAAATGCACTCCATCAATTTGATATTTTGCATGTGATTAAATGGGAAAATTGCAAAATCGTCGGATTGCACGCGGCACCATCACCACTGACCACTGGCGTAGAGTGCAATTTGGCAGTGTGGTGTTTTGTTCATTTGAACCCATGTAAAAAGCATAGGCGGCGCGTATAAGGGGCTATTGGGGCTTTAGCCCCCCCCACTTTTTTTTGGGAACGAGGGGCTAAAAAATTTTTTGAACGAGAAAAAAAGGGAAAAGGGGAAAAGGAAAAAGGAAAAAGAGAGAAAAAGAGAAAAAGAAAGAAAAAGGTTATTTGTCCCCCCCCGCCAGCGTCAAACGTTTATTGTGCAAAAGGTGAAGAAGAAGAAGGAAATAAAAAAAAAAGATGTTGAATTTTAGCCCCCCCCCCACTTTTTGACCCCACGCGCCGCCCATGGTAAAAAGTCGAATGCAAAGGTGTTCAGCGAACACCCAACATTTCGATCTTTTTTAATTGTTTAAATGGACGAATTGCAACGATGCCAAATTGCACGTTACGCCACTGCCTCTGACTAATGCGACTATTCCAAAGACAGTTATGACGATTGTAATCTATTGCACGTTACGCCACTGCCACTGACGACTAATGCGACTATTCCAAATCCAGCTATGACGATTGTAATCTATAAATATAGTGATTATAGTATTTATAGTTGTTTTTGGAACTGTCACGTATTGGTATCAGTGCAGCTAGATTGAGCAAAAAAAAAAACAAAAAACAAAATACACATTTAACGTTATAATTATACGGAAAATTTGTATATTTTTTTTCCCCAAATGTGGCAGTCCTGTCGCGTATAGTCGTCATTTTTACTGTAGGGTTTCTTTGAAAGAATACTTTTTTTCTGAAGAATGCGTTCCAAATTAATGATCGAGTAGTAAATAAAAGCCTCAATGATCTCTAAATTGTTTTCACGAAGAAAACCACCTTTTCAGGCTTTCGGTTGAAGACCAAGTCTTATTATTAAGACAGGCTGGATCTGGTTTTTTTTCCTTTCCAAAATATGAACGAAAGATGGATCAATGCTCATGAAAGAGTTCAAAGTTTACATGGATGCAGAGATAAAAATTCTTAAATACGTCACCGAAATAATAACTCGATCGTTTGTTGTCACCACTCATATACCATCTATTCAGACCACGCGCTGATCATTTACTTCATCGTTAAACCGATCGTTAAGACTGTCTATGAGTGACACCATTATGGTCGAGAATTGTAAAACTAGTTTTTTCTATGGTAACCATCGCATCGTCAAGAATATCTTTAAAACACGACGTTAACAATGGTTACCATAGTAACAGTCAAGTTTTACAATTCTCAACCAATGTAGCGTCACTCATAGACAGTTTTAACGACCGGTTTAACGAAAAAGTAAACGATCAGCCAGCAGACTCGTTTCTTTTCCAATCTGCGGGCCGATCATTTACTTCATCGTTAAACCGATCGTTAAGACCGTGTATGAGTGATTCTATTGGTCAAATATTGTAAAAACTTAGCCGTTGCTGTGGTTACCATCGTTATAGTGTCCGTTTTTTAAAGGTTACTCATGAATGGCCTTTATAAAACGAGACTCTTAACGATGGTTACCATAGCAACGGCCAAGATTTACAATTTTCGACCAATAGCATCACTCATAGACAGCCATAACGATCGGTTTAACGATGAAGTAAATGATCGGCCCGCCGATGCTCTATCGATCGATCGAAGATTGTCTTTGATTGCAATCAGACCGTTCCTCTCAATTCTGATGGCTCTTACAATCACACATGGATTCCATCTGATGGTCATTGATTCAGCGTCCTCTGGAGACCGACTGAACTGATTACGAAGGTTTCTTCGTTTAAATTTGTGTTTACGAATGGCGCATTTCCTGCATCTTCAATCTATTCATTTGATTGAAACACTATTCAGTAGATACACGGAAAAAAAAAGATCAGTGAAAATAACCATACGGATACCTGATTTTGGCACATGCTAGATGTTAGGGTAAACTTGACCAGAAGTATGGTACATTTACCGATACTTTGAGTAAATTCGACATACAATCAGGTAACATCACCTAGTACCTAGTCTAAACATAGTATACTTCTGCTTAACATTACCATAACATCTAGCAGGTGCCAAAATCAGGTATCCGTATGGTTATTTTCACCGTAGTTTTTTTTCCGTGTAGCTGAACAATCTGATTGGAAAAGAAACGCACCTTATACGAGACGAACGGCAAAGCTAGTGATTCAGACTTAATGTAGAGTCTCAAGACCCAGGACTCCCAGGAGCCAGAAGGACTCCACTCTTTACCTACGCGGCGGCTCCATTAGGAATTATCTGAGAAACTGGTGAAATATTATTTGGGAAATGAGCCAACCTCCACAACCCTTGAACCGCGGTCTACAGGTGAGAATCATCACGGGTCCAGGTCAGGATAATGATTTGATGGGTGGGGATGGTGGTGGCAAGGAGAGGGGGGGGGTTATTTGGACCAGACTTGGCGCGTGATACTACAGGGGCGGGGCGCGGAGGTCAGATCTGCGGCTTTGGCGGCGGCGCCTACCCTTTAGTCTAGCGGTCAACACATAATATAATATTAATTACCTGAGGTTACCTGCCTTTTGATTAAGTTCGGCTCCCGCTGCGCCACCTATATCAACACTATAACAACACATTTAATCCAAATTGAGGTATACAGGTATACAGGTTTACGTCTAGGCCAGAGCCTTAGCCAGAAATTCACTTTTCTCTCTTTTTGTCCATTCAAATACATACGTCAGAAAAGGATGAAGATACACCTGTCTCTATCCCATAGCACCCTATCACGTGACTTCAGCCCCGACCTCTGTCTTTTTCTAACAGATGTGATCAAATGGGCAGAGAGAGAGGGGGATAGATGAATTCCTGGCTACATCTATGGTCTAATTGTAAGTCTGCGTCACACTTTGCAACACTCGCTGAAAAGCAGCAGCGCAACGGAGAGAAATTCCCCGGGCGTGGACGTTTTGGGCGAAAACATGTGGAAAAGGGGCGCTTTGGGCGCTTTGTTTGTTTTATCAAGTATCGCTGTTTCAAAGATACAGAAGTCATCTAACGGTCAGTCAGTTTTCTCAATAACTAATGGAACATGTTTATGCGAGTTTGAATTTTTCTGTTATTCATAAAGCACATAAAATTCCTTGGTGAGCTGGAGACGAGGATGTTTTGGGTTCCTTTCGATAGGTGTTTTAAATCCGGAAACTTAATATCGGCCCAAAACATTGTTGAAAATTGGGATTTTTGACATTTCTAACCTGCACGATTTTTTTTTCTTTTTTTAAACTTGACACTAGCAACCGAGCGATAAACATTTTTGACTGCTCGCCGCGGCCGGGATGGAGGTATTATTTGCGCCTGTTGTGGCGCAGGTCGAGGTCGGCTCACTTACAAACAAAACTGGAAGCGAGTATTCAATTCGGGGAACACTTTCTCACATCTCGATGCTCGCAACCAGTGCCTCAACATTTGGAGCTTGCAATCATCTATAATTATCGCTAAAAAGTGCGCAGAATAAGGATTGCAGTAGATAGTGGTCCTCCAGTCCGGATATATTCGGATTCGCAGAGTGGCCCAATTCAATACATCGTTGTCAATGTGAACGAAAAATTATTACCAAATGTCACAGGAGGCCGCAAGACTTTCATCTTTCTCTAATTGCACGATGCTATTAATTAGATTGTTCGTAATTTGAATTGGTGCAATGGGGCTGTTGCACACTTTTGCTATACGCGATTTAATAGTTGATTATGGAGTAAACACCTCCAAAATAACGATGGCAGCTAGCTCTAAAAACTTCCGAAATCCACTTTTCAACTCAATTAACGCTTTTATTTGCGCGAGCGTGATGGTGGCTTAGGGCAGTAATAATGGGAGATTCCCATCTAACAAATACTGTAACTCCATCAAGAAGGGACCAATAAGTGACGCCTTTCATTTGATACCGGTGTCACTAGATGTCACGGTATACTATTCATCGGATGTGGATCACTATACTCTGATGACTAAATACTCTATGAATCATCCTTGTCAGCATAGAGAGAGTGACGAAATTAAGATAGGAATCTTCCATCATTGCTGCCCTATGCCATCATTACACTCACGCAAATAAAAGCGTCGATTGAGTCTAGGAGTGGATTTCGGAAGTTTTTAGTGCTACCATCGATATTTTTGGAGGTTTTTACACCAGAATCGGCTATTAAATTGCTTGTAACAAAAGTGAGCAACAGCCCCATTGTTTTGAAAACGTCTCCCGAAAATGAGTTTCAGTCGTTATAGACGGTTTTAGTGATGACGACATCCGGGGAAGACTCGTTGAGCGTTTCAAACTATCTTTCTCACTCTCAAGTACAACCCCGAAAATGTTTCAATATATTTTTCGGCAGAAATGAATTGCTGGAGTAATTTTCATTCGATTCTGATAGTAAAATGTAGTGATACAATGTCCTGTATACGAATTTTGACACTAGAAAGAGATGGCTATGCATGAGGGTCACGTGAGAATGAACTAGGTGGTTTGGAACGCTACGCGTATTTTTTCTTGGCTGATTGCGACCGATGAATGCATTGTTGTAATCGACTGGCCATCGGCTAGTCATCGGCTCACTGCCAAACTTATTGACTGACGTCAGACAGCGCTAGTTAGTCTACGCACGTTGTACTTCGTCCGGTCAAAAATTCTGCAAACGTTTAAGGAAGGAAATAAAAAACCAAGATATTTTTAGTATAGTTATGATGCCGACGCAATGTCCGTTTTGTGGAAGCGTGGAAGCATATCATAGTGTATGTGATTTTTAGGCGATTTTACATCAGAATCAACCCTCCACCCTCCATATTGTTGTAGCAAAAGTATGCAACAGAAACCCATTATCGGTGCATTAAAAAATGCCTTTAAATATATACGCAAAGCGACAGCTTTGAAACCTAAACATGACGATTATTCACTAAACGACGCGACGACGTGGCAACCCCTTTAGCAGCCTGAAATGAGGATTCGACGGCAAGCGACTCGGGTTATATGTTGAACAACACGAAACAAAACCTCCCTCGCGGATCAGATCGTGTAACGTGCAAATTTGTCGATAGTAATCGCAACTGCTCCCAGTGGTTTAAAGCCATACAATTGTATGGACAATATGTACGGACAATGGAGCTGTTCCAAACTTTTGCTACAGGCTTATTAATAGTTGATTATGGGGTAATACCCTGTAAAAATAACGATTAGCGCACTAAAAAATCACGAAATCCACTCTTAAACTCACAAAATGCTTTTAAACGCAAGACCGTGATGGCGGCCGGGGCCGCGGTTTGCATTGGGTTTCCCTATCTTCAATCAGCGCCATCTACAGGAGGTAGTCTCGCAACACCACACAAGAAGAAGAAGAAGCACACAATTGCCATAAGAAAACCGCGGCCTCGGCCGCCATTACGGTCTCGCGTTTAAAAGCATTTTGTCAGTTTAGGAGTGGATTTCGTGATTTTTTAGTGCGCTAATCGTTATTTTTACAGGGTATTACCCCATTAACAACTATTAATAAGCCTGTAGCAAAAGTTTGCAACAGACCCATTGTCCGTAAAAGTATCAAAATAATGGAGAAGATGCCGAAGTATGAAATCACAATTCTTTAGGTGAAACAAAATCCTCCCATGAATTTTGTCATTGGAGCAAAATTTAGGTTGTCTCCAAATTGAAAAAAAAGTGATGAGATGATGCTGAAACATACGAGTACGAGCAGATCTGTAGTAATGTTTTAGCAGAAAAATTATAGCGTCTAATCAGTTCACTCGGGAATCAATTAAGGTTCATTTTCACGAACGTCATCAAAATCAGGCTGTCGAATTGTAACTTGTCAACAACGCTCCAACCGAAAAATAACATATCAAAGTGACAGTACCGACCAAATAATCGAAATTAAAATAAAATAATAAATAAATAAATAGAAATATATAAAAAAATAAGCCTGCCCGAAATTAATCTCGATCAAACTCACTGAGCGGCTAAGTATGATTACCCAAAATTGAAAACACTCTTTAAATGAATTTAATTCACTTAAAGACACGTGATACCGCTTTTAACAACTAACTGTTCGGACGCCCACCAACTTATATCTGATGTTTTTTTTTTCTCCTCCTTAAAATTTCTTCTTATTTTATTTTATTCACTCAAGAAATTCGTGGTGTAGATTTCACCGATAAACAACTTATTGGCATGTCTACAAAATTCAAAATCGTTCAGATACACGATATTTTTCTCTCGTCCTCGGATCGCCGGTTTTTGTAAAGCATCGTTTCTGTTTTGTTATGAATTAATATTAAAATCCTCTACCGCAACTTCTGAAAGTCTTCGGAGATACTTGTCGTGAGGAAGAAGAAGGATGGATATAGCAAGGAGTCTAATGCTTTTTTGCATCGCAATTACGCATTAAGCTGTGTTTAATAATCTGACGATTATTAAACATAATTAGGGTAACCACAATCTAAGTTTTTCTCTCCCCCCTTCCCCCTCTTTCTACTACTCCTTCATCATTTTTACATGTTCGTATAATTTATAGCTTTATTAACATGAAGTGCAATAAATAAAGAGCGAGAGAAGAAATTTGCATTCGGAGTCTGTGTTTATGAGGTTCTCGTTCTGCCAGTTAGGCAAATTATTGCGTTATTAAATGCTATCCACAGGTTGCATGTTTGGATCACGGGTGGTTAAGGTGAAGTGAGGGTACCCAATATTCTGTTCTGAATTACAGTGTTCTAATGAGAAGTTACAACGGTGTGAGATTGGAATAAAATTCACGCACCGAGGATCTGATTAGGAATCAGTGACGTTGCGTGCTCTCTGGCAGCGCTGCATTTTGTCCATTCATACGCATGAGAAAGATCGATCTAACATGGAGATGCATCGAGATGCTCTCGAATCGATGATTTGCAGGGGGTTTAAATGCACGAAATGGATTGTTGCTAGATTGCACGCGACGCGACGCCATCGTGACAGGAACGCAACTGTTCCGTTGCGTGTAGTTTCTATCTGAAATTTTTGGTGAGTGTCTAAAGGTCAAAAGTCGGTTATCTTCAACGTTTGTGAAGACCCGAACACGAACATTGTGCACCTCAAAATACAAGAAAACGAAAGTTTAAAGTCAATTAAAAGAGACCAGGCTGGCTCGAAAGTTTTAAATGAGCACCATGTGGATATTTTTTCTGTATCAACAAAATTTCTTTCTTTAGGTCGTGCCTTGGTGGGGGCCAACAAATCAGACTAAACAAGCCAAAAAAAAAACTAAACTAAAGTCAAAACTTTGTTGAAAGTTTTTTTTTAGAGCGAAAGCCACTTAATTCATTCCTTTTTTTCATTAGATTTCTTTACTTTCTTTTTTGTTGTCATTATCATTGTTATTTCGAATTTAATTATTTTGTTTTTAAATTCTATCCATCAAATTGTTTTCTTTAAGTTTTTGGTTTTTAGGTGAAAATTAAACTAACAATAAATAATTAGATTTATATATTTTTCTTCGAAAGGCAGCAAAATTGAAAAGTTGCCCTCTCTTCCAAAACGTTTAAGATGGTCCTGCAATAGTTTGACAGGCAACTTCTTTTCGTTTTTGAGTCAGGCCTATCTAAGACCAGTATATTTTCCACGTGACAGTTCAAAACGGTTTTTTTTTTTTTTTTTTTTTTTTAAATACATTTTAGGCAAGTCAATCAATCATCAAATCAAAGATCAAAGATTAATTCATACGAGTTTACGAAGCAAGTTTTTCTTACAGATGTGAAAAGGTCCGTCTTTTATTTATTTATTTTGATACTTAAAAATCTTCGTCCTCTTAGCACGCGTTTTTGTATGTTTGGTGATTAAAATCAGTGCAGGACACATCAAGGGAAATCGGAAGCTTTTGATTTCAAATTGCCGTCGGCCTATGAAAACAGTGACGTTAAAATCGCAGTTTTACCCGACGAATTCTTCAATTAAAACAAAGGAATTTGCGATTGGATTCATCAAAATGTATTAACCAAAGCAAATCTAGGTTTCTTCGCACAATCGATCGACGTAGCATAACCGCAGTGCTATTCAAAAATATGAATGCAATGAGTGATGGAGAGAATCGATTGAACCAAATCAATCGAATGAATTGACACGTTCGCAAGAAAGCAAAATGAAAGGAAACGACGAACGAACGAGTCTCTCTTTCGAAAGAATTGGATCGAATGAACCGGATCATAGCCTATATGGACGCGATTGGGAAGAAAGAAACTTTCAAAGAGTTCTCAATCGACGCGACGGAGCTACATGAAGAAAGGTGTAATAATTTATGTTTTTGTAATAGAGTCTAAATGTATCACATCTTATGAGGGGGAGGGTAGCGATATTTATAGGCGACGTCAGCGCACCGCGGCGGCAAGGCTAATAATTAGAGGCTAAAACCGGTGTGGTGTGTCGATGATGAATTAGTTCTAGACCTACAAATTATTATTTCTCTCTCTTTTTTCCCTCTGCCCTTCTGCCTCTCCTCCTCATTTTATTCCTGTGAAGTCGGTGTCTTTTCCTTTTCTGAAGGAAAACAAAAACAAAAGCTCCCATCCTCCCTCCCAGTCTCTCTCTCTCTCTCTCTCTCTCTCTCTCTCTCTCTCTCTCTCTCTCTCTCTCTCTCTCTCTCTCTCTCTCTCTCTGTCTGTCTTTCTCACACGCTTCCAACACCTATTAATAAAAGCAAGATGCAACACGAAGAAATTCGTACCGCCACATGCATAAACAGTGCATCTCGATCTACACGCTCGTGATATACAGCGTGTGTCAAATAACATGCTCTCATCACTTTATCAACGAGCCCTACCTATGTCTACAGTAGCAATCCATTGGGGTGCCAGCGTTAGCCTGAGTGGACAATTTTTAGGTTAGGGTAAGGTTGAGAGTGGCCATATCCAACGGGCTATGACTTTAAGATGAACGGAACCATGCATGTCATTAAGAAGAAGGAAAATAAATAAATAAATAAATAAAAAAAAAAAAAATAATAATAATAGGTAATAATAATAATAATATATATAATAATAATAATAAACATAGAGGGACGTCGCGACGACACTATGTACGCGACACATTGTTCAGTGGCGGCTCACACAATTTGGCAACCATGTTTTCCCTCCATTTGAGCTATATAAAATAATCGATTGCATGTGAAGCGCTGTTTCACTATCGAATCGATTGTTTTGTAGTAACTCAAATGGGGAGAAAATATTGTTGCCAAATCGCACCAGCCACCGCTGGCCTTGTTAAAAGTTATACTCCAATAAGATGCAGCATGAACGCCACGGCTCGTGCTCCTATCAGTTTTAATCTCTTACATCAAAAATTGTTATTAGTTCGATTGAAAGATCAGGTTTTCAATGTAAGTGCAAGTGTTTTAGAGTATGGCTATCTAGACAGTAAAACGATATCAACTTATTGTAGGTTAGGTTAGGTTAGTACTCTAGGATTCAATGGGGCTATTGCACACTTTTGCTATAAGCGATTTACTAGTCGATTGTGGCGTAAAAACCTCAAAAAATAACGATGGCGGCACTAAAAACTTCCAAAATCCACTCCTAAACTCAATAAACGCAGTTATTTGAGCGAGCGTAATGGTGGCCGAAGGCACTAACAATGGGAGATTCCCATCTAACAATTCTGAAACTCCATCAAGAAGTGACCAATAAGAGACGACTTTCATTCGACACCGGTGTCACTAGGTGTTGCGGCACCATTCATCGGATGTGGGTCATCACTCTGATGACTAATTACTCTGTGAATCATCCTTGTCAACATAGAAAGAGTGACGAAATTAAGATAGGAATCTCCCATTGTTAGTGCCTTCGGCCACCATTACGCTCGCGCAAATAACTGCGTTTATTGAGTTTAGGAGTGGATTTTGGAAGTTTTTAGTGCCGCCATCGTTATTTTTTGAGGTTTTTACGCCTCAATCTACTATTAAATCGCTTATAGCAAAAGTGTGCAATAGCCCCATTCCCAAGCAGAGAAAGGAAGCATCTATACTCTAGGATTAAATTGGTCCATTGATGCAAATTTAAGGTGAGAGGTGATGTTCATTTTTGTTGAGTAACAAACCATATACATATTATGAGAATCATGCGTTTGTATCATTATTGGGACGCTTGACGGTTTTTTTTTTTTTTTGGTCCAGAACAGGTAAAAATAACTCAAAAATGACTTTGAATAGAGCGCAGCAAATATTGATTCAAAACTTTAATATTAGTCCTCGCGGCTGATGCTTTGTTTTCAATCGAAGAACGATGTTCGGTAAAATTCATTTTTTTTCAGTCGCTGATTTCACAAAACTTACAAATTCACAAGTTTTCCATTTTTCATAAGAATTTTTCTTCGATCGAACCAACCAACCAGCAACCTTTTTTTTTTAAGGAATAAGGTGACATTTCCGTACCCTTAACACATTTTTTTTTTTTTAAATCACCCACTCGTTGAACTTTCATTTGATTCGTCCGAATGATTTTTTCGCTATAACGCGAAAAACCAAAACTAGAACAATCTAATAACGCTGCGCCTATAGACTAATTCGGAACTTCTTCTTATCTCTCTTCTAGATATATATATTTTTTTAAATTTTATTTGCTCTCAGTAAAATAATTAAAATGAAAAAAGATGCTATACTAATTAATAATTTTTCGTCGATGCCAGTTTTACCAATAGGTAAAGTAGCAACTTCAAAATTTGAAGGGGGGAAAAAAAAAAAAATGGAAAACTTGTGAAAAAAGGGAGGCTGACTTTCCTTATCGCTGGACAATGGGCCCATTCATAAGTAACCTTTATTTGACATCAAAAAAGTAATTTCCGAAAGCAAGCCGATCGCAGAGAGAACTCTGAAGAAAGATAGACCGTATGATATATTATAAGCGCATTTAATCCTTTCCAACTGCTCATGGCCCAGGATGAAACACTCTGTGTTTCATCTTGCTGCATGCGGTTTTTCATCTAATTTGAGAGGAATATCTCTGATCGGAAGCAAGGGCTAGGTGTTATAATCATAGCCCTGCATAAACTGCCAACACTACACCTCTGCCTCCACACCTCCCTCGGTAATCGGCCTCGTATCAAACACAGATTTTACATTTATCATTGTATTCTCCTTGTCTCTGTCCACCGTTATCTCTCATTCTTCTCTCTTACCTTTCTTCCTTCTTTCCTTCCTTCACCCCTTCCTTCCTTCCTCCCTTCCTTCCTTCCTTCCACTACTATCTTCCTTCCTTCCTTCTTTCCTTCCTTCCTACCTTCCTTCCTTCCTTCCTTCTTTCCTTCCTCCCTCCCTTCCTTCCTTCCACTACTACCTTCCTTCCTTCCTTCTTTCCTTCCTTCCTTCCTTCCTTGCTTTCTTCCTTCTTTCCTTCCTCCCTCCCTTCCTTCCTTCCACTACTATTTTCCCTTTCCCTTTCCCTTTTTTTCCCTTTCCTTCCTTCCTTCCTTCCTTCCTTCCTTCCTTCCTTCCTTCCTTCCTTCCTTCCTTCCTTCCTTCCTTCCTTCCTTCCTTCCTTGCTTTCTTCCTTCTTTCCTTCCTCCCTTCCTTCCTTCCTTCCACTACTACCTTCCTTCCTTCCTTCTTTCCTTCCTACCTTCCTTCCTTGCTTTCTTCTCTCGTTTTCATTCTGACTATCCATTCACTTCTTTCCCGATTTTCTCTCTATCCCCCACCCACCCTCTCCTCTCTCCTCGCGTCACTCTCCCTTCGAAAAATATATCGGTCTTTTTTTGACCCTCAGGTGCCTAAGGAGGGAATAGGGATGAATTTTCACCCTTGCCAGTTTTTTTGAAGATACAAAAGAGAAATGTCATTAAGTAAATGATTTTAAGCTTCTATGTATACCTCGATGAGAATATGTAGAAGCTTTTTCCACAAAAAATTGGAAATTTTCATCAAATATTCCCGTATTTATAGGCAAGAAAGTAACCCCCCCCCCCCACCTGCAGCATTAACATATTTTCAAGCAAGTGGGATGAAAGAAAAAATGTCCTAATGTGATCTTATAGCTTACTTTATGCAGTTTCAGAAAATGTAATTTTTTTGGGGATTATCTTACATAAAATGTTTAAATATCAAAATTCAAAGAAATCTATTACGTTAGAGCTTTTTTGGAGTATTCGATTTTGGTACTTTTTTGGAAATTTCTTCGCTAAAAATTTAAGAAATCAAACACTTTGAAAAAAAAAATCGAAACAAAACTGACATTATTATTTGAGCTTCTCAGAAAATAGTAGACAAGATGATTTCTATACGGATTTGAAAAATATTAAAAAATAAGCCATAAGCAATGGTCTTAAGTTGGGGTGAAAACTCGCCCTCTTCTAGTTATCAGAAGGTTACAAAATCTTCGTGACACAAAGGTGAAAGAAGAAAGCTTTAATTCACTCCTTACAGAGAAAACTTAGCTTAAAGCTCTTTTGAAACACCCGTATATGTATGCGCTACATGCATTTCTCTCCCGCAAACAAAAGCACATAAAATCTTAATTGGAACAATAAGACAGTTGCATTTGGTTTCCAATAAGTTATTATGAAAATGATAGGTAACACCAAGACGTTGAATTCAGTACTCTTCCCATGTTTCTTACTCTATTCTTGGAATACTTTTGTTGGTCTCATCGTAATTTTCGAATCTCACAGAATAGCAGAGGCGGCTTGTACAATTTTGGCAATCACATTTTTCCATAATTTGAACAACAATCGATTGTTGGTGTTGATGAAGCGCTACTTCACCAACGAACCGATTGTTTGATAAAAGGTCAAATTGAGGCCAACATGAATGCCAAATTGCTCCAGCCAGCCACCAATGATTAATCACCCTTTCACCTTTAGAGAAATCTTGTCAGAGCTCCATTCTAAAGATAATCTGCCTTTGACAGTTCAGTTCTGGAATTCTTTGAAACGTCGTAGTGCTGGTGTAGAAAAGATTAAAGAACGCTAGCTGTGTTGCGGTGATGAAAATACATGTATAGCTACATTTAATTTTTTCTGCATTCATGCATTGCTTTGTGTAATCCCAGAACGAACTCTAGCCTAGCATATCTAAATGATCAAAGCCAGTGGCGCTTGGAGGCGCAAGAAAAATATCGGAAAGTTTTGCTCCTGCTTGAAATTTGAATCTATGCAAAAATATTGATTTTTTGGCGGTTCGGTCCAGTGGAGGTGGTTTTTGCAATGTTGGGCGTATATCATTTAGGTGGGATTATCCTTCGGGCGAGCCCTAAAAATCGTTTCGTTTAGGCGAGAAAAGGGGAAGCGAAACTGGAGAAGATCGCACATCGTTTGAGCGAGCTATAGCTATATTAGGTATATAGTGGAGCCAGTATGTATACTGCAACCAATGTATACTAAAAACTGAGGTGAGGTGAGCTTATAAAATCTCGTATAATAAAGTATTTCACTACGAGCATCCGTTCGTGCACACTGTTGTGCAAGTTTTATTGCGAGTTCAAGCGAAGACATTAAATAAAATTTGTTCTATAAATCCGGATTTGTCGAAAAAACCGCGTAAAAAGTAAGTTAACGCGAACCACTTGGCGATTGATCAATGACTGCTCTATGAGTTAAATCCCACGTCTCTAACCAATGGCGTATGCCAATCAATCTCTCTCGCTCTTTCCCCGTTTGAGTGTATGTACTAGAAAAGGAAAGAGATAGGGGCTGAAGACACGTTCGAGCCCCTGTTTCTATCCTTTCCCTACTCACGTGTTCAATGGGGGAAAGAGAGAGAAGGACAAATTTCTGTGTACGCTACTGTCTCTAACTATAGGCTGGAATAAGTTAAACAAATGGGAGGCTTGTTCAAAGGGAATAAGAAGGTGTAATTTGACCGAAGCAGCTTTTGAGAACTTTTTGTCAACCATAATCCTTAGTATCATCTACATAATAATCTGTACATCTCAAATCATCAAAACCGTAGAAAGAAGGTAAGCTTTTTCCGATTTAATTGCACTATATTTATATACTTGTAAACTTTGCAAGTTTCCTATATACTCGTGTCGCTAAAATGAAATGATTTATACGACTCCAGTTAATTTTATCCTTACTCAGTGGCGTCGCGTGCCATCCGGCAACAATGCGACTGCTCCATTTAAACTCATTAAATATATCGAATTTTCCTTGTGCACTGTGAACCCCCTGCATTCGATATTTTACATGAGTTTAAATGTATGGAATACATTGTTGCCAAATTGCACGCGACGCCACTGTCCTTACTTTTTCTTTTTTATTCCGTTGCCCTCATCCAATGATACGATGTTCGCGACCAATTGTATAACAATCTTGACAGTTTTCGTCCAAACGAGGGGTGCTTCATCGAAAATCGATTTTTTTTGCATAGGTTTAAATGGCAAGAGAGCGTGGTTGTATCATTTCTCGAGCCTCTGTACCGGTTCAATGAAGCCCCAAAGAATCGATCATTTTTCATATACATAGTTTCTTATGGAGGAGACAAGCCGCAATGGGTCTGTTGCGTACTTTTGCTACATCAATATAACTCATTGATTCTAACGTAAAATTCGGCGAAAATAACGATGCGCACATTAAAAACTTTCAAAATCCACTCATTAACTCAGAAAATACCTTCCATTTCAAACAACCCGCGCTACACTAGACACTATATCACCGACTGATAACTACATAGATGGAACCATCTCGTTTATGTAAACATGAAGAGAACTTACAAACACTGGAACGTTTTGTTTAGATGCGTACATTTCTTATATTATTTTGTAATCTTTGATAAACCGAAAAGACCAGACACCAAATGCAGCCAATAGTTCATGTATTTAGAAGGGAATTCCATAATTTTGTAGTTACGATGTTGTTTACTTATGCACGGTGGCTTCGTCTATGTAGTAGTATACCTGTGCAAATAGTGTCTAGTGTAGCGCGGGCTGTTTGAAATTGAAGTGATTTTCAGAGTTAATGAGTGGATTTTGAACGTTTTTAATGTGCGCATCGTTATTTTCGCCGAATTTTACATAAGAATCAAGGTTTTATATTGTTGGAGCAAAAGTATGCAACAGACCCATTCACATGCTGCGTCTGATCCCAAAATGAAAATTCTCTGAACGATATGGCAACTTGACGCTATGGTTGACTCGGCGGGCAGAGATGAAACAAAAGTCGGGCCATCCAAAGTCCGAGGGTAAATGGGAAGTGGGAAGGACGCCGCGCGCCGCCGCCGTCAAAAAGTCAGAAAACCGAGTCATGAATGAATAATAAAATACTCACGGTCAGGAGTTTTTTTTTTTGTTTTTACAAAGTATACGTAATATTGAAGAGTCGTTCACACATCAAAGGGAGATCAAAGGGGAAGACGAGGAGGTTGGACACTTGAGAGCTGCTACGCTGGCGCTCGTCGCTCGTAGAGCCAGAACTAGCAAAACTACGGAACAAAGGTGTGATGTGTGTTGCAGTGCCCTTGATATGCATTTTTGCGTTTGGAACAAAGAGTAAACTAGAGCCCCAACAAAACGGTAGGAGAGCGTGGCGTAGTCAAATTACACTATCGATTGCGTAGGGCCTCTGATTGGCTGGCGAAAGTCTGGGTCCTGTGAGATCGCTTTAATGGAAATTTAACATGGGCTTTTCGACTTTGCTTCATTCAAAGTTAAATTTCAAGAAAATTATTCTTTCTTACCGTCGAGAAATTCAAATTATATTTTTTTGAGAGTATTGCGCGAAGAGATTGATGGGTCATACATATCAATTCATCGAAAAAGTAACAGAAGGATATGAATTTGACCGTAAAATTAACGGTAATTTTTTGCCGTGTTTCCCACTCTTCGCACGGGTCGGGCCGAGTGTGTGGTGCAGCAATTGTTTTTTCCAGTTTTCTTGTTTTAGGGTAATGCAGATGGTTTGAAATGTATGTAAAATTCATTGATTGAAGGAAATACGCCGATTTAATGAAGAAACCGAAAGATTTAAACGAAACTACCTACGCGAAATAATACGAAGTTTAAGCGGCTCACAATCGGACGTTACGGCGGAAAAATCCTCGTAATTTAACTTTCAATTTTATATTTTTCTGTTATAAGTTTGTGATGAAATGATATGTGCGACCCACCAATATCTTCGTTATATCCCCAAAAAAATATAATTTGAATTTCTTGAAGATAAGGAGCAATAGAATTCTTGGAATTTGACCTTAAATGAGGCAAAGTTGAAAACCCCACGTTAAATCTCCATAAGAGCGATCTCACAGGGCCCAGACTATTGCCAGCCAATCAGAAGCTGAGTTTTCGATATCGCCAACCTAACCTAACCTGCTTTGCTTTCCTACTGTTTTTTTTGGACTCTTGTTTACTCTTTGGTTTAAAAGATGCGCTGACGAGTGACACCAAGATCATTTGCGGAAACAAACTCGCTTCCAAAACGTGTGCTGAGAATGTAATTGCTGTCTCATTCATTGTAAGCAATCAGAGGCGTATATAGCGTGCAATTCGGCAACGTTGCTGTCAGTCCATTTAATTTCATGAAAAATATCGAACTATTGGGTGTTCGGTGAACTCCTTTGCATTCAACCTTTTACACGGGTTCAAATGGACAAAATTCCATGTTGCCAAATTGCACGCTACGCCACTGTAAGTAATTCTACCCTTTGTGCGACTCGGCGCATCGGTGGAAATTTATAACAATGTACCGCCCATACGGTAATTGGATGCTTGTTGCAATTAAGAGTCCGATCTACCCGATCTGCCCTGATCTACCCGATGCTTGCAATCGGTGTGAATCCACCTTCGACTCCGGCCGCGTGGAGTTATTGATGATTGGTTAAGATGCTACGACTGGCCATCGTGCCGCTCCTCACCGGTCTACTACAGTGCAACAGTGTGATGCCTGATGCGGCGTGGTGTGAACCCTTCTAATCGAATTTCAGTAATTAAACACGGTCATTTCGGGCGATCGTGCCCGCCTCTTCCTCCTCCTTTTCCTCCTTAGTGTGTGAATATGCAAGCGTAAATACAGAAGGGTTTCCGTATATGTGTGAGTGAGTAAGTGAGCACATGGCCAAAATCATCATGAGCACAGGGTGTCTCAAAAGAAACGCAGAATGTGTCATACACTTGGAAAAAGATTACCCCACTGAAAAAAAAAAAAAAAAAAAAGAAAAAATGGTGTAAAAGTAACCATGAAATAGTAAAAAACCGGCACAACTTTAAAAATAGCAAATTTTACTATTTTTTTGGTTTAAATTAGCACCCTTCGGTGTTGTGCCGGTTTTTTACTATTTCGTGGTTAATTTTACACCATTTTTTTCAGTGCAGAAGCACAACGATATGCGAACCGATGTAAGAGACGATACTGTCACTAGAATTCTTGTGTTTGTACCATAGTTTTTGAAAATTTGGAGGAAATTTTAGTACTATAACCACATTTTGATGGTGACACCAGAAATTCCTGGTAAAAAATACTAGACTTTCCGCAGTTCACTTACCACTGTGCCTTTGGTATGAATATTAATAGAATTTAGGAAATATTTTTTTTTTCAAAGTGTAGAGATCAATATGATTTGCTGTGAAACGATTCCAGGGTCGAATCAGAGGCAATAAATACCAGAGAAAATAATGATGGGAGCAATAAAATCTTACAAAATCTACCCATAAACTCACAAATGACAAAATGCTTTTAAATGAGCGAGCGCAGTGGCGTGGCGTGCAATTCGGCAACAATGTATTCTATCCGTTTAAACTCATGTAAATATCGAATTCAGGGGGTTCATGGTGCACAAGGAAAATTCGATATATTTAATGAGTTTAAATGGAGCAGTTGCATTGTTGCCAGATGGCACGCGACGCCACTGAGCGAGCGCAATGACGATGTTGAGTACTAATGAATGGGATATTCCCATTTTAATTTTGTCACTCTTCCTATATGCTAGGACAGGTGATTCAGTATGAGTTACGAGCCACAAAAGAGAGGTTCACTTCCAATCAATGGTACAATGACACCGGGTCTGAGGGAAAGTCGACTCTTACTGGCTACTTTTTGATTGAGTGACATTGTTATTAGATAGGAATATCGCATAATTATTAGTGCCCAACTTTGCCATTATACGCTCGTGGATTTAACCCTTCACTGCATGAAGTTCCACCGGTGGTGGAACAATTCTTCAAACGCTCATATAAAATACAGGTTTTGAGATTTGCCTTTGCCGCATGGTGGGTCAACGCGAGAGAAGGTATGTTTTGAGCTCAAAAAAAAAAAAAAAAAATTGGCTGAAAGAAAACATCATACAATGAAGGGTTCGTGATCGAAATCATGTCAGGGGGGAAATTTGCCCCCGTATCCAAACTGACCACATTTTGATTATTTTTATAAAGTTTCCGGCATTGGCTTTTTGAAAAATCTAATTAGAGTAAAAAAAATTTTTTTTTTGAAAATTTAAAAAAAAAATGAAAAAAATTCCCGCCATTTTTTATGGTGTTATATCACTTGTAAAAAACGAGTAAAAAATAAAAAAAGAGAATTTTGACCGAAAAACCGTCAAATTATTTTTTTCACTATTTTTCCCATGTATTTGACCACCTAATACATTGAAAAATCCACATTTGCTTGAAAAAAAAAAAAAAAAAATCATGCAGTGAAGGGTTAAAAACATTTATTGAGTTTATGAGTGGATTTTGTAGCTTTTCAGTGTTTTCGTTGTTATTTCCACTGAATTTCAAAATAGTAATATCTTGCAATAGCCCCATTTGTGTGAAAAGTCACTTGAAAATATAACGTTTAAACTATCAGAAGCTCCGATTTCGACTCACAAACTCAATAAATGCGTTTAAACAAAATTCCAAGCAGGTTGTCATATGAGCAAGTCAAAATGGGGAAGTCGTATCTATAATTGCAACTTTCTTTGCCAAAAAAAGTGATTAATCAGCGAGACAGAGATTTCTGGAATTATAGATGGAATTCCTTCTTTGTGACTTGTTCTTTTAACATCCATCTTGTTTCAATGCTTTTATTGTATTTGTGAGTCCATTTTGGAACTTTTTGTGGCTCCCAGAATTCGCATTACTCAAGCGACTCTTATATGAAGCAAAATGCCTGATTTTCACTCCTCTGTAATGCAGCCAAAAATGAATAGAGATCTGATAAAGTTCCCGCTTTGTTTAGATCGAGCGTACTCGTGCACTACACGAACTTACATTTATCTCGTGCCTACATAATATGTATGTGATAAGTGAAAATTTTGGCCGCTAAAAACCTGTGATATTCATTGCAAAATTTTCACGATTTTGCCTAGATTTTGCTTTTTCCCCCCTGTCGAATCTACTGCACCTAATTAAAGGAACTTTTTTCACTAACTTGCTAAATCATAGCTCGTTTTATGAAAAAAATGTTTTGTAAAATTGTAATCTTATAGATTAAATAATTAATAAAACACTGAACAGTTGTGGAAACTTTGCAATGGATATTGTATTTTTTGAAACTAAACGCTGCAAGTACCTAGTATACTTTCCGATTTACATTAATCTTCTTGATGAATTCACCTCAGACTAATCGATGAGATAAAAATCAGACTTTCATGCCATGCATCCTGAAATCAAATATGCGTACATTCAACGAATCAAAGAATGTCTGACAACGCCCTAGCTTGCTCAAATAGACAGCCCGCAATACTAAACCCAATGAATTTGAGCATTGCAAGTGGCCTACCTGGGCCAAATCTAAGGTGTTGCCTGACATTCGTCGACACTAAGTCTTCCCAACCCTACACATTTTTTCTGCTTCTGCTTTTCCTTTGGCACCCGACTCGTAATTGAAAGCTTTCCCGACACTGTGCCCTCAATGGATAATTTTCCGCATGGTCTGAATCTTTGTAGTTGTTTTGTTTAACCATTTTGAGGTTTCATAAAAATTTTTGTTTCTCCTGGCAATCGCCAAAACCAAGATAGGCCTACTAAAAAGATTCAAATTCTACCTCTTCAGTGTTGTCATTCACCATCACTGTAGATTTTATAAGTTCGCGCTATTCCCAAAACTTTTGGAACACCCTGTAGACCTCATTCAATATCCCATAAATATCGAATCACGGAACGATTACGACTAATTTAGAGGTGTGAGTGCTCACTGCTCAGCGAGGACGGAGGCCGCAGTGCACACTTGGCAGTTTTAAACCTCGAGCTTCTCTCTTCTCTCTCTCCTCCTCTGATAGGAAGTCCGAACTAAAAGGCAGGGTGGTCCACGCTGCGGCTGTGGCAAGCCGCAGAAATGAAAAGAAGGTCGCTAACGCTCAAAGTTGCCATATTTAATGTTGTCAGTGGCGTAGCGTGTAATTTGGCAACGTTGCATTTTCGCCAGTTAAAACCCATTAAAAGTATCGAACTTCTGGTTGTTCGGTAAACATCCTCGCATCGACCTTCTATATATAAAATACAACGTTGCCATGATACTCTACTGACGGATGTACTTGAATGTTTACAAGGAGAAAATAGCATGATCTGGCATCTCCATCTACGTCACACCACGATTGTTGCCGGTCAACCACCTAAAAGGTGTTGCACCATCGGAATGATTCCTCTCCTCTCTTCCTATCCCCTTTTTCTCTTCTCCTTTCCTTCTCTGGCTCATTCTTCCCTCTTTTACCCTTTCTCTCACCCTTTCTTGGATAGTGGTACATATGTGTACCATTTTATGTAACATGTAAATTTAATGGAATTTAAATGGACATTTTTCAAAAAGTTGTGTGACCCATCAAAGTTCATAAAAAAGTGTTCTCTTTCGAACGGTCTAAATAAATCTCAAAAAAACTCAAATCCCAAAATGCGTGCATGAAAGGGTTAATAATTTCTCTCTTGTCCTCTTTTGGATTCTATAAATTAATCCTTGGTCATAACAATTAGAACAAGGCCGATTCCAAAATATTATCGAGATTCAGAGCAGCAACCAGATCCCGGCAAAAGAAGAAAAACAAAATCCTATATTATATTTGTAAGAATGAAGCTAAGTTCCTGGAGAACCGTTGCACCGTTCGGTAGGGGCCTGGTACCGATCGGTAGGGCTCGGCTTCAATGCTTCGGGAAAAATATAAGTTTTTCCGTGCGGGCCCCGCGTCCCTTTTTAAAATGCTAAAAACTTTTCTCTGGAAAAATTGTGCGAGTGCGAAAAGGATGCGAATCAGTTCGTTTTGCAAGGGTGGGAGAGAGAAGCGAGATTTTGTCATCCTTTTTTAATTGCATACGTGCGGACGAGCATACGATTTTGTACGCGTGTGAGCGAGAAACGTGCTGCTCTGTAAATTTTTTTTTTTTTTTTTAAATTTGATCGAGCGTTTTGACGTTACCGTGGAGATTGTGATCATATTTTTTTTGCGCGGAAGGACCAACGACCTCTATATAAGACCGGCGAACGAATACGAACCAGCGTAACCCGCAAGAAGGAAAGTTGGGTTTATAATAGAGGTGCTTGGCCGGATAGGAGCACCTCTGTTTACACGTTTTTATGAAGATGCTCTCTTCCGTTTTTCGCTTCTAAAACTCCTAATTTTACACGGAATTTGCTTTTCTTGGTCTTAATAGAAGGAGGATAGCTTGGGCTTTGACCTCCGCCCTCCCGGGTCCGGTAACGTTTTTTCGAAAATATAAGTCGTTGAAGTGGACACCCGTTGGTATACTCTGAAGACCTTTCAAATCACATTCGCCTGTTTACGACGATTCAATCTGTCTACAAATCGGCTTTTAGTCATTTTTTGAGTCTACTCCTTCACTCTCAGTCCTTTTAGTGCAAGATTCTTCAAAATCCGAAAAGTTTCAGTGGCTGAGGAGGTAATTTTTCTATACTGTGTAGTGTGTACCAGTAAACCCTCCTGTGTTAGAGTTCGTAGTTACTTAACTTGAGTTCGTAATTTCTGTACATTTCCCTTCTGGATGATTTTTCATTCCTAATATTGTTTTATCAATCTGCGCCATCATCAGTGTCTATTAAATACTGTGATTATGGCGAAACCCGCCCGCCGTTAACTCAGGATGTCGGATCGAGCCGACCACTGAAAGGGTTCTGGTTAGTCATCATCAATTTTGTGAAGTACTCATCATGTCAGGAGTGATTCCCTCTTATTCCTTTGTTTAGTCGCAGCATAATTCAGCCTTGAATCAGGATTCATCGTAAAATTCCTCTCTTTGAACCATCCGTGGTTTTTGCGCATTCTTCGGAATCTTAAAGGTGAGCTTGGCGGGGAAAGGCTGAGAGAATGGCCAATAAGATTTGGGTCAAGATTTCTACGAACAGCACCTAGACGCTCATTCAGTTAAGTTCATGAAGTCGTATCGGAAAGGATTAGATGGCAGTTATATGAGGGGTCCTGTTTCTTCATCACACATTTTAGCATTTTTAACTGCTGTGAATCGGACTGCTGTGAACCGCAGTCGCTTACGGGAACACTTTGGAAAACGGATCAAACCGCCATAAGCCGCAATGAGTGCGAGTGAGAAACCTTGAAACGCGAAGAGTCTCACTCTCGCACTGGCAGTCTCTTACGGGAACAATTTGGGAAACTGACCGAAGAGCCATTAGACACAATGAGTGCTAGTGAGAAACCTTGAACCGCGAGAGGTCTCTCTCTCTCACTCGCAGTCGCTTACGAGAACACTTTGGGAAACGGACCGAACCGCCATAAGACGCAATGAGTGCGAGAGAAAAACCTTTGAAACGCAAGAGGTCTCTCTCTCGCACTCGCAGTCGCGTAGGGGAAATAATTTGGAAACGGACCGAACCGCCATAAGACGCAATGAGTGCGAGTGAGAAACCTTAAAACGCGAGAGGTCTCTCTCTCTCGCACTCGCAGTCGCTTACAGGAACATTTTGGAAAACGTACCGAACCGCCATAAGACGCAATGAGTGCGAGAGAGAAACCTTGAAACGCGAGAGGTCTATCTCTCGCACTCGCAGTCGCTTACGGGAAAAATTTTGGAAACGGACAGAACCGCCATAAGACGCAATGAGTGCAAGAGAGAAACCTTGAGACCTCTCGCGTTTCAAGGTTTCTCTCTCGCACTCATTGCGTCTTATGGCGGTTCGGTCCGTTTCCCAAAGTTTTCCCCGTAAGCGACTGCGAGTGCGAGAGAGAGACCTCTCGCGTTTCAAGGTTTCTCTCTCGCACTCATTGCGTCTTATGGCGGTTCGGTCCGTTTCCCAAAATATTCCCGTAAGCGACTGCGAGTGCGAGAGAGAGACCTCTCGCGTTTCAAGGTTTCTCTCTTGCACTCATTGCGTCTTATGGCTATTCGGTCCGTTTCCCATAGTATTCCCGTAAGCGACTGCGAGTGCGAGAGAGAGACCTCTCGCGTTTCAAGGTTTCTCTCCCGCACTCATAGCGTCTTATGGCGGTTCGGTCCGTTTCCCATAATATTCCCGTAATTGACTGCGAGTGCGAGAGAGAGACCTCTCGCGTTTCAAGATTTCTCTCTCGCACTCATTGCGTCTTATGGCGATTCAGTCCGTTTCCCATAGTATTCCCGTAAGCGACTGCGAGTGCGAGAGAGAGACCTCTCGCGTTTCAAGGTTTCTCTCTCGCACTCATTGCGTCTTATGGTGGTTCGGTCCGTTTCCCAAAATATTCCCGTAAGCGACTGCGAGTGCGAGAGAGAGACCTCTCGCGTTTCAAGGTTTCTCTCTCGGACTCATTGCGTCTTATGCTGTTTGACTGCGAGTGCGAGAGAGAGACCTCTCGCGTTTCAAGGTTTCTCTCTCGCACTCATTGCGTCTTATGGTGGTTCGGTCCGTTTCCCAAAATATTCCCGTAAGCGACTGCGAGTGCGAGAGAGAGACCTCTCGCGTTTCAAGGTTTCTCTCTCGGACTCATTGCGTCTTATGCTGTTTCGGTCCGTTTCCCAAAGTGTTCCCGTAAGCAACTGCGAGTGCGAGAGAGAGACCTCTCGCGTTTCAAGATTTCTCTCTCGCACTCATTGCGTCTTATGGTGGTTTGGTCCGTTTCCTAAAGTATTCCCGTAAGCGACTGCGAGTGCGAGAGAGAGACCCCTCACGTTTCAAGGTTTCTCTCTTGCACTTATTGCGTCTTATGGCGGTTCGGTCCGTTTCTCAAATTATTCCCGTAAGCGACTGCGAGAGAGAGACCTCTCGCGTTTCAAGGTTTCTCTCTCGCACTCAATGCGTCTTATGGTGGTTCGGTCCGTTTCCCAAAGTATTCCCGTAAGCGACTGCGAGTGCGAGAGAGCGACCCCTTGCGTTTCAAGGTTTCTCTCTCGCACGCATTGCGTCTTATGGCGGTTCTGTCCGTTTCCCAAAATATTCCCGTAAGCGACTGCAAGTGCGAGAAAGAGACCTCTCGCGTTTCAAGGTTCCTCTCTCGGACTCATTGCGTCTTATGCTGTTTCGGTCCGTTTCCCAAAGTGTTCCCGTAAGCGACTGCGAGTGCGAGAGAGAGACCTCTCGCGTCTCAAGGTTTCTCTCTCGCACTCATTGCGTCTTATGGCGGTTGGGTCCGTTTTCCAAAATATTTCCGTAAGCGACTGCGAGTGCGAGAGAGAGACCTCTCGCGTTTCAAGGTTTCTCTTTCGCACTCATTGCGTCTTATGGTGGTTCGGTCCGTTTCCCAAAGTATTCCCGTAAACGACTGCGAGTGCGAGAGAGAGACCTCTCGCGTTTCAAAGTTCCTCTCTCGGACTCATTGCGTCTTATGCTGTTTCGGCCCGTTTCCGAAAGTGTTCCCGTAAGCAACTGCGAGTGCGAGAGAGAGACCTCTCGCGTTTCAAGGTTTCTCTCTCGCACTCATTGCGTCCTATGGCGGTTGGGTCCGTTTCCCAAAATATTCCCGTAAGCGACTGCGAGTGCGAGAGAGAGACCTCTCGCGTTTCAAGGTTTCTCTCTCGCACTCATTGCGTCTTATGGTGGTTTGGTCCGTTTTTTAAAGTATTCCCGTACGCGACTGCGAGTGCGAGAGAGAGACCCCTCGCGTTTCAAGGTTTCTCTCTCGCACTCATTGCGTCTTATGGCGGTTCGGTCCGTTTCTCAAATTTTTCCCCGTAAGCGCCCTGCGAGAGAGAGACCTCTCGTGTTTCAAGGTTTCTCTCTCGCACTCATTGCGTCTTATGGTGGTTCGGTCCGATTCCCAAAGTTTTCCCGAAAGCGCCCTGCGAGTGCGAGAGAGAGACCCCTCGCGTTTCAAGGTTTCTCTCTCGCACGCATTGCGTCTTATGGCGGTTCTGTCCGTTTCCCAAAATATTCCCGTAAGCGACTGCGAGTGCGAGAGAGAGACCTCTCGCGTTTCAAGGTTCCTCTCTCGGACTCATTGCGTCTTATGCTGTTTCGGTCCGTTTCCCAAAGTGTTCCCGTAAGCAACTGCGAGTGCGAGAGAGAGACCTCTCGCGTTTCAAGGTTTCTCTCTCGCACTCATTGCGTCTTATGGCGGTTTGGTCCATTTCCCAAAGTATTCCAGTAAGCGACTGCGAGTGCGAGAGAGAGACCTCTCGCGTTTCAAGGTTTCTCTTTCGCACTCATTGCATCTTATGGTGGTTTGGTCCGTTTCCCAAAGTATTCCCGTAAGCGACTGCGAGTGCGAGAGAGAGACCTCTCGCGTTTTAAGGTTCCTCTCTCGGACTCATTGCGTCTTATGCTGTTTCGGTCCGTTTCCCAAAGTGTTCCCGTAAGCAACTGCGAGTGCGAGAGAGAGACCTCTCGCGTTTCAAGGTTTCTCTCTCGCACTCATTGCGTCTTATGGCGGTTGGGTCCGTTTCCCAAAATATTCCCGTAAGCAACTGCGAGTGCGAGAGAGAGACCTCTCGCGTTTCAAGGTTTCTCTTTCGCACTCATAGCGTCTTATGGTGGTTCGGTCCGTTTCCCAAAGTATTCCCGTAAGCGACTGCGAGTGCGAGAGAGAGACCCCTCGCGTTTCAAAGTTCCTCTCTCGGACTCATTGCGTCTTATGCTGTTTCGGTCCGTTTCCCAAAGTGTTCCCGTAAGCAACTGCGAGTGCGAGAGAGAGACCTCTCGCGTTTCAAGGTTTCTCTCTCGCACTCATTGCGTCTTATGGCGGTTGGGTCCGTTTCCCAAAATATTCCCGTAAGCGACTGCGAGTGCGAGAGAGAGACCTCTCGCGTTTCAAGGTTTCTCTCTCGCACTCATTGCGTCTTATGGTGGTTTGGTCCGTTTCTTAAAGTATTCCCGTAAGCGACTGCGAGTGCGAGAGAGAGACCCCTCGCGATTCAAGGTTTCTCTCTCGCACTCATTGCGTCTTATGGTGGTTCGGTCCGTTTCTCAAATTATTCCCGTAAGCGACTGCGAGAGAGAGACCTCTCGCGTTTCAAGGTTTCTCTCTCGCACTCATTGCGTCTTATGGTGGTTCGGTCCGATTCCCAAAGTATTCCCGTAAGCGACTGCGAGTTCGAGAGAGAGACCCCTCGCGTTTCAAGGTTCCTCTCTTGGACTCATTGCGTCTTATGCTGTTTCGGTCCGTTTCCCAAAGTGTTCCCGTAAGCAACTGCGAGTGCGAGAGAGAGACCTCTCGCGTTTCAAGGTTTCTCTCTCGCACTCATTGCGTCTTATGGCGGTTTGGTCCGTTTCCCAAAGTATTCCAGTAAGCGACTGCGAGTGCGAGAGAGAGGTCTCTCGCGTTTCAAGGTTTCTCTTTCGCACTCATAGCGTCTTATGGTGGTTCGGTCCGTTTCCCAAAGTATTCCCGTAAGCGACTGCGAGTGCGAGAGAGAGACCCCTCGCGTTTCAAAGTTCCTCTCTCGGACTCATTGCGTCTTATGCTGTTTCGGTCCGTTTCCCAAAGTGTTCCCGTAAGCAACTGCAAGTGTGAGAGAGAGACCTCTCGCGTTTCAAGGTTTCTCTCTCGCACTCATTGCGTCTTATGGCGGTTGGGTCCGTTTCCCAAAATATTCCCGTAAGCGACTGCGAGTGCGAGAGAGAGACCTCTCGCGTTTCAAGGTTTCTCTCTCGCACTCATTGCGTCTTATGGTGGTTTGGTCCGTTTCTTAAAGTATTCCCGTAAGCGACTGTGAGTGCGAGAGAGAGACCCCTCGCGTTTCAAGGTTTCTCTCTCGCACTCATTGCGTCTTATTGCGGTTCGGTCCGTTTCTCAAATTATTCCCGTAAGCGACTGCGAGAGAGAGACCTCTCGCGTTTCAAGGTTTCTCTCTCGCACTCATTGCGTCTTATGGTGGTTCGGTCCGATTCCCAAAGTATTCCCGTAAGCGACTGCGAGTGCGAGAGAGAGACCCCTCGCGTTTCAAGGTTTCTCTCTCGCACGCATTGCTTTCTTAGGGGTTCTGTCCGTTTCCCAAAATATTCCCGTAAGCGACTGCGAGTGCGAGAGAGAGACCTCTCGCGTTTAAAGGGTTCCTCTCCCCGGACTCATTGCGTCTTATGCTGTTTCGGTCCGTTTCCCAAAGTGTTCCCGTAAGCAACTGCGAGTGCGAGAGAGAGACCTCTCGCGTTTCAAGGTTTCTCTCTCGCACTCATTGCGTCTTATGGCGGTTTGGTCCGTTTCCCAAAGTATTCCAGTAAGCGACTGCGAGTGCGAGAGAGAGACCCCTCGCGTTTCAAGGTTTCTCTCTCGCACTCATTGCGTCTTATGGCGGTTGGGTCCGTTTCCCAAAATATTCCCGTAAGCGACTGCGAGTGCGAGAGAGAGACCTCTCGCGTTTCAAGGTTTCTCTCTCGCACTCATTGCGTCTTATGGCGGTTCGGTCCGTTTCTCAAATTATTCCCGTAAGCGACTGCGAGAGAGAGACCTCTCGCGTTTCAAGGTTTCTCTCTCGCACTCATTGCGTCTTATGGTGGTTCGGTCCGATTCCCAAAGTATTCCCGTAAGCGCGGGATGCGGGGAGAGAGACCCCTCGCGTTTCAAGGTTTCTCTCTCGCACGCATTGCGTCTTATGGCGGTTCTGTCCGTTTCCCAAAATTTTCCCCGAAGCGCTGCGGGGGAGAGAGCCCCTCTCGCGTTTCAAGGTTCCTCTCTCGGACTCATTGCGTCTTATGCTGTTTCGGTCCGTTTCCCAAAGTGTTCCCGTAAGCAACTGCGAGTGCGAGAGAGAGACCTCTCGCGTTTCAAGGTTTCTCTCTCGCACTCATTGCGTCTTATGGCGGTTTGGTCCGTTTCCCAAAGTATTCCAGTAAGCGACTGCGAGTGCGAGAGAAAACCCCTCGCGTTTCAAAGTTCCTCTCTCGGACTCATTGCGTCTTATGCTGTTTCGGTCCGTTTCCCAAAGTGTTCCCGTAAGCAACTGCAAGTGCGAGAGAGAGACCTCTCGCGTTTCAAGGTTTCTCTCTCGCACTCATTGCGTCTTATGGCGGTTGGGTCCGTTTCCCAAAATATTCCCGTAAGCGACTGCGAGTGCGAGAGAGAGACCTCTCGCGTTTCAAGGTTTCTCTCTCGCACTCATTGCGTCTTATGGTGGTTTGGTCCGTTTCTTAAAGTATTCCCGTAAGCGACTGCGAGTGCGAGAGAGAGACCCCTCGCGTTTCAAGGTTTCTCTCTCGCACTCATTGCGTCTTATTGCGGTTCGGTCCGTTTCTCAAATTATTCCCGTAAGCGACTGCGAGAGAGAGACCTCTCGCGTTTCAAGGTTTCTCTCTCGCACTCATTGCGTCTTATGGTGGTTTGGTCCGTTTCTTAAAGTATTCCCGTAAGCGACTGCGAGTGCGAGAGAGAGACCCCTCGCGATTCAAGGTTTCTCTCTCGCACTCATTGCGTCTTATGGTGGTTCGGTCCGTTTCTCAAATTATTCCCGTAAGCGACTGCGAGAGAGAGACCTCTCGCGTTTCAAGGTTTCTCTCTCGCACTCATTGCGTCTTATGGTGGTTCGGTCCGATTCCCAAAGTATTCCCGTAAGCGACTGCGAGTTCGAGAGAGAGACCCCTCGCGTTTCAAGGTTCCTCTCTTGGACTCATTGCGTCTTATGCTGTTTCGGTCCGTTTCCCAAAGTGTTCCCGTAAGCAACTGCGAGTGCGAGAGAGAGACCTCTCGCGTTTCAAGGTTTCTCTCTCGCACTCATTGCGTCTTATGGCGGTTTGGTCCTTTTCCCCAAAGTATTCCAGTAAGCGACTGCGAGTGCGAGAGAGAGGTCTCTCGCGTTTCAAGGTTTCTCTTTCGCACTCATAGCGTCTTATGGTGGTTCGGTCCTTTTCCCCAAAAGTATTCCCGTAAGCGACTGCGAGTGCGAGAGAGAGACCCCTCGCGTTTCAAATTTCCCTCTCTCGGACTCATTGCGTCTTATGCTGTTTCGGTCCGTTTCCCAAAGTGTTCCCGTAAGCAACTGCAAGTGTGAGAGAGAGACCTCTCGCGTTTCAAGGTTTCTCTCTCGCACTCATTGCGTCTTATGGCGGTTGGGTCCTTTTCCCCAAAATATTCCCGTAAGCGACTGCGAGTGCGAGAGAGAGACCTTTTTCGGTTTCAAGGTTTCTCCCCGCACTCATTGCGTCTTATGGTGGTTTGGTCCGTTTCTTAAAGTATTCCCGTAAGCGACTGTGAGTGCGAGAGAAAACCCCTCGCGTTTCAAGGTTTCTCTCCCCGCACTCATTGCGTCTTTTTTGCGGTTCGGTCCGTTTCTCAAATTATTCCCGTAAGCGACTGCGAGAGAGAGACCTCTCGCGTTTCAAGGTTTCTCTCTCGCACTCATTGCGTCTTATGGTGGTTCGGTCCGATTCCCAAAGTATTCCCGTAAGCGACTGCGAGTGCGAGAGAGAGACCCCTCGCGTTTCAAGGTTTCTCTCTCGCACGCATTGCGTCTTATGGGGTTCTGTCCGTTTTCCCAAAATTTCCCGTAAGCGACTGCGAGTGCGAGAGAGAGACCTCTCGCGTTTCAAGGTTCCTCTCTCGGACTCATTGCGTCTTATGCTGTTTCGGTCCGTTTCCCAAAGTGTTCCCGTAAGCAACTGCGAGTGCGAGAGAGAGACCTCTCGCGTTTCAAGGTTTCTCTCTCGCACTCATTGCGTCTTATGGCGGTTTGGTCCGTTTCCCAAAGTATTCCAGTAAGCGACTGCGAGTGCGAGAGAGAGACCCCTCGCGTTTAAAGGTTTCTCTCTCGCACTCATTGCGTCTTATGGCGGTTGGGTCCTTTTCCCCAAAAATATTCCCGTAAGCGACTGCGAGTGCGAGAGAGAGACCTCTCGCGTTTCAAGGTTTCTCTCTCGCACTCATTGCGTCTTATGGCGGTTCGGTCCGTTTCTCAAATTATTCCCGTAAGCGACTGCGAGAGAGAGACCTCTCGCGTTTCAAGGTTTCTCTCTCGCACTCATTGCGTCTTATGGTGGTTCGGTCCGATTCCCAAAGTATTCCCGTAAGCGACTGCGAGTGCGAGAGAGAGACCCCTCGCGTTTCAAGGTTTCTCTCTCGCACGCATTGCGTCTTATGGCGGTTCTGTCCGTTTCCCAAAATATTCCCGTAAGCGACTGCGAGTGCGAGAGAGAGACCTCTCGCGTTTCAAGGTTCCTCTCTCGGACTCATTGCGTCTTATGCTGTTTCGGTCCGTTTCCCAAAGTGTTCCCGTAAGCAACTGCGAGTGCGAGAGAGAGACCTCTCGCGTTTCAAGGTTTCTCTCTCGCCTCATTGCGTCTTATGGGGGTTTTTGGTCCTTTTCCCCCCAAAGTATTCCAGTAAGCGACTGCGAGTGCGAGAGAGAGACCCCTCGCGTTTCAAAGTTCCTCTCTCGGACTCATTGCGTCTTATGCTGTTTCGGTCCTTTTCCCCAAAGTGTTCCCGTAAGAAACTGCAAGTGCGAGAGAGAGACCTCTCGCGTTTCAAGGTTTCTCTCTCGCACTCATTGCGTCTTATGGGGGTTTGGGGTCCTTTTCCCCAAAATATTCCCGAAAGCGACTGCGAGTGCGAGAGAGAGACCTCTGGGTTTTCAAGGTTTCTCTCTCGCACTCATTGCGTCTTATGGTGGTTTGGTCCGTTTCTTAAAGTATTCCCGTAAGCGACTGCGAGTGCGAGAGAGAGACCCCTCGCGTTTCAAGGTTTCTCTCTCGCACTCATTGCGTCTTATTGGGGTTTTCGGTCCGTTTCTCAAATTATTCCCGTAAGCGACTGCGAGAGAGAAAACCTCTCGCGTTTCAAGGTTTCTCTCTCGCACTCATTGCGTCTTATGGTGGTTCGGTCCGTTTCCCCAAAGTATTCCCGTAAGCGACTGCGAGTGCGGAGAGAGAGCCCCCTCGCGTTTCAAGGTTTCTCTCTCGCACGCATTGCGTCTTATGGCGGTTCTGTCCGTTTCCCAAAATATTCCCGTAAGCGACTGCGAGTGCGAGAGAGAGACCTCTCGCGTTTCAAGGTTCCTCTCTCGGACTCATTGCGTCTTATGCTGTTTCGGTCCGTTTCCCAAAGTGTTCCCGTAAGCAACTGCGAGTGCGAGAGAGAGACCTCTCGCGTTTCAAGGTTTCTCTCTCGCACTCATTGCGTCTTATGGGGGTTTTGGTCCTTTTCCCCAAAGTATTCCAGTAAGCGACTGCGAGTGCGAGAGAGAGACCCCTCGCGTTTCAAGGTTTCTCTCTCGCACTCATTGCGTCTTATGGGGGTTTGGGGTCCTTTTCCCCAAAAATTTTCCCGTAAGCGACTGGGGAGGCGAGAGAGAGACCTCTCGCGTTTCAAGGTTTCTCTCTCGCACTCATTGCGTCTTATGGCGGTTCGGTCCGTTTCTCAAATTATTCCCGTAAGCGACTGCGAGAGAGAGACCTCTCGCGTTTCAAGGTTTCTCTCTCGCACTCATTGCGTCTTATGGTGGTTCGGTCCGATTCCCAAAGTATTCCCGTAAGCGACTGCGAGTGCGAGAGAGAGACCCCTCGCGTTACAAGGTTTCTCTCTCGCACGCATTGCGTCTTATGGCGGTTCTGTCCGTTTCCCAAAATATTCCCGTAAGCGACTGCGAGTGCGAGAGAGAGACCTCTCGCGTTTCAAGGTTCCTCTCTCGGACTCATTGCGTCTTATGCTGTTTCGGTCCGTTTCCCAAAGTGTTCCCGTAAGCAACTGCGAGTGCGAGAGAGAGACCTCTCGCGTTTCAAGGTTTCTCTCTCGCACTCATTGCGTCTTATGGCGGTTTGGTCCGTTTCCCAAAGTATTCCAGTAAGCGACTGCGAGTGCGAGAGAGAGACCCCTCGCGTGTCAAGGTTTCTCTCTCGCACGCATTGCGTCTTATGGGCGGTTCTGTCCGTTTCCCAAAATTTTTCCCGTAAGCGACTGCGAGTGCGAGAGAGAGACCCCTCGCGTTTCAAGGTTTCTCTCTCGCACTCATTGCGTCTTATGGCGGTTCGGTCCGTTTCTCAAATTATTCCCGTAAGCGACTGCGAAAGAGAGACCTCTCGCGTTTCAAGGTTTCTCTCTCGCACTCATTGCGTCTTATGGTGGTTCGGTCCGTTTCCCAAAGTATTCCCGTAAGCGACTGTGAGTGCGAGAGAGAGACCTCTCGCGTTTTAAGGTTCCTCTCTCGGACTCTTTGGCGTCTTATGCTGTTTCGGTCCTTTTCCCAAAGTTTTTCCCGTAAGCAACTGCGAGTGCGAGAGAGAGACCTCTCGCGTTTCAAGGTTTCTCTCTCGCACTCATTGCGTCTTATGGCGGTTGGGTCCGTTTCCCAAAATATTCCCGTAAGCGACTGCGAGTGCGAGAGAGAGACCTCTCGCGTTTCAAGGTTTCTCTTTCGCACTCATTGCGTCTTATGGTGGTTCGGTCCGTTTCCCAAAGTATTCCCGTAAGCGACTGGGGAGTGCGAGAGAGAGACCCCTCGCGTTTCAAGGTTTCTCTCTCGCACGCATTGCGTCTTATGGCGGTTCTGTCCGTTTCCCAAAATATTCCCGTAAGCGTCTGCGAGTGCGAGAGAGAGACCTCTCGCGTTTCAAGGTTCCTCTCTCGGACTCATTGCGTCTTATGCTGTTTCGGTCCGTTTCCCAAAGTGTTCCCGTAAGCGACTGCGAGTGCGAGAGAGAGACCTCCTGCGTTTCAAGGTTTCTCTCTCGCACTCATTGCGTCTTATGGTGGTTTGGTCCGTTTCTTAAAGTATTCCCGTAAGCGACTGCGAGTGCGGGAGAGAGACCCCTCGCGTTTCAAGGTTTCTCTCTCGCACTCATTGCGTCTTATGGCGGTTCGGTCCGTTTCTCAAATTATTCCCGTAAGCGACTGCGAGAGAGAGACCTCTTGCGTTTCAAGGTTTCTCTCTCGCATTCATTGCGTCTTGTGGCGGTTCGGTCCGTTTCCCAAAGTGTTCCCGTAAGCGACTGCGAGTGCGAGAGAGAGACCTCTCGCGTTTTAATGTTTCTCTCTCGCACTCATTGCGTCTTGTGGCGGTTCGATCCGTTTCCGAAAGTGTTCCCGTAAGCGACTTCGAGTCACAGCAGCTAAAAATGCTAAAATGTGTGATGAAGAAACAGGGCCCCTCATAAAACGGGCCATCTAATACTTTCCGATACGACTTCATGAACTTAACTGAATGAGCCTCTAGGTGCTGTTCGTAGAAATCTTGACACAAACTTATAGGCCATTTTCGCTGCCTACCCTTCCAAGCTCACCTTCAAGTTTCCAAAGAATGCGCAAAAACCACAGAGGGTTCAAAGAGGGGAAATTTTTACGATAAATTTCCTGATTCAAGGCTGAATTATGCTGCGACTAAACAAAGGTCCTCCTACCCGGGCCAAGCACCTCTATTCTAACTAACTTTCTTTCTTGCGGGTTACGCTGGTTGGGGTTTCGTTTGGGCCGGTCTAATATGGGGGTCGGGGGGAAGGACACATTCGGGATAGAAGCATTTTAATAGCGACTTGAATGAAGTCACTTCGTATGATATCGATGTATAGCTTCGATTTTTTGTCACATGATTTTACGTAGATGTAAAAAATGGGACAGTCACAGTGCTGCTAGAGTGTTGTAAAATATTCAGGCACTTGAGACTTAATGTAAAATGTGTATTTTTATGTCAAATCTGGCAGCACTGTACAGTCATTGATTGATGGCTCGACGAGGTTGCTGTATAACTTCGCGAAGTAGAGCTTCGATACTTATCATATGCATTAAACGCAGATTTATAGAATAGTACAATCAACTAGAGATGACTTTGTTGAGATCGGTGCGTTGAATTGATATCTCGATTGTAACCCAGCAAATTTGGGCTAGGTTTCGAGAATTTTTAAAGAAACCAAACTAATAGTGATGATGCGAGTTGAGACGATGGTTATTCTTCTCTTATCAATAATATGCTCTCGAATATTACTGAGTAATGAAAATAATTGGTTTTCAGTTGAAAATGTGTTGTTTACTTTGAATGTATAAGTGATTTATCTAAGAATACTACCAACGGGTCCAACGGACCCAGAATATTGTTACACATCCTCTTTCAAATTGGCGTTTTTTGAGCTTTTTCGTATTAGTTCGCATCTCGGTGAGGTTATGATGTTTTTATAAGGTCTGTTTTTTCAAATTAAAAAAAAAAAATAAAAAAAAATCGTTAAGATTTCTTGGGTATTCTTGTAGTTTTTAACGATTCATTTGATTGTATACACCTGTTATTTTTTAATCTGTGGAGTCAAAGTGTGTCAAATTAATGAAGGCTTTTTTTTTTTCTTTTTCGAAATAGACTGATTTAGTGCTGACTTGGTGATGAGCGTTCCAAAGAAAGACAAACTGTCTCTCTTGGTCTCACGAAACCCCCCCGCATATACTGCTATCTCACTCTAATTTAAAAAAACTTATGGAGGGACTTTTTTTGAGCATTGAGCATCAATTGTCAAAAAACGCTGAAAGAATGACCCCAAATAATGGGGGTTGTAAATGACCTCACGCCCAAAAAAGGCTTAAAAAATTAAAATTTTAAAATGAAGTTTGCTTAAATTTTCCGAGCCAACCTATTTTAACAAATTATTGTCGTTAATAAAGGGCTGTTTAAAAAAGGGCCCTACTTTTCCCGCGCAAAGTTTCTTTTCCATTTTTATACAGATTTTTGTTTTACCTACTAAACGCAATGTCTTATTGCATGTCAGTTCAACGAAAGGTTATCGTAGGTGTGCGATCTCGGTCATGCGCATTTGTTTGCTTACCCCGAACTTCTCTTTTTATTGTGAAAGCAGGGTTTTTTTCACTCTCGCTATCTCTTTCTCTCCTTCCCTCCTTTTCTCTGTACTGTTCCAAATCGTATAATCCACATGCGCTAATACGGTGCATCCAAATGCGCCGATTCTAAGGGTTTCGGCGGCTCCATGAGCGCCAAAAAAAATTGACGGTTTTGGATCGGGCCCTCTTGAGAACGACCACCCCTAAAATGGTTAAGTTTCATGCAAGGGGGTGGGGGAGGGGGGGTTATGCTATTTATCCCCCTTTCCCAAAATGATGACTCCTGTTTTCTAAACATTTGGTGAAACATGAGAAAATACCACTTTAGTATTGCAGGAATAATAGAGTAAGTTTTTAGATTTCGTCCTTTGGAGCAGGATTAGATGGGCGAATAGCAAACGGAGTTAGGGAGTGGATATCAAATCAAAGTCTTAGCTCGAATAAACAAAACCACGCGCAAGACGCGAAACGGAACGCTTGGCCGCGAAGCGGCCACCGGCCTCTAGTTGTATACATAATTTAAACGTAAAGTCCATAAATTGTCAGTATGGTGGTAGCTGCCCACTGCCTAGGCAAGTAAGATATATTTTTTCGACGATCAGCTTTTTAAGGTCAAAAGACGGCATTTCAGATCAACGAAAGACTTTTTCGAAATTTCCTGCGAATGTCCTCACCAACATTCAATGGTCCACGGAACTTTTTGGAATATCGTACGTTCACCTATGATTTCAGCGGAAAATGCCAAGATTACAGATTCGCAGCTTTCTTTGACCCTTTCTTGACGCATGTTAGTACTTTCATGTCCAACAGATTCATAGAGCTATTGTACATACAAGGTGACTATAAAAAAAGTCCCCTTTCAGAAGTTGGAATGGTTACCGCTCAAGAAATTGAAGGGGCTCTTTACCATCTCAGAAACAATTTCTACGCAAACCTGTCATGAAATTGACTTGAATGTAAAAACATGTAAATGAGGTGATAACAAAGAACTTAAATTTTAAGGCTTGCGTTGAAATTATTCTGTAATTAGAAGAAGCTCCTTCAATTTTTCGAGAGGCAACCACCCTAACTTCTGAAGATGGACATTTTTCATAGTCATTCTATCTACATCACGAACTGTACTTATGTCGCACATCGTGCCCGTGATACTTACAAGCTCCACCCTTGAGATTAAGATAAATTTTTATTTTTATTTTATTTTTATAATTTTTTAATTATATTTTTTATTTATTTTTTTCGTTACACAGGTTGGTAGCACTAGTTTGAAATTAAGGCAGCCCTCGTGAATGCAATCACAGCGGTTGCACACATGTTCGCGCCTCTCAGTAAATTCGAAAAACATTAATTATATTTTGTTCGCCATTTATTTTTTCCAGCGTTGTTGATGACACTCTATGCTGGGGGGTGATCACGGAGGATCGTTTCGTTTTGGTATCGTTATCGTTATCGTTTGCATTAAATCAAATGGGCTTGCTTCTGCGCAACTCGATCGCGCAGGTGATCCCCTCCTCACCTCTTCCTACTTCAAACGATCGAGATTACGACAGCCTGCGACTCATCGCTTCCTATCGTCCGTTTCAATCGTTACGAGGAGCTCAAAACGATTCGATCAGTTGAGCCACCCATAAGGTTACACGTAAACGATAACGATAACGATACCAAAACGAAACGATCCTCCGTGATCACCCCCCTGAATCATACATTTTTAAGTAATTTTACCAAATAATTATTTTTACTGTTAAGGCTCCCGCGATTCAGCGACCCACACGGGACTTGTAAGTGTCGCAATCTCTGCATCAACATGTTAAAAATAGAAAAAAATGGCAAAACAATTTTTTTCTCAATTTCCACCAAAAAATAAATTCATCAAATGGAGTTGTTGGCAATTATTTCTAGGATAAAAGACGTTGGTCAGGAAATGCATAATTACAGTCATGGTTTTATTGACAAATATACAATCTTCCTTGTTCCTCGAACGGAATCGTCATCTGAATATAGGAATTCCTTGATAGCTCCGTAAAACGGACAGCGCACTGATCCAAATTAAGAATCGATTGCCAGAGAGATCGCAAACTGTGTACTTCTGATTGGTGAAATCCTTAGAGCGCTGTTCCTTCACTTTTTTTTCTATCCGTGCGTTCGAGTCTTTTGTGAAAATACACGTCTGGCTCAGCAGAAAGCAGAGCTTCCGCTTCCGGTTATAGACGCGAGAACCAACGGTCATACTTTCAGATAAAGTAACTTTTTAGAATTTATTGGAGGTAAGCAGATCTTTCCGTCCTCTAATAAATTGTGGTTGAGATAACCAGGTAGCAGTTATAAGTCATATTTTTGATTCATTCCTTAAACGCTGTTTCTCGTTCCGCTCTTATTACATGTTGAGTTTCCGGATTGTTTTGTTTATTTATCTGTATCCTATTTTTATAGCCCAAAATTTAAGAAATTTAATTTTTCTATGCTCTCTTTATACCAGTGGCGTAGTCAAAAGGGTTTAGGGAGTCTGGACCCCCCCCTCCCCCCATCCCCTTGACACCAAACTTAACCGTGAAAACGTAATTTTTTGCGTTTCCAGAGAAATTTTACCAAATTTGCATAATGACAATTTTCGGACCGACCGCGGACACACCCCTCCCCCGAAAAATTATTGTATACAGGGTCTGCAGACGATAAAGTTGAATATTCTAAGTTGCTTCTAAGGAGGCGATCACTTAATCGGTGCATACTGCTGAGTAAGTACCTTAGCTGCCTCAAAACTACGTGTTAATAGCCCTCACAAATACAATAAAATTTTTCCATTATCCTAGGGCAGAGAAATTTTCATTTTTGCAAAATTAGTTGATTAAAATGATTTTCCGATGTGACCAATCTGGAAAGTATATAAAATGCCCCCAAAAAAGCATCTATTGATCCAGTTTCAATGAATAAACTTAAAAGCCTAATAACGTCTACATTTTTTGTCAAAAGATCGTTAAAAGTATCTTGAAGGTCGGCTGTATCAACTACCTTGAATATCACTAAATCTCACTTTTTTATAAAATATGAACAAGTTTTACTAAAAAAAAAAATAAAAAAAAAATAAAAAAAAAATAAAAAATGGCCTTGCGTTGATTTAAGCCCCTCTCGGTCCCTTCCCTTGGACTCACAATGGTCTAGAGCATTTTGTGAATGACCCTCGTGAAATAACAACCCTGTTTCTAGCTTCATTTGTGACGTCATCACTAAATCTGTCTTTTTCCGATTGTTGAACGATTATTCTTGATCTCAATAACCCTTTCTTTAGTCCAACTTCGTGAATAAGAATAAATGCCCCCTTTCTCATTCGAATATTAAGCAATTCAATTTTTGTGGGTGTATTAGTGTAGCAGGTGGTATGCCTGGTTGAGTTTTATGGGTTTAAAAGTTTTGACTTTTCTCTACTAGGTGGCAGCACTAGTCGATTTATTTACTTGCAGGGCTCTGACAAAAGTGAACTACATGCCACATGGGGCTATACATTGATCATAAAACAAAAAATTCTGTACGGTATTTGCTGAAGCAAATACAATTATTAGTAAATTTTAATTTACTGTCGCCGGTTTTTTTTGTGTTGTTGATATATTTTGAATGTCGAATGGTTTGTCTCATGATAGGAAAAAATGTTGGCGGTTTTTGTACCATGTAAAATTGAACTTTAATTTTTGATTCATTAACCAATCAATGTTGCGTATTTCTCAAATATTAAAATTGTCCCTTCTGATATATCTTCTTATTTATTTTCTTCCAATTTGGCATTCTATAATCTGTTTCAGCTCATTTTATTTATATACTCTTTTTCCAATCCTTATTTTAAATGTACGTGTTACTTTTCTGGTATGTTTATGCATTGTACGTCTGAGGAATGGAGAATAGTGTTCCAGTAAAAGTTGATTACAAATGTTTAGGGTTCGTGGCAGCAATGCATCACAAGCAACTTTCATTTATGAGGTTTCATTGTGCATTTCATTCGTTTGCATTGCGTTAATAGCTTTCGATGCATTTGATCAGCTGTTATGTGGAAGGTTATAATTTTTTTTTTCCTGTAACTTTTTGCAGGTTATGATCCTAGTTTTTTTTTTTTTATTTGAGTTCAAGTGCTTCTTTATTTTGAAAATGAAACTTATCAAAATTATTAATTTGAGTATTTATAAATGCAATGTAATGATCAATGGAGTTGTAAACAAAATATCAACTGTAAAGCAGTCGAAAAATGGGAAAATTTATTTCACATTTTTCATAAATGATGAATCTGGGTTCATTGAAGCTGTAGCGTTTGATGAAAAGTTTTTTCCAGTTTTGAAGGTTAGTATATTTTGAGTTTTTTCCATTATCATTATTATTATTATGGTTACTTCCGTTTATTTTGTTTATTACCTTTCTCTCCCCTCTTAATTTTTTTTACTTTTCCCGTACCAATTATGTGTTCTTGCAATTTTATTCCAGTTCCTTGAAATGGCGCTATTGCACACTTTTGCTATAAGCGATTTAATAGTTGATTATGGCGTAAAATCTTCAATAAATAACGAAGGCGGCACTAAAAAGTTCCAAAATCCACTCTTAAACTCAGTAAACGCAGTTATTTGCGCGAGCGTAATGGTGGCCGAATGCACTAACAATGGGAGATTCCTATCTTAATTTCGTCACTTTTCCTATGTTGACAAGGATAATTCAAAGAGTAAATAGTCATCAAAGTGATGATCCACATCCGATGAATGGTGCTGCAACAGGTAGTGGCACCGGTATCAAATGAAAGTAATCTCTTATTGGTCACTTCTTAATGGAGTTTCAGATTTGTTAGATGGGAATCTCCCATCTATGATTCCATCTATGTTCTTATGTACGGTTTACTTGTGGAAAAGTGGGGGCACGTGCAATGTAGTATTGTTGCATTTAGTCCATTTTAATTTCGTAATAGTTAAAAATATTGGCGGTGCTGAGTGCATACTCTTGAATCTATATTTTAAAAGGTGTTTAATTTACGTAATGTTATGTTAGTGTATGCACGCTCCGTCACTGTAGTTGATCTTTTCAACGTTTTTGTTGGATTCTTAGTTGTTTTTTTTTTTTAGAAAAATTTTTATTTCATTTTTTAGTCTTATGAAAACTGTAATAAGGATATACGTTGAAAAATTAAATTAGAATTTGCATGGATATGAACATGAAAACAGCCGGAATTTTTAGTAATTGTAATAATATTGGAAACTGCAAATCTCTTGCGTCTTCTGAAGCTTTTTCCAGAAGTAGTAGCGTACCTAGGCAACAAACTGTTCACTTACGTAAATGCAGTAATAATAAAATTAATTGTAGGTGTTTACGGACATTTTGCTGTGATTTCTTGTAATAACTCCTAACATTCATGCAGGTTTAACGCCTTACTATCGGCAAGTAACTTGATTGAATGTATGTCAACTATGTTGCTGTAGTTGAACGCTTTCGTACTAATTGCAGTTCTTTTCAGTAGCGTAGACATGTAATTTTGTCCTAAGAAAAGGTAGTTTTTTACTTTTGTAGATAAATTTTAGGTAAATAATTCTCCTGGATTCTACCTGTTATTGACAATTTTCGGATTGTGTCTCTCCCCTCCCCCCTTCAAAAATCCTTTAATGTACCATTAAGTCGCTTATTTATATTAATGGTTATGCGTTTCAGTTTAATTACACATTTTTAAGCTTACATTTTCAGCGAACAACATTTTTTTAACATTTTAACAGGATTTTAATTTAATGCGATGAATTTACGATTGGATTTTACGCCAATGGAAGAGCGTAAAACTTGCATAGATGTTTCGATTTATTTTTATCTTTGATATGTATTTTTATCCTTTAAAATGAGTTTATATGAGCGATACATTTGCATTTATATCGATTTTCTCAATCTCAAAATCTTCTCATATATTCAGATAGAATACTCAATATATTTTTTCGTAATGGGGCTGTTGCACACTTTTGCTATAAGCGATTTAATAGTCGATTATGGCGTAAAAATCTCAAAAAATAACGATGGCGGCACTAAAAACTTCCAAAATCCACTCCTAAACTCAATAAACGCAGTTATTTGCGGAAGCGTAATGGTGGCCGAATGCACTAACAATGAGAGATTCCCATGTAACAATTCTGAAACTCCATAAAGAAGTGACCAATAAGAGACTGCCTTCATTTGACACCGGTTTCACTTGGTGTTGCGGTACCATTCATCTTATTATCATTCTAATGACTAATTACTCTGTGAATCATCCTTATCAGCATAGAGAGAGTGACGAAATTAAGATAGGAATCTCCCATTGTTAGTGCCTTCGGCTACCATTACGCTCGCGCAAATAACTGCGTTTATTGAGTTTAGGAGTGGATTTTGGAAGTTTTTAGTGCCACCATCGTTATTTTTTAGGTTTTTACGCCGTAATCGACTATTAAATCGCTTATAGCAAAAGTGTGCAATAGCCCCATTAATTATTTTTTTATTTGTTATGATTATTGTATTAATTTTTAATTTAATTCTTTTTTAGGTGAATGGTTCCTATAAAGTTTCAAAGTTTGATTTGCAAATTAACAAATTTTCAAAGAAATTGCAATTAATTTTAAATGAGAATACAGTATTAGAAGAAATTTCGCCTTTGAATATCAATGTAGTCCTTGATTTTAAAGAAATTGATGATATATTAAATTTGCAAGTTAATGATTGTATTGGTGAGTAATATTACTTTTTCATTCGTTTATTTAATTATTTTAATACATATTTTTTATGTTTTTAATGCATTATAAATTTAGTCATTTTTGTTTCATAGATTTCTATACTAATTTCTACGAAATTCTTTTTTGCTTTCTTAAAAGATTTCCGAGGAATCATTATAAAAGCTGGTAAAATTATTGAAGCAAATATTAAAGATGGATCGATGAAAAAAAAAAGTGTTGTCAAAGCTGGAAATGGTGAAGATTCGTGTGTAAGTTCAGCCGAAATTTCTATTAAATTTGTAATTTTGTAGTATTTACGAGTACGACTGTTTGTCGTATTTTGTATTTTTGTGAATATACGCGAAACTTACTTTGATGTCGCAAAGTGAGGCGTTTTATGTTAAAAGAAGTCTTTGCAGTTTTGTAAGTAGAAGAAGAACGCATCGAAAGTTTTGTAACTTGATTTCGACCAATCTGACGATGTAGATGGCTAATGAACATTTTTTTCCTAAAACTAGGCTTATTTACGGAAATAGTGGCTTAAAGTTTTAAAACCTGTGATTTTCTGTGTTTTACAAAATATTTCGAAGTTGACTCCTATCACCCCCTTTTTACGTAAAACGGGTTTCCCCTTCTAAAATACATCACCAAATAGCAGGAAGAAATAAACATTGGCTAATTTTCAGCAGAGATGATTCTTACGGCATGTCCTTTCACCTAAAAAAAATACTTTAAGATATCTTACCGGCGTTGCCGGATATATCCGAAAATGTAGCCCAAAATGCCTTTAAATCGAAATATATCGAGAACTATCGATTGAAACGAAAAATTTATTCGGTTTCCATGTCTTTGAAGCAATTGCCAACATGAAAGACACTCTGTGTTTTTACGCTCCGCCGATCCCTAAGCCCTCAAAATCGCAATCTAAGTTTTCGGCGATTTTTTTATTTTTTTTTTTAATTTTTTTATGAATTTAATCGAAAAATTTATTTGTTTTCCATGTCTTTGGAATAACTTTCAACATGAAAGACACTCTGTGTTTTTACGCGCCGACGATCCCTAAGCCTTCAAAATCGCAATCTAAGTTTTCGGCGATTTTTGGAAAACTTGAAATTCGCATCACAAAGCTTTTTTAACGATGTCTCGATTAATGAAAACACCTCGTAATCGTTGTGTTTTTAAGTTATTGAGCTGTGATTTTGGTGAGAGACTACAATTGATATGATAAATTGATGAATGTGTTTTACGCAAAAAGGGGTTCTTTGCGAAGAACTCCTTTTTACATGAAATGCGTTAATTACGCTGGTTGGAGTGTATTGCTTTTTGCTATTGTAAATTATTACAATAGTTGCTTGTAATGAATAATGTTACAAGTGATGTAGTGTGCACTTTTTCATTAATGTTACGTTTTTTACTTCATTTCAATTAAATTAACAATTATTAAATTAATTGCAGATAGACATCGTTTCATGGGAGCCTAATTTAATTACGGATGACAAAGTTGGTAAACAATTTGAAGTCTTCAACGTGCTAATAAAGGAATATAATGGCGTAAAATTTCTGGAACTAATATCAAAATCGATAATCAATTTTTTAAACTGAAGGTTATGTGAATGGTAACTTATAATATATTTTGACATGTGCAGTACAATTATTAAATTCACAAATTTGCTTTCAAGTGCAAATTGAAGTGCAAAAGTTAATTTTTTTTTTCAAATGCATGTAATTGATGCATTTTTTTTATCATGGTTACAGCTGGCTGATGTACTGCCGCCTGTTTAAAAGCGTAAATATTAGTGGTAGCAGCATGTTAGTGTGTTGCATTTGTCAAACGTTTATTATTAGCGTAATAGCGTTCACTGAAATTAACTATAAATTTATTGTTTTCCATGGAATGTAAAATGTCAAAGCGTTCCTAACTTCCCATAACGCAATTAAAATTTGATTTCAATTATTAGATTACCTGCAAAAAAAGAAAATGAAAATATTTTAAAATTTTATTTGAAGCAGATTGCATGTATATTACTTGCATTTACTCAATTCAAAAATGCCTGCTAAAAGCGTTGAAGCTAAACGTCGTAAAAATGCGAAAAAGAATCTGAAAAAGAAGCTCCTGTATCAAGCAAATGCAGAATACAAACGAAAGAAAAATTTGAAAAGGAGGTTGAATAATGCTAAACAGCTTTTGATCGATGATGATTTGAAAGAAAAACGGAGGAAGTTGGAAAATGAAAAAAAAAATAAGAAATATAACGATAGCAGCAAATTTGCTAAGAAAAAAATTGAGAGAGTTTCACGTCGGAAGAAAGTATTGAACAATGAAAAAGATGCGGTGATTGTTGATGCAGCTTCCTCAACATATGAATTAAAGTGGAGGGAATTATTATGTAAATATCAATTGGACATAAAAGATGGAATGAATCATGAATGTGATTGTTGTGATAGGTTGTGGTATAAAAAAGGCGTTGTTTTAATCGAAAAGTTTCCTGCGAATGTTTTGAAAGTATTTGAAAATCCCAAGAGTTCGTTATTTACAGTTTGCCATAACTGCTGCAGGTTGTTGAAACAAGGGAAAATTCCTATAAATTCTAGAATCAATGGTTTTAAATTTTGTAAAACACCAAATTTACCTCCATTGAATAATGTTGAGGAACGTTTAATTTCTCCAAGATTACCGTTTATGCAAATACGGAAGTTGGGCAGAGATTCTCAGTTCGGAATTAAAGGTAATATTGTGAATGTACCAATGAATGTCAATGAAACCATATCATTACTTCCTAGGAAATTAGATGGTGATTATGTTGTCAATGTGCATTTAAAGAAAAAAATCTGCTTTAAGTCTGATTATTTATCAGCTTTAGTCAGCACGAAAAATTTGAAATTATGGTTGAATTATCTAATTAAATCATCGCTATATTTGGAATATAATATTAAAGTAGATGACGATTGGACATTAAACAATTCGTTAAATGAAAATATTGATTTAAACTTCTTTGACGATGAAGATATTAATTTCCAAAATTCAGCTACTTTACTATTTTATCCCAATGAAATTGTAAATATAGCTCCTGGACAGAGTAATAAACCCGTCAGTGTACTATTTGATAAACATTGCGAAGAGCTAAGTTTTCCTCAGATTTATTTCGGTGAACCGAGAAAGTTTGTTACTGCGAAGGAACCAAGTACTTATACAATCTATAATTCTGAAATTAGACGTAAAGACCGAAGAGCAACGACAAATGAGCATATATTGTATATGTGGGCTAGATTGCAAAGAGAGAAATTGTTAAGTTCCATCAATATCATTTTTAGAATGACTAATTGTAAAATTTTAGCTAGTGACGTACTAAATGATACCAAATTAAATTGTTACATCGAGGAAAACTTAGCTTATTTAAAACATATGCCGCAGGGGCCAGTGTATTTCAATTATCAGAAGAAGAAAGTGCAAGCAATGATTAGGCAAAAAGGGAAACCTACATTTTTTTTAACAATGTCTGCTGCAGAAGCTCATTGGCCGCATTTAATTCGTACCTTATATAAAGCTCGTAATTGTTCTGCTGAAGATTTAACTGATGAGGAGATAATTGTATTGCCTATGCATGAACGAATTAAATTAATTCAATCCGATCCTGTGATTTGTGCAAGTTATTTCAATTACAAATTGAAATTAATTTTGAATTTATTAAAAGAAAAATGTGGTCCTTTGCACCCTTACAAATTAGATTCGTATTACTACAGGATAGAATTTCAGCATAGAGGCTCACCTCATGCTCACATCCTTTTATGGATTATTGATGCTCCAGAATTTGGAAATCCAAAATATTCAGATGACGAAGTAATTACTTTCATTGATTTATTCATTACTTGCTGCAGGAATATTTTAAATATTGACAAACTCATTCATAATCATTCGTTCACTTGCAAGAAGCTAGATAAGAAAGGTAAAGTTTATTGCAGATTTAATATTCCTTTTTATCCAATGTTAAAAACGGTAATTTTGAGACCTTTACCCGAAAATTTAAATTCAAAGAAGATAAGAAGCGATAAAGAAAGAATTGATGATTTCTTATGTGATTTACCATTGGAAGATTTGGATTTGTCATTTACCAGCATGCTGCAGCAATTAAATTTGACCTACAATGAATATATATTAGCAATCAGATCTAGTTTGAAAAAACCAAAAGTTTTTTTTAAAAAGGAACATAGATGAATGTTTCGTCAATTATTATAATGAAAAAATTTTTCTCCTTTTAAATGCAAATATGGATTTCCAATTTATTATTGATGAACACGCTTGTGCTGCATATTGTTTGGATTACATCAATAAATCAAAAAGAGGTATGTCGAAGCTGTTACGCACTGTGAGCGATGAAGTGTCAAAAAATGAAAATTATTTTCCTCTCGAAATCGTAAGAATTATTGGTAATGCATTTCTGCATGGTTCAGAAGTAAGTGCTCAAGAAGCAGCATGGAGCTTATTAGGTTTTCCAATTACTGAATCTTCAGTTGATGATATTTTCATTCCATCGTATCCTCCTTCAGAAAGAATTAGAATGCTTAAGAAGTTAGATGATTTGAAGAAATTAAAAGCTGATGATATTAACATTTTTAATGATAACATTATTGATCGTTATAGAAATCGAGATTTGGTGAAATGGAAAGAGATGTGTTTAGCTGATTCTGCTGCATTTGTGAATTTCAAAAGTGGTTCTAAAAGAAAAATACCAAGAATTATTAGATGGGTGAATTACAAAATAAATGTTGATCCGGTAAATTACTACAGAGAAAACGTTGTCTTGTTTCTACCTTGGCATGAAGTTGAGCCAATTACCGAAGAGTGTTTTAATTTATTTGAAATAAATTCATTGATAATTTTTAATAATAGAGAAAAATTTTTTAAATGTAACATCGACGATGTGTTGGATCAATTAGAAATTGATAGATTGAAAGCTAGTAATGGGGAAGATGATGAACAATTTTTAGATGTTGTTGCTGTGTCTGAATCTATGATATGTTCACAGCAAAATGTTTGCGAAGAAGAATCTAATCATTTAGTAGAGCACAAAATTAGTAGTTGTGAATTAATTATAAATGATTCTTGCCCCCGAATTTACGTTGCTACCAATGAAGAATACGTTAATTTAATATCACGCTGCACTGGGAAGCAACTGCAATTAATTTCTTTGGTATGCAATCAATTGAAGAATAACTGTCTGTTAAATCCTCTGAAATTATATGTTACTGGACCTGCTGGTTGCGGAAAATCGTATGTTATTAATTGTATTATTCAAACAATTAACAGACATTATGAAATCAATTGTTTGGATAGCGTTGGAATCGTTTTATTAACTAGTTTCACTGGACGAGCAGCTTATAATATTAAAGGTATTACTTTGCACCATGCATTTAACCTTCCATTGATTATGAGAGAAATGTACGTACCTTTATCGGACAGTGTTTTAAATCAAAAAAGAAATACTTTTTTGAATTTAAAATTTTTAATAATTGATGAAATTTCAATGGTCGGTTATAATACAATGAAATGGGTTCATTTGCGATTACAAGAAATTTTTTCAAATGATTTACTTTTTGGGGGAGTTAATGTAATTGTTTTTGGAGATTTTTACCAATTACCGCCAGTAGGAGACTCTTCGGTGTATTCTTATCCGAAGGGAAGGTTAGATTCTATTTGTAGTAAATTTCTTTGGAATCACTTCAACGTTTTCGAGTTTCATGAAATAATAAGACAGAGTGATACTGCCTTTTCTGCAATGTTGACGAAAATAGGTCGAGGTATTCTGTTAAGTAGTAACGAAATTGATTTATTAAATTCTAGGTATTTTCCACTCCCGATAATGATTCCTAATAACGTTATTCACCTTTATTCAACAAATAAATATGTTGAAGCTTACAATGAAAAAGTAATTGCACAACATTCCCACGTTTTTAAAGCTTTTGCAATAGATACTTCGGTAAAAGGATGTTTGAAAGATTTAGATAATGTAAAAAAGTTACCGCTCAATGATACTCTGGGTTTACCGAGCGTTTGTAAATTTGTAGTAGGTTTGCACTACATGGTAACATTCAATGTTTCTATTGCAGATGGTCTTGTCAATGGAATAATAGGTACTCTGAAATATGTTGAAGTTGATCAACAAAATAGTGGTAGAATTTCGAGAGTATGGTTAGAATTTCAAGATGAACATTTAGTGCATTTGCTAATTGTAATAATCTTTCTTCAACGTGGGTGCCGTTAATTAGACGGAAAATGTTGATTCCCCCGAAAAATGTACTAAAGAATCCAGTATACCGTTGCCAATTTCCATTAGTGTGTGCAGAAGCAATTACGATTCATAAAAGCCAGGGTTCTACTTTTGATAGTGTCGCAATATCTTTAAATGGTTGTTTTACTAGACAATTATTGTATGTAGCATTATCAAGAGTAAAGAGTTTAAATGGTTTGTATTTAATCGATCAGCCATTCAAGCAAATCGGAGTGTTCAAAGATGGTCAACTTGATGTAATTAGCGAATTATACGATAAAATGAAGAGTATTAGCAACCAATTTTTTTTTAATTGGTTTGATTCTGATAACGATTTAAGAATTTGTTTCCATAACATTCAATCATTTTTAAATAATTCAAATGTCATTGAAAAAGATAATTACGTGATTTGTAGTGATTTATTACTGTTTGTTGAAACACACTTAACTTCAATGGATGTCATTAATTTATTAGGTTTCCACTTAATTCAAAATGTAGTTTCTGTTCAAAAAGAACAGAGACAAAAAGGAATTTGCATTTTTAAGTCTAATAAATCAAAAATATCCGCATTTCCATGTTGCAAGGAGCCTTATAAAAATGACAAAAGTTTTCAAATTTGTAGTTTATTGGTTTCTGATAAATTACAAATTTTCTTACTTTATTCTAGTCCAAAAAATAGGATCACTAAATTATGCAATGATATTATAAAATTTTGTAATTTCCACCGTAAAATGACAAAAATTATTCTAATTGGTGATTTTAATGTTGATTTTAAATCACCTTCTGCACTAATTTTCGTTGAAAAAATTCGAAATGCTTTATCAGTGAGGAAAGTTGAAGTAGGATGTACTACGAAAAGAAACACAGAAATTGATGCGGTATTTTCTAATGTTCCATTGCATATTAATTCTATTTACTCCACTTTTTCATACCATTTTTCATTATTAATGAAAATTTAAATTTATGATTACAGCTATCATTTCGCGGAATAAGTTTTTGCACATTTCGGATACTGCCTTTTTAGGTATGAATGTCTGTAAAAAAATACCTGAAAATAACAATGACTGCATAAGATAACAGTAAAATAAAGTATCAAACTTACAAATTGGAAGAAGCACTAGACACTATTCACCCCTGTATTTTTTTATTAGGTGCGATATTCCACTACATTAGCGCAAGACATTCAGATAACGACTGTATACTATTATCACAGCTAATTTCATTAGCAAATTAACGGTAAATATTAACGGTATTTTTTCTAATTCTTAATTTCCATAACATTAATTCCATACAAATGATAGTGGAAGGTACGGAAGTTGATATTTTTGTTCAAAATTTATCTAAATAAAACAATAGTTGATAGGTGTTTCAAGCATAATGAGTGAAGTTTGAATCATCTTTGGAACTCCTGTGAGTTATTGTTTTATTATAGATAGTTTTTGACACAAATATCAGTTTCCGCACCTTTCACAACCTTTCGTATAGAATTTAGGATATTGAAACGTTAGAATTCGAATTGTTGCGCTAATTAAGCGAAATATCTTGCTCGTGATGGAATATGCAGGTGTGATTATTGGCTACTGTTTTCCAATATTTGTAAGTTTAATAATTACTTTTATTGTTATCTGATGTTGACATTGTTATTTCTCTGCTTTTCGTAGAAACGATACTTTAAAATGTTGTTGCCGACGTGTGAAATAGACTCATTTTTTGAAGTCTGGGAAACGTTCTTTAATTTAAAAGATAGTTCTAAAATGTATTTAATTCTCTGGAATGAAGGTAGAACTGCTGAAATTTTGGGAATTTTTGGAAATGTGGGGAATTTTGTCAATTCTGAAGAATTCTTTTAATTGGAAAATATTTTGCAATAAAATGATTAATTGATTATTTTTAATTTTTTTTGCTTGAGTTTGTCTTTATATATACATAGGTCGTACAAAAAGTACTGCACATTTTCGTTGTTTGAACGAACGGAAGCAGCTATCAAATTTCTGTTTATGTGCTCTTACAATCCTAGTAATTACCTATAAAATGAGACCTTGCAGAGCTCTTTAAGTTAAAAATTCGTTGATTAATAGAGTTTTGAAAATGACGTGTTGAACTCTAGGATTTTTAGTTGTTTTTTTTTCAATAAAAAAAAAATAAATAAATAAAAATTAGAGGCTTTACAGAGAGTGATTTAAGTTGGATGTATAGAGCATGAATGCTGGTTGCTAGTAGCTAGTTGCAAGCTTTGCTATGAAAACCGTCTACAAGAAATAACTTGTTCAGTCCTCTGTATGGCTTGTGTTCAAGCTTGAGCTTCTCCGTTTTTGTCTTCTAATTTTTTTTTTTTTTTTTTTTTTTGCTTGAAAGAAGAACCACTGAAAATCGTGGAGGGGTACGTTCAACACGTCTTTTTCAAAAATTTGTTAATCTGCGAATTTTTCACTTAATGAGCTCCGTAAAGTCTCATTTTATATGTAATTAATAGCACTTTAAGAGCACATAAACAGAAATTTGATAGCTGCTTCCATTCGTTCAAAAAACGAAAATGTGCAGTACTTTTTTTACAACCTATGTACTTACTTACTTCGACGTTGCATGACCATTTACTTATTGTTACTTCTCCATCATTTAATTGCACTTTTCTTGCTTGCACTTTCTTCTTCTAATGTTCAATGTTAACATTGTCACATGTAAGGATTACTATGAAATTATGGTATGCGTTTTTTACATTCTTAAACGTTCATTAATTAATACATTCTTATATTACCTTTTTTTTCCGTTTACTGTCTTATTAACTGTTTTCGCTTTAACTTTGTCTTGGTAGTACATGCTTTTTCGAATCGGTCTTGCCAGCCAAACCTACCTATTATAGCCACGCCGTTTTCCATTTGATTTTATTAGTAGGTTTCTTGAGGATTACCATTCATCGCCGTTTTTTGTAAACATTGTACAGTGCAGTAACATTATAACAGTTTTTTTCCAGCTACCAAAAGTTTCTTATCATTCGAAAGTCTGAATATCCTGGGGATATTCTCCGATTATTTTGCAGAGAACGCTCTCAATGATTCTACTTCCAAGCGCTACCACTAGATAGCGCTCGCCTCCTTGCAATCTAATATCTTTTCCTTTTTGACTTTTCTAATTTCTCTTTCAATATTTTTCTTTAAATAAATTTTATTACAAGGTATGTTTAATTGTTTCCTGCAATGTCAAGAAATCGGGTTTCTATAATCTTCATATTTGTACCGTAAATTTACATTTGAACTTTAAATTCTCAAAGTTTGGAACTGAATTGATTTAAGTGCGCCCGCGCTATCTTTCTCTTCATTTAAAATAACTACGATTCATATAGTTAGTCTGTTTCGTATCTCTCTACTAATCTTCTGAGCAAATTACACGCCTCGTGATTAACATTAGTTTACCTGCAGTAAAATCTGCACGGATTTACCTAATGGAGGATATGAATTTTCTACATGTAAGCCGTCGGCACCATTTTCCATTTTATAAATAGGTTTTTTGAGGAGTACCGTTCATCGCTGGTTTTCGTGTACATTATATAGTACAGTAATTAAGCGTGCAATACTCTTCTTATAATACCAACATAAAACTTTATTTCAATGGTGGATACTTTGTTGTATTTGTGCAAATGTATATGCTAATTAAGAATATATTATGGAATCTTCAGGTGCAGTTTTTGTATATCGCTACCCTTTCATTATCTTCCATTAAAATCTTTATTATTTAAAATTCTGTTGTGATTCTAACTCCTATGTTTCAGTGTAGCAACTGTAGAGTATGTTAAATGTATGCTTTTGGTGTTGTGCAATTATGTATTGAAATTGGTGAAAAGTCTAATTATTTTAAGTTATACAACACTAATGCATAGAATGTATTAAGAATTTTCTGTTTCTTTTTTTATTGAATTATATTGTTAATATATATATGAATCAACCAGTATTTACTTTTTTCTCCGTTACGAAATAAATAAGTATTTATTGCTTAATATATGAATTAAACAGAATGGAATATTCTCCAGTTTTTAAATTATCGTTTCTGATTGGACGATAGATGAACCAATCAACATGGTGTATTTTATTTTTCACCTTTATGACCCTATTTCGCCCATATTTGCCCCTACTTAACCCTTATCTTACTTATATTTGGCAATTTCGCCCCTGCATTTCACCCATTTTTGGCCTCTTTTTTGGCCCTTTTCGTCCTTTTGTGCTCGTATTTTCTCTTATTTATACTTATTTGTTTAAATTCGCACATATTTCTACTTATTTATAGTTATATGCGGCTCCATTTATTTTTTTGCCTGGTTTGCCCTCAATTTCCTCTTATTAGGCTTCTTCATGCCCCTATTTCACCCATATTTAACTTTTACAAACCCTTCTCTTACCCATATTTGGCCTTTTTGCCCCTGCATTTCACCCATTTTTGGCCCCTTTTTTGGCCCTTTTCGCCCTTTCTGCTCTTATTTTCTCTTATTTACACCTACTTGCTTGAATTTGCCCATATTTCCATCTAATTATTGATATAAGCGCCCTTATTTAACTTTATTTTTCTCGTTTGCTCCCAATTCCTTTTATTTTTCCCCTTTAAGACCCTATTTCGCCCATATTTGCCCCTACTTAACCCTTATCTTACCCATATTTGGCCTTTTCGCCCCTGCATTTCACCCATTTTTGGCCCCTTTTTTGGCCCTTTTCGCCCATATTTGCCCCTACTTAATCCTTATCTTACCTATATTTGGCAATTTCGCCCCTGCATTTCACCCCTTTTTAGCTCCTTCTTTGGTCCTTTTCGCCCTTTTGTGCTCGTTTCTCTTATTTATACTTATTTGCTTAAATTCACACATATTTCCACTTATTTATAGCTATATGCAGCTCCATTTACTTTTTTTGCCTGGTTTTCCCTCAATTTCCTCTTATTTGGCTTCTTCATGCCCCTATTTCACCCATATTTAACCTTTACAAATTCTTCTCTTACCCATATTTGGCCTTTTTGCCCCTGCATTTCACCCATTTTTGGCCCCTTTTTTGGTCCTTTTCTCCCTTTGTGCTCGTATTTTCTCTTATTTACACCTATTTGCTTGAATTTGCCCATATTTCCACCTAATTATTGATATAAGCGCCTTTATTTAACTTTATTTTTCTCGTTTGTTCCCAATTCCTTTCATTTTTCCCTTTTATGACCCTATTTCGCCCATATTTGCCCCTACTTAACCCTTATCTCACTAATATTTGGCCTTTTCGCCCCTGCATTTCACCCATTTTTGGCCCCTTTTTTGGCCCTTTTCGTCCTTTTGTGCTCGAATTATCTCTTATTTACACTTATTTGCTTAAATTTGCACATATTTCCACATATTAATAGCTATATGCGGCTCCATTTACCTTTTTTTACCTGGTTTGCCCCTAATTCCCCTTATTTGGCCTCTTCATGCCCCATTTTCACCAATATTTAACCTTTACCTAACCCCTATCTTACCCATATTTGGCCTTTTCGCCCCTGCATTTCACCTATTTTTGGTTCCTTTTTTGGCCCTTTTCGCCAGCCGGGGGGGGGGAGAGGGGGGGGGAAACCCCCAAAACCCCCCTATAAAAAAATAAAAAAAATTGTTTATATAATGCATGTAATGCATATAATGCATAAAGTACATATATTACATTTACTATATAATAACTATTTCAGTGCTATACACACATGTACTACAATACGTGATTTATATGCTAAATACATGTTATACTACTACAATATAGTACGTACAATAGTACAGTACGTATAAACATAATATAAAGTCTATATACAGTACGTACTTTATAGAGTCCATCCGGGGGGGGGGGGGGAGGGGGGGGGGAAACAAAAGCAGCTATATAAGTAAATTAAAATTTACTAATAAAATTTACTAAAAATTAAAATTTACTAATAAACTGTGGTTAACAAATGGAAATAGCAAGCTGAACCAAGTAGCCCCTTGACGGGGCAACATTGTTCCAGAATTGAATTTTTTGTGTGGAAAATTGGATGCGGCTGCAAAATCTATCGTGGGCTGGATTTTTCCTTGAACCTTTACTGAAACAGGGATTTTTTTTTAGGTAATTTTGTATATTTTCTGGTCTTTGAAAAAAGAAAAGCCTCAAAAGTGGTACAAGAAAGTGGCTCCGGTTGACGATATGCTCTTCAAATATGCTGCATGTTGGAGGAATTTTGATCGATATAAAGTAATTTGAGAAACGGGAAAGCGTTCGAGAAATATATAGGAAGCAAAACATTAAAAATTTGAACCGCGAGCTGTAAGATTGTTTAGCCGCGACCGGTTTGCTCGGAAAGGGGGACAAAATCTGGCAAATTTGCGGGCAATATTTCAGGAATAATCGCGCGGAGGCCGGGAGTCACGGATTATTCAAATGAGCATTCCTCACGTATTGTGCCCAGCGACGGAGCCGGCCAATAACAAATCGTCAATTTTTATTTTTACTGCCGGAATTCAAATCTTCGCCTCTCGTGACACATACCCAGCATCAGCAAACGTAAAATATGTTTTAAATTATATTTGAATGCAATGGAGGATGAGAGGGGCTAGTCAATCGAGAAATCCTTAAATATTGTTTGAGTTTACATTATGCGGTCCTAGACTCTAGAGGAAACAACAGGTGGTGGGATGGAATATTATGATGTGGTTTTCACTTGTGCAAGCCTGCAAGCGTCATTGCCAACTGTAAATATACAATTGCATTTGGAAAAGAAGGAAAGATAATCATTTCAAACCAATCCTTTCGTTTACTTTTTTCTCAATGCCTAATTTTGGCATTGTTGTTACATTGATCACGGAAAAGGTTTAAAGGCTTAGTCTTCGATTCCTTGTTTCTCATATGCCAGTGAAAAAAAAAAAAAAAGAAGAAGGAAAACAACTGTTGATTTGACAATTCTCATGTCAACAGTGGGGATCTCAAGTTGGGAAAAAATAATTCAACCAAACGGGACGCTAAATTAACAAAATATTACTGTTAATGTGACAAAAGGGGTTTGTTGAACGAAAACATGTGTACGTGGGTTTCTAAAAAAAATTGTCGATTTAACAATACTTGTCGTTAGTTAATCAATACTACTTGTTTGATTCCGCTTTTTGTTAAATTAAATTTTACCATTTTGCAGTCACCACTTTTAACACTAGAATTGTTAAATCAACTAGATTTTTTACAGTGAGACTCTGAATGTGAATAAAAGTCCAACATAAATAATGTTATTGATTTTATAATCTGATCAGAGGGTAGACAAAGTAGATTTTTGTTTAAATTCTGCACGCACGTCCCCCCCCCCAAAAAAAAAAAAAAAAAAAAAAAAAAAAAAATTGTACAACTGAGAAATATTTGCCTGAGAAATCACATGCATATCAGACCGTCATTGATTCGTGTGGTTAGGATATCCATGAGTTGAGATATAGCACCATGCTAAGGTAAGTAAACACTTTTCCTTGTCTCATTATAAAAACTTCGAAAGCTGGCCAAAAAATAAATTAATTGTGATTTTAAGAGAATCTCTATTTTGCTGGTTAAAAAAAAAAAATAAAAATAAATAAATAAAAAAAATAAAAAATACTTAATGCTTCGTATGTAATACTTAATACTAAATACCAAGTACTTAATAGTTAATAATTCATTTTCACAAAAGCTCATAATATTATAGTTAATGGTTATTATACTTTATAGTATGTACACTCTATATCCTACATTAAATAAAAAACCAACCAAATCAACCCAACATGCTCCACATTACAAGAAAACGTGGTGAAAACATTAAAAACGTGATACCAGCCATTTTACCTTAAAATATTTTTAAGGGTTGTTTTTAATTGAAAATAATTTAAAATAAATATTCTAAAAAAAATTTTAAATTTTAAAGGAATCTCAATTTTTTCTAGATAATTTCATGAATTCCTTTCAGCTGAGTCACAAAAACGTCAGAGGATTTGTTTACCAGTGGTCTCGAAAGGCTTCAATTGGATATATCGGGTTTGGATTTCTCCTAAAAACTGGCAACGGTAGAATCGGAATCGTTTACGTGACGTATGCTAATCCGGCGTCGTAACTGTCTCGAAAAGGTGAATAAGAAGAAATAAGGGATTGAAAAAGGAGAAGAAGAAGGGGAAAAACGACACTGGGAAGTATAAATTATCCGATTAAATTGGTCGGATGGACAGAACGGGACGATGCAAAACCATCAGCAGAACCCAAGCTACCTACATCATCTTTAAGTATTTTCGTCTGTCTACACTTTATAATTTTTAACAAGGTCTTTTCGAGAATTTGCTCAGCACAAGCATTGTTGCCATGCATGTGGCTGGAAAAATAAGATTTCATTTCAAATTGAGGGTGATCCTACGACATTTATCATCCATTGGCATAGGCGGATCCAGCAATCTAGCAACTGCGCATTCTTCCCATTTGAATGCATACTAAACAATCGATTGTTGCAGGGGCTCCAGCCCCAAGAATAATCGATTATTTCTCATGCAATCAAATGGGAAGAATACACTGTTGCCAGATTGCTAGATCCGCCAGTGTCCATTGGGTTTGGAATACTTACGGTTCACGCAATTTGGCAACAACAGGTTTCCTCTCCTTGGTTGTACGTAAATTGTAAAGTATTCGACTTCATAGCGAAGCAGTGTTTCACCAAAAATCGATTATTGGGCATAGAATCAAATAAAGGATTCAAATCTTCACGAATTATGCAGTTACTTCAACAATTTTTTTTTTTCGTTAGATTCGTCTTTTTAATAGGGAAACTTGGACGCGGAGGTTTATTATTTACTTTTTTTTTTAAATCGTACAAAATTTATTTTTTGTGAATTTTTAAAATTTTGTCAAAAATAAATGTTAGTTACATTATTTTGTTATTTTTTGTTTCTTTGTTATTTCTTATTGTTTTTGTTTTTTCGCAAAATTTGGGACATCAAAGTGTTTCAATAATAGATAGACGAATCCAACCCAAAAAAGTTATTTTTAACTATACGACCTTATTGGGTCCTGAGAAAAGTGTACCTAAATATGACCACATGCACAGGAAAAACCACTTTCGTTGCCCCAAGCAGGCCTCTTGTAGTAAAATAAACATTTTTTAGTTGATCGTGCCTTTGCGCACCTTACTGGGGCTTCAGTTTGTTCAAATAAGTAAAGCTTTTCCTGTCTCAATTTAGAGAATTTTTTTCTTAAAGATTTACTTGGAAATGATAGAGACTTATACAAACATTCGAGCAACTCTCTTTACCAGAGTTTAACTTTTGGTTTTTAGTTTTTTATGTTGGTTATGTTGGTTTGTTTATTTTTGTTTTTGTTTTTTCTTTCGTTTAAAGATTAACTCACACTGTGGCGTAACTAGGGGGTAGCGAAACAGCAATTCCAGGGAGGTTCAAGGTCTTTAGTGGCGCAATTTAATCGAGGCAGTGATAAATGAAAAATATAAACGAATGATTATTGTTAAAAGTATAGAAGAAACAGAGGAGGAAAAGAAGCAAAGCACCATGCAGAAAATATTTTCGGCCGGTTTTCATAGGTTGAAAGTCCTGGATGAAGGGAGATGATGTTTAGGGTGTTCTCAGAATCGGTAGTCAAAAGACGAGTCGGTCTTCAAACTTGAAGGCTGTGGCGGATCCACAAGAGGAGGGGGGGGGTGCACCCCAAGTCTCAAATTTTGCCTTTTTCCAACAGAAAATAGCCGAGAATTTCTTACTGATGCAACGCTTCAAATTTTAAAATTTATGGGCGTGGCCACCTCCCCCCGCCCCAGAAAACTTTTCTGGATCCGCCACTGCTTGAAAGCGTTTAATCAAAATGCATTCTCTGATGCCTGATTCTGCGTGATCTTTGAAGTGAAAGTGTATAGGCAATGACGTCGCGTGCCATCTGACAGCAATGTAACTGCTCCATTTAAACTCATTAAATATATCGATTTTTCCTTGTGCACTGTGTACCACCTGAATTCGATCGTTTACATGAGTTTAAATGGATAGAATACATTGTTGCCAAATTGCACGCGACGCCACTGAGTGTAGGGGGCCAGGAAAAGGGGACCGAAGATCAGTGGCGGCTCGTGCAATTCGGCAACAATGCTTTTCCTCCATTTGATTCTATGTAAAATAATCGATTCGATAGTGAAGCACCGCTTCATCAGTATTGAGTCAAACGCAGGGAAAACATAGCGGCCAAATTGCACGAGCCGCCACTTCTGAAAATCATGGGCGGATACAGGAATTTGTCTACCTCTCTTTTCTCCCATTTATTAATGCGTAGAAAAGTACGAATAAAGAGGCTAGAGTCACGTGATCGCCCTCACTGCTATCCTTTTCTACACACGTGATTAAATGGGAAGAGAGAGAGAGACAAACAAATTTCTGTATCCGCCTATGCAGACGATGGGAAACGGAATGGGGATTGGGGAAGCGTTGTTGGAGACTATATAAGAGTCAAAGGCGTAGCGTGTATGGGGCTTGGGGAGGCTGAAGCGCCCCACTTTTTTTTCAAGCCCCAAAAATTAATTTTTCATATACAATACCTATCAATAATCACACTTGCCGCGACCGGAATCGACCCGTCCATCGTTTAGTCGTTTAGTTATTTTTTTTGTTTTTGTTTTTTTGTTTTTCTTGTTTGTTTTTGTATTCTTTTTTTTTTTTTTTTTTTTTTTTTTTACTTTCCTTTAACTTTAGTTTAGTTTAGTTTAGTTTAGTTTAGGGCAGTAAACCCCTTACGGGGTTTGCCCATTAAGTTGTGTATTATTGGTTATTATGTATATCATTTAGTAAATAATAAACTCCCTCCAAGCAGGGTTACTGCTTGGAGGAAACTGAAAAAAAAAAAAAAAAAAAAGCACCTCCACTTTTTCCAAGCCCCAAAAGCCCCCTCCCCCCACTTTCTTTTTGCGTGAAAAACAGTTGAGGCAACAGAAGCTTGAATTAAAATAACCCATATATACGAACAAGCAAAAAAAAAAGTTCTCTTTTCAAAAGCCCCCCCTCCCCTCTTTTGACACTCTTGCTTCGCCCATGCTAGGATTCAAAATGAATGGGCTCCAAATTTCGACTCACGGAGGGACGCAAACGCACCATGGTACGCCACTGTACACACATTTTTCTTCCCGACATTGCGTTTAAAATCAGGTGAAACAAGAGGAAATTAAGGATCCATTATACCACCGGTAGCACGATTCAATTAGAAGATTGGAGCTTTCAAAATCAGAGGAGAGAGAGATAAATCAAACAACGTGAGCTTGCTCATATAAACAGTCAGATCCAGTGTTCACAAAGTGTGGGGATTTGAAAAACAACAGTGTGGATCATTTGTTTCCCCTGTCGGTAAGTGGCAAGGGAAGACGTGAGTGGCAGATACGCTTAATAACTTTCGATATGGGTAAGAGGCACTGGCGCAACCAGGATCTCTTCCATCTCTCTCATTTCCCATTTGAATGTATAAGTAGAAAAAGGACAGAAAGAGGGGGTTTTATCCCGTTGTCCATCCTTGTCTAACATGCGTTTTTTAATGGAGAAAAGAGAGAGATGAAGAAACTCTCGTTGCGCTACAGGTAAGAGGGTATATTGATGTGGCATCAGTAAAGTATCTGTCTGTTTTGTGTGTAAAACATTGGGTGCGATATCGAATAGGAATCTCGTGTCTTTTCGAATGATTATTTTACAGTGTCGAGCATACTTGATGATTTTATAAGACTTTATCCCCACGGACCGTCTCAAGTGTATTCTTGCCCCCGTCGCACAGTGGAGCGAGTCAATGGGAATAAGTAGTAGGACATGGAATATATGATTAAAAATGCAAAGTTGAATGTTTTTACGGTCAAAAAAGAAACTGTACGGGGTGATTCTTGGAAGAAATTTTACAATAAAACCAATGAAACAAAATTCAAACTTCTACGTCACGTATTAACAAAGATATAAAAAATTAAAATTGCCACGATATGTACAGTTTCTCCCATTGACTCGATCCATTGTGCGTCGCTGCGGCCGTCACGTCGCGCCTGCCCCACACAACAAACTGTGCTGATGTATTCGGATCAACGACGAAATAAGAAAGCTGAGAGCAGAAGCCCCAAAGATTACGCCCGCCGTGTATCATTAATTTAAGGCAGTGATGAGCTCTTATGGACTGCTGTTGCTATGCTACAGCAGTATTGCCGGACCATCAATCGTCATTTTACGAACACTGACTCAAGAGGCACGCGTGTATAGTATAGATAGATATTTATGCATACGGTTTCGTAGTATTAATTTTACTTGTAAAACTTACGCAAAAAGACGAGTTTCGTGGTGCTCGCACAACCTTGCCTTTTCCAAGGATTTCAATGAGCAAAATACAACGTTTCCGGAGAATTCTCTCCATCCCTTCGAAATTTCGAAGTTTCAATCGAAACCTTTGTTATGTTTTGCAAATTTTTGATCCTATTGTAGCATGGGAGTATTTCCCATGTGGTGTCCAGAACCGTCCCTTCGCTCATTCCATCCACTTGCGCAACAGGCAGAGAGGATCGAGGCATAGCAACTCTTGTCAGTGCGTTCGCGGGTGGGAGAAAGCGGGGGAAAAAAGAGAAAACGTAACGGGGATCGACCTTTGTTTCAAGCCAGAAGTCGAAGGCCAGCCCTGGGAGAAATCAGGGCTCGAACTGCGTTGCATATTTTAAGCCGAAAGGCAGTCGGATAGTTTCTTGCACAGCGTAAAGACGGAGTCTCTTTCTCCCAAATAATGTGAGTATCTTTTGGGGGCTAGTCATGTACTTTGTACATGGCTAGCTTTCCATAAAGTTAATTCGTGTGCTTCGGGTCGGGGAGGGATAAAAGTGGTTCCTTGATCATATATCCAAAACCCGTGTTCTATTTATTCCAAACCCCCGTAGCATTAAATGAAAGTAATCTGACAGATCGCGTTCCTAATGGGGGGGGGCGAGCGACCCCCAAAAAGGACCACGCGACAACATGGCGCCCAACGTGGGGCAATCGATGATTAGTACAATCAATCATCGGTATAACCCAATTTAACTCCCCGAGATAAGTCAAGTTTTAAAAGTGTCTTTTTATTCGTGTACTCGTATTTTTGTGTTGTAAGTGTTATTCATCGTGTCATTTCGTGTTTTTCTTTATTTCGCGTGTTTCTTAATTTCGTATCGTTTCGCGTTATTGTTTCGAGCTATCTCGTGTTTTTCAAGTGTTCCGTTCTTTAAGTGTTCTGCAGTGTATTTTATGTTCTTACACTTAATTCATGTTTTTTTTTATGTTCTCGTATTTTTCTCGTGTTTTCGTGTTTTTAAATTTTCAGGTCGAAACGTATTTTTCGTATTTTCGAGCTCTGACTTTGTTCGTGTTTCTTTTTCCGTGCTCTTTTTCGTGTTTTTTTGGTGTTTTCGTTTTCGTGTTTTTGTTGAGTGTTTAGTGAGGGAGTGCACGCCCTTACCACCTCAACTTTTTCTTGTTTAATACGTTATTTTAGCGGACAATTTATTCATTGTTTTTTATAGTTTGACTACCCTCAGTTCCGTGAGGCCAAGTCTTATTATCAATTAAATGAAAATATAGAATTTCTCAAATAAAGCCGTTCGGTTATTTTCTGTGAAATTAACCGCATATTATTTTCAATGTCGTGATTTTTCTAAAAGTTTCTACCACTTTATCAGTTAATTTAATTTTAAATAAATTAGCCCGTGCTTTCGCTGAGTGAATCCAGCCGATGTTCCAGAACCAGAGTGTGCTTAGTATGATTTACAATTCCAAAATCACACATTCTGCAACGTGGGAGTTATAATAACAATCGTGATTTCAACATCCTGGTCTTTATTAACGTCCAGCTCTCCTCACTTCTATGGATTTTGAACCATCAATGTGGAACGTCTTTTGGAGCCATCTCGACGGACTGTCATGGAATTTCTCAACAAACAATCTTCTCATCGAAGCGCTCTCTTTTTTCTGTTCCAGCCTTCACAATCAGAGGATCACCGCTACTCATCACCAAAGGATTATTTATCGTCGAGTATTTACTAGTCAAGTAAAAAGTTTATATTATCAAAATTCTTTTTTTTTTTTCTTGTTAATCTTATTTTCCGTCAGTTACTCGCTTTGTCTAACCAGTGTCACATATAGCATCATGAGTCATCAACAGCACTATAACTTAAGGTCAGCACCATTTAGAATTCCCTCTGCCCACCCACCCCCTCAAGAGGTGGCTATTAATGTTGAAAATCATCATCGCCAAGAAATAGTGGCTATTCCGCAAAACCATTCACCGACCGGAATCAGATCGCCAATTGAGGATCGCACTCCTATGCGTCATTTGTACCCCAATGTCCACATGATGCATAGTAGAGCACCGCAAAGTCTCGAAAACCCAATTGCTATCGGAACTCCGAATAATGATTTCCAACGATCTCCACGGTCTTTTTCCAGCGGAGCCGAGCCCCAGGTTTCCGTTGCCGCTGCTTGTGTCGAGGGTTCACAGTCCTCACCTAACGTCATGAATACCGTCTTAAACGAGTTAAAAAATATGCAACTAATGATCAATGACCGAATCTCGAATCTCGAGAGTAAAATTCCTGACCTGGTCAAGTCTGAACTTTCCGGACAAAATGGACCTCGGGAGAGAAGTGACTCCATGGTAAGTGCCTCGGTCTCGACTAACAAAGGTAAAAGAGACAGACTTTATGGATCTGTGAACTTTCGAGATATAGCAGCATTCAACGGAAAGTTGGAGCCGGTGCATCCAAAAATTTTCATAAATAGCATTCGTCTATATTTACAGGTGAATCCATGTTCCGACGAAATTATTATCAACGAAATTTCTAGGTTGTTAACAGGTGATGCTCAATCGTGGTATCAAGTGTACGGGGACTCGTTCAGTACTTTTGATAGTTTTTGCGCAGAATTCCTAAGATACTTTTGGGGGGAAGCTCTCCAAAATAATATTCGGGCATCGATTTTCATGCCTCATCGGTTTGTTTCCGGAGGAAGCCTCGCCAGTTATTTCCTTGAAAACGTTAAAAAGGTCAAATATTTGGACCAACCTCTGCCGGAATCCGTAATTTTATCAGCAATTATCGCCCATTTTCCAGAGCAAGTTCGCTGGACTCTCTCTGAGTCACAAGCTGACACTATCGATAAAGTGTTATTCCGACTCCAATCACTAGATAAATTGAAATTTCAGTATCAAGTCTCTCCGTTTAGAAGTAACGCCCCGATCCAAAATTCGAACTTTTCCCGAAATAACAATAATTCTAGACCTCAAAATCAACGGGTCAATCAGCTTGCTATCGAGTATGTGCCCGATGTATCGATTCCACCTCCTCAAATTGGCGAGTCTCCCTCCGAGAGCAACTTGACCGAGTCTTTAAACTAGAAAACTGCTGGGCTACAGTTAATTCAGTAGTTCCAGCAGTTAACACCCAGATTCAAATGGACAAGAGAATAATTGAAAAATTGCAGTCTAAAGCACACCTAACCTTTACTTTCGTGAAAATTCAGGTTACATCGCTGGGAGATAATTCATTCAATTTTGTTATTTTAGCCATCGTTCCCAATTTATTCCAGCGCAATTTTAAAAATATTATCCATGGCAATACCATTTTCAACTTCGAAATCCTAAATTTCTTTGTATCAATCAACATGTTCAATTTGTTAAAGTTTGTTCAATCTTTAGATATGACCAAATTCAGTTATTTACTTTTATTTCTATCATCCAGCTTAATTATTCATGATCGGGATTTTTTGAGTAACTTTGTCAATCCAGTGCCAGCGAATTCAAAAATATGTGAAAATATGGCCAAAGTTCTTATGCACAATATTTCATTGCCTCTTATTCTTCAACTTTCTCAAAAAATTCAGATATTTTTATGTGAACTCATTGTGAGAAATGATAAAAACCTGGATGAATTTATTAAAACAGTCAATCAGCGGCTAGTCGTTGGTCTAAAAGCTCAGCACACTGTCAAAATGATCGACATAAATCAGCACTTATTATCCTTAGAACAGTTTGATGAAAATGAACTCCCCACCTCTTCTTTTCTGAAAGTGTTGAGTGATGTCGTACGGCAGGTGGTTGAGAATCAAGACCGGTGCAAGACCGTTGATTGTCACCGAATTAGCACCATTCAACAGAATCCAGATCATTTTTTGCTATCAGAAAAGGATCAATCTTCAACTCGTGTTATTAAGCAGAAATCTCCTTACATTTCTGCCATTATTGAAAATCATCCATTTGAACTGTTAGTTGACACTGGCAGTGAGATAACGCTGTGTAGTCAAAATTTCTTCGAAAGTTTAGAAAAGATTACAAACTTCAAGTTCCCAAAATTACCGGTGACTGGTTTGACCATTCGTGGAGTCACTGGTGTTAAATCTAAAAGGGTTCAGTTTCAAATTTTCATCAACTTTGTAATCTCTGGCGTGAGTTTTCCGTCACCCGTTTTGGTCGTCCCAGAAATTCAAGTCCCATTAATTGTCGGCATAGATTTTCTAACTCAATTTGGAGCGTTTATTGACTGTCAAAAGCGCACAGTGACCCTACTGAATGGCCAAATCTGTGTACCGTGGATTTACAGAGAGGCAGTCAACAGTAATCAAATCCGATGGGAAATCAATCCAGAAAAGCCCAAAGTTTTGATACTCTCTGACAGTCATGGTAGAGGATTAAGCTCATTAATAATTCCTAAGCTTCTTAATGTGAATATTGAGGTTAAAGTCAAACCTGGTGCTAAATTTAACGATGTCATCGCTGATCTAGAATCTGAAAAGGATATGTTATTCGAAAACGACATCTTAATTCTCATAGGAGGTACCAATAACATCGACTTTCTGAAATCACAAGCATTTCTTAATTCAGAGTTCAAAGTCGATGTTTTAAGACAATTAAAGTGTAATATTATTATTTTTGAAATTTTTGAACGCTTCGACGTATCATCCATTAATCCAATAATTTCAGACATAAATCACCATTTGAGAGAAAGCTTAGCGGAGATTAACTGTCAATTTGTAAAAACTGACGAGTTATTTTGCCGCGAAGACTTTTCCTCGCATGGTCTTCATTTAAATCACGCAGGTAAACAGAAATTATCCAAAGTTATTATCGATAAGGTCAATCAGATAATCACATTCGAATATTCCGATGTGAACTTGAGTTGTAACTGGCACCTTGAGAATACTGAATTGCTTGAGATGGAAGCTTCAGCAAACGTTGTTACATCGACAACTTTTGGTGAAGCCGAAATAATGGAAAAATTAGATTCATTGCAACTTTCAACTGATCAAAAGACTCAGTTAAGAGACTTACTTTTAGAGTTCAAAGATGTTTTTTCAGATATACCCGGCAAGTGTAAAGTTTATAAGGCGAGCTTTCGATTAACTGACTTAAAACCTTTCGTAAAACGCTCGTATCCCGTGCCTTTTGCAAAAAAGGACATGGTACGAAGAGAGATCCGCAGAATGCTAGACTTAGAGATAATAGAGATAAGCTACAGTGCTTATTCGAGTCCTATTGTGCCGGTTCCGAAAAAAGATGGCAACTGTCGTTTATGCCTGGACGCCAGGACATTGAATTCTAAACTCATAGCGGACGCCGAGAAACCCGAACATATTGACACCTTACTGTATAAATTCCGAAAGCCTGCATTCATTTCGACATTGGATTGTGTATCGAGCTTTTGGCAAATTGAACTTGAGGAAGAATCCAGAGATTGCACCAGCTTCACTTTTGAGGGTGTCAATTACCGATTCACTCGACTTCCATTTGGAACAAAAGTATCGATGCAACACTTCAATAAAGGAATGAATACATCTTTGGGCCCTGAGCTTTATGATTTCTTAACCAAATATGTAGACGATCTCAGAATCGTGTCGGAAACTTTTGAAGACCACCTTAAGCACCTGCGAATCACTCTTCAAAAACTCAGAGATGCTGGATTCACTTTAAAGTTCACAAAATGCTTTTTCATCCAAGCGTTTGTGGACTTTTTAGGCTACATCTTATCAGTAAATGGAATCCAGATGGATCCAGATAAAGTTCGTGCAATCCGTGATTTTCCAGTGCCCAAGTCTCTAAAAGACCTACAAAGTTTTGTCGGCTTAGTTAATTTTTATCGGAAGTTCTTTATCAATCACTCCAACTTAATTGAGCCTTTACTCTATCTCTTTAAAAAGGGAGCGGTTTGGGAGTGGACTGAGAAAGAGCAACGAGCTTTCGAGAAAATCAAGAACAATTTCTGTAATGACGTCATTCTAAGTTATCCGGACTTCACAAAAGAATTTTACATAAACACTGATGCATCGTTTAGTGCTATAGCCGGTGAGCTTTTTCAGTATGACGAAGAGGGTTACAGGAGACCGATCACCTATTTCAGTCGGACGCTGGCCCCGTCCGAAAAGAACTACACTATAACTGAGCTCGAGCTTTTGGCGATCGTGTCAAGTTGTCACAAATTTCGCCAATACATTTTAGGCTTCCCGGTTGTCGTACTAACCGATCACAGTGCACTAACGTTTTTAAATAGATGCGTCCTTTCATCAGGAAGACTCACTCGGTGGGCTCTGTATTTGCAGGAATTCGATTTGACCATAAAACACATCAAAGGTCAAGAAAATACAGCGCTGGATGTTCTTTCTCGGTTCCCTCCCGAACTCCACTCCCTTCCACCGAATAACACCGAAATCAGTGTAAATAAAGTAAATTATCTTACAGAATTGAAAGACCTGTTTCGAAATTTGGCCCAGTTACAACGAGAGGACTTAAAATTAGGTCAAATTTATACCAAAGTGAAAAATCGCGTTTCTTTTGAGGGTGAAAAGTTTTATTTGATACAGGACGAACATTTATTTACAAATTCATTTAGTGACAACAATTTTAAACTTTGTGTACCTCAGTCTCTAGAAACCTCTGTTATTAAAACCGCTCATGAAAAGATAGGACATGCTGGCATTAATAAAACATATAATTATTTGAAAAATTTTGTAACGTTTCCAAAATTAGAGGTAAAAATCAGAAGCTTTGTACGAGCTTGTTTAGCATGTCAAAAGTGCAAAGTACCAAATAAAACTTTTCACGCTCCACTTGAACCGGTTTTGGCTTCAAAACCCCTTGAGCTTTTATCGGTTGATTTGTATGGACCTCTTCCGAAGGCCAAAGGAAACTTTTGTCATATTTTCGTTGTACTTGACATTTATTCTAAATACGTAAAACTTTATCCATTGAGAAATGCAACCGGTGTTTTGGTTACCCGAAAATTCATCAATAACTACCCTAATGACGTCGGTACACCTGTTATGGTTCTGAGTGATCGTGGACCAGCATTCCGATCAAAATTCTGGGATCAAAATCTGAAAAGCCTGGGAATAAAGCCTACTCATACTTCAGTATATCACCCGGCTTCAAATCCAGTCGAGCGATATATGCGTACTATTGGAGATATGTGTAGACTTTATTGCAACGAAAACCACCGATCATGGATTGATTACCTGCAATTTTTTGAAGATTGTCTGAACCATTCCACCAATGAGTCCACCGGTGTAACACCCATCGAAATTATGAAAGGACAAAATCCAGACAATTTTCTAACCAATCTCATTAAGTTTCCTGACTCAAGTAATAAAGTTAATGTTAAACTTAAACTGTCAATTTTAGAGAAAAATTTAAAAAGAAAAGCAGAAACTAGAAAAGCAGTTTATGACCAAAAGCATCGCCTGCATCATTTCTCCATCGGTGACAAAGTTTTGGTGAAAACGAACTTTTTATCAAACAGCCAGTACGGAGAGATAAAGAAGTTCTTTTGTCTTTTTGAGGGTCCATATGAGATCATCGAAACAGCAGGGAAAAATGCATTCAAACTGAAAAATATCGAAAGCGGAGATATTCTAGGTGTATATAATGCGGCGCTATTAAAGCCGTTAATCACAATTTGATCTGTATAACTTCGATTTTTTTTTTTTTATTTTTTTTTATTTTTTGAGAATGTGGGGTCAGTGAACCCCAATTCTTAGTCAAATTGTTGATAGATGTAAGTTCTTATAATTAAGCCAAACATAAGTTAAGTTTCGACAACTCGTTGATTTTTCATTTTTCATTTTATCACTTTTTATTTTTTTTCTTGTTTTACATGTTTGTGTAACCTAAGTTAAGTTTCAGCAAATCGTTGATTTTTATATTTTTTTTTCTCTCACTTTTCGTTTATTATTTTTGTTGTGTAAATCTAAGTTAAGTTTCAACAAATCGTTGATTTTATTTTTTTCACTTTCTCATTTACCAATTTTATTTCTTTTCTTGCTTTAAAATTTTGTGTGACCTAAATTAAGTTTCAACAAATCGTTGATTTTATTTTCATTTCTCACTTTTCCTTTTTTTTTTTTTTTTCTTCTTTTTTTTTTTTTTCCTCGTTTATTGTTTTAATTTGTATATATTTTTGACTTTTGAAAACTTGACTTATCTACATTAATTCCGATTTCATTTCCTAACTTAAATAGTTTATTGTTTGAGCGATTTGTGTGTTCATGTAAAGCTTATGAGTTATAGGACCAAAAAGCTTCGCAGGAGCGCATACATCGCTCGAAGCTTGCATTTTACTTTGAATTTTATTTTATTGCGTTTATCATGAAAGTTCGTCCTGCCATAGCATCTAACAGTTAGTAAGAGGTAACTGTGTGGAATAAACGCCTCCTAGCGGGCATAGTTGTGTGTTTCTCCCTGAGGGGTTTAACGTCACTAGGAGTATCCTTTATTTTTTTTCATTTTATTCATATTTTTTTTTTTTAAACTGAAATTTGTCCCCCTCCCCTCAATTTTTCTCCTTGATGTGATGGCTGATATCAAGGAAACCCTGCGGAAAAGGAGCAGACTGGGTCATCCGCAGTTTTATGTCGTTTACAGGCCATTTTGCTAGCCTGTAAGCCAATGTATGTGTATGTATTTGTGTTTGTTTACGATGTATGTCGTGCCGAAAGTCACGCTTCTTCTTCTTCTTTCGTTTTTTCTCAGTGTCACTTTCGGTGCCAATGTATGATTCCCGTGACCATCTCGATAGGATGAAAATGTTTTGGTTACACCCAAGCCTTTCTTTTATTTTAGTCAAGCCCCAATTTTTTTTAACCACAGCTGGTACTTTTGGTGGAAACACTATTTTGAGTTAAGTGATACTTGTTTCCGGGAATTTCACGTGGTATGGGACTCAGTAACTTTTTTGATGGCAAGTATCATGCTCACCTTGATTGTACCCCCAAGCGATTAAAAGTACAGCCATAAGGTGGGTCTCTTATGGTTTCAGCCCCCTTCCCCCCTACGGACAACCGCTCGACCCCGGAGCGAGGCCCAGCAAAGTAAAATGCAATAACTATGAAACCTTAAATAAAATAATGAGCAAGCAAACACTATCCCACCCAGGAATATTTTATGTAATATTATGTATTTGTTTTGTTCTTTGTCATATGTTTTTTTTTGCTTATTTCTACTAATCTCTCACTGGATTTTTTTTTTTAGCTTTAATTCTTAAGTTCTTTTAGAATAAAACTTAAGGCAGTACTTGATTCCTTCAACGGCCCGAGCACTTTTACAAATTACCATCGTTGTTATTTTTTGAGAATATCAGCTTCTCAGTTGAATGCCAAGGCATTCAGCTGATAAGCTGGTTGGGGTAGCTGTAGCATGGGAGTATTTCCCATGTGGTGTCCAGAACCGTCCCTTCGCTCATTCCATCCACTTGCGCAACAGGCAGAGAGGATCGAGGCATAGCAACTCTTGTCAGTGCGTTCGCGGGTGGGAGAAAGCGGGGAAAAAAAGAAAACGTAACGGGGATCGACCTTTGTTTCAAGCCAGAAGTCGAAGGCCAGCCCTGGGAGAAATCAGGGCTCGAACTGCGTTGCATATTTTAAGCCGAAAGGCAGTCGGATAGTTTCTTGCACAGCGTAAAGACGGAGTCTCTTTCTCCCAAATAATGTGAGTATCTTTTGGGGGCTAGTCATGTACTTTGTACATGGCTAGCTTTCCATAAAGTTAATTCGTGTGCTTCGGGTCGGGGAGGGATAAAAGTGGTTCCTTGATCATATATCCAAAACCCGTGTTCTATTTATTCCAAACCCCCGTAGCATTAAATGAAAGTAATCTGACAGATCGCGTTCCTAATGGGGGGGGGGGGCGAGCGACCCCCAAAAAGGACCACGCGACACTATGCTCAAAAATACCATAAAAAATGAGGAGTTTTTTAGTCCATCGAAATTTTTGAAATTTGTTGTTTTGTTCAGATTCAAACGTTTTTATCATAAGCGCACTGATTGCGCAGTCAAAATACAGCTCAAAATAGAGGTCATTGATTGGTGTTGCAATGTTTAATTGATACCTACCTACAATGATTTCCCTCTCATGGGCATAGACCCAGGAATTTATGTTTGTCTCTCTCCTCCCATATCAACTCGTGCGTTATAAAGGACGGAGATAGGGGCTAAAGCCACGCGATGGTCCCCTGTCTTTGCGAGTTCGGGAATCGCTGATTCAGACCATTTTAATGTGACGTTAGTCAGCAACTAAAATTACATCATCTGCTTGGCTAATTTCTAGCTGAGATTTGATCGGCTGAATGATGGCAACGTGACGCGATGCATGACGTCGTCATCAAAATTATTTATTTGCGGCTAAAATCTTTCCAACTATAGTGACATTATCACTGGACGATTTTTATATAAATAAAACCGAAGAGAATGTTGCTCGTCCTAAATTATGGAATTTTAGGTTATTTTAGTTAACTATTCGGTCATCTATATTTGCAAGACATGGGCAAGGCAAGGTCGTGCCAAAGTGGTTCGCTGGAGGAGAAATGTTTAGAAGTGAGATTTTGGCTCAATAGATAGCGCCATTATTTTAATTTTTCGAGATTTGGAATTTGAAGGCTTATGATTTTTTTCAGAGTGCATGAATTGAAAAAGTGTCCGCATAAGAACTGCGTGATTTTTACTTGATGTAACCTGCAAAAATAAAGTTCAACAACATTGGTCCTAGATTGATGGAGAAATCAAGCACCAAAAATCCGTGATGCAACGCCTCAATGCATAGCCCGATATTTTGTCAACGTTAGGTCATGAATTTTTCCATCAATCTAGGATCAACATCGTTGAAATTTGGCTAAAAAATTATCTAAAAAACTATGCGGTTCCTGTAAGGACGCCATTTTCAATTATTAATACTTCCATAAAAAATTGTAAGACCTTTTTGTTTGTTAAAAAAAAAAACAAAAAAAAAAAAAAAACGGACACAATTCAGTAGTCTTTGTTTAATTTCGTAATCTTCGATCAGCAAGCAGCAGCGTTGTCCCAAACAAAATAAATTCCCTGCTCGTTGGAATGAAGGAAGGAGGACATCCGTCAAACGTTGTCAGGTTGGCACCCCGTCAAGAAGACGCATAACCCGCTGCGGGATACCCGTCATGTTGTGATACCATTGGCACCCGTGGCACGAGCTTTCTTCGTCTCAAGACTTGCGGCCATTGTGTCAAGTTGCTCGGGAGTTTGGAAATAAAAGCACTGCCCCTCGTTTGAAATATCCCTTACCCTCCAACCTACGCAACGCGGTCAACGATTGTGGAGTACCAACTTTTCATTGACTTGTACAAGAAAGAATGAGGCAGTTACTAGGGGAAAAAGCAAGCCTTCTAATTGGTCGAAAACACAAGTGTCAAGAGGGTTAACAAGGGTTAACAACATCGCTGATCTACCAAATGTCCACTTATTTTTCCAAGTTTGCTGTGCACCTTTCATGTCTCAACCCACTGGCGCAACCAGGATCTCTTCCATCTCTCTCATTTCCCATTTGAATGTATAAGTAGGAAAAGGACAGAAGGAGGGGGTTTTATCCCGTTGTCCATCTTTGTCTAACATCAGTTTCTTAATGGATAAAAGAGAGAGATGAAGAAACTTTCGGTGCGCTACTGTCTCAACCTTTATCACAGGTTTAAATGGACGAAATACGGTATGGCTTTTCACGGGACGCTTGATTGAATTGATCAAAATTTATGTTTACTTGACTTGAATTCTTTTTATGGGAATATCAAGAAAAACACATAAATAATTTTTAAATGGTGACGAAATTAGCAAGAAAATTCATGATTAAAAACTCTAAAATTACAGATTATCGATCGAAATCTATTAGGGGTAAAAAATGAAAATAACTCGTGAAGGGAAAATCTCAAGAGTTTTACAAGAGAGTGACGTAAAGTTCTTACTCGCCTTCGAAAGAAGTCCACGGGGGTTCAGCGGGTCCCCGTCAGCGGGGCCCCGCGGCACGGTGGGGGTCAAATCCTGTGACATTATCTAGTAGTGCTGTAGTGGACAAATATGAAGACGACGGGAGATCACGAGACTCTTTTTTTTATCTCTCTCCCTCCCCCTCTCCGTCTCCTTTTCTTTCTCTTTCTCGTAGTTGCCGGATTGATGTGAATAAATCTTCGTTTTCCACACAGCTGATATTAACTATTCTAAGCACAAGGCATTTGACAAGGGGGGGGGGAGGTCTCAAAAGATCCCACACGGTATTTCACCATGGAAGCAGCTCAGTTACTATTATTTTTAAACGTCAAGTATTTTAAAGAATCAAGTACGTCCTACTGAATGCGTTAAGATCACCTTTCATCATTTCATCATACATCATCAATTTTTGGATAGCTCTGGTTATTTTTTGAAAAATTACATTTCCCAAAAAAATGCAACTTAATCATTGGAATATAATTTTTTAATTTTTGGCTTTTTGTTTTTTCCCCCTGTTTTTTACTCTAAAATATGAAGAGTTGAACCACTATGATCCTAAAAAGGCATGAAATGTCCAGCATTTATTGAACCGGTTTGTATCTGTTACCTACAGGTTTAATAAGCCTAAAAATTCTAATGTAAAGGCACAAAAATCCTAATACAATCTAAAATGGTCGTCTGAATAACGTGAATATAGGCATAAAGTTGCTTATATATCAGTATCTTAAATGGCACTAAGTCTCAACATTTATTTTTTTTTTTTTTTTATTTTTTTTTATTTTTTTTTTTTTATGAGAATTATATCGGGGAAAAAATGGGTTGAAGTCGTTTCAGAATCTCCCCCGGGGATGGGGGGAAGTTGTGAGGCTCACAAGGGTCAATGGGTAGTGTGGAGATTTTTGAGAACAATGTGGCAATCATGGATGCTGTCTCCTTCCCCTTATTCAATCCCAATCTTTGTACTTATCCTGCAACTCTCAATCCATGCAGGATATGTGCTTGAATCTCGGGTCATGTGACCGAAGAAAGGGATAGTGGTGATGGGAGGGGGATGGGCAAGCTCCCGAGATCAGAATTCTTCATCCAAGGATTTATGAGCCTCAATTTAAGACTCTAAGTCAAATTAATGAAGTAGCCATGGTTTGGACTGGACAGCCACTGCGACATCGTTGCGTATAACGCGTTAACGAGACGTAAAATATACGGTGTTATTGAGGATCGGGATATTCAACTGGACCAATCGGATGCTTGATCAATAGGCAGGGGATTTAAACTGTCCAATCAGACAGCGGTTAAATGCGAGAGTGATTCGAATGGACCAATCGGATTCTGACTCTGCGGTTTTGTGACGTCGCCGATAAAACATCGATGTTAGTCGAAAATTGGGTTGTTCTTACGAGTGAATTATGTAATTCTTGTCCGCAAATTTTTTCATACATATCTCATCAAATTAATTAGTTTTAAGTTTTTTTTTTTTTTTTTTTTTTTTTTTTATCTGCATGTTTGTTCATCATCAATCTGTTGATTTACTTTCTGATTGACGGTTAAAGTTCTAGAATAAAACACTTTAGAAATGTAATTCAAAGTTAAGAAATGGAGGGAAGGTGTTCAACCTAGGTTCAACCTTTCCGACCACCAGGGGGCCACTTGCCAATTCATTTTCTATCACTGAGTTTCGGTATTGTATTGATCAGTATATTCGGATTACTGTCATTCAGTTTTCTTTCCAGCGACATGACGATAGTGAGTTTTACGTTCACCCACAGTCAGTTATTCGAATTGCTTTTTATAAATAGCGCCGTTTACACGCTTACTTTTTAGCATATTAAAAAAAAGCTTTCGAACAAAGTGAGTCGTCATGGTTTACTCTCGATAAGGTTTCGATATAGACCTTCTTTTTGCTCGAAATTTGATCATATCAACGGCACTTTAAAGAAGTTACGGACTGTTCACCAAATAAATGTTGTTTTTTGCCATCAGCAATTTGGCAACATCGTTAATTTCACTCTCCTATTACTCAATATCCATAAGACTAATAAACCATTCTGCTCTGCAATAATGTGGCAACATTGCCCCAGCAAGGATACTGGACGTGATTTGCAGGGGCATCACAATATTTGAGTAAAACATGATTAAGAAGAAGAACACTAGAGACGGAGATAAGACAGAGGCTGGGTATATTTGTATCAACTCCGCAGATAACGGAAAGCGTTCGTTTGAATGCGTTGTTTGATTTCCTGTTCAAGCGCTCTTTGTTCAAAAATATTCGGCTAGTGAGCTGCTGATTTCATCCATGAGTGTGTTCTTTATTAACGCAGACATTTCGTTGAGTCATTTTCATTGGTAGGTGCTACAAAATCTTCCTCGAGGTAATAATTTGTCATTATTTGTACTTGTATACTTATTTGATACATGTTTTTGACGTGATACTGTCCACAGTGTGGGCCTTACGTCCCACTTACGATACTGAGTTAATAATGCTTATGCTTGTAAAATACAAACCAGGTGTTTTTTTATCTCTCCCCTCCTGGTTTTTTTTTCTAGCTAATTGAGATAAAAAGTTGCGGTTTGGACCATTCTTCATCATTTTGGATGAATTTTTTTGGGTCAAACCCCCCCGCCGGGGATATCTCAAAAATGTCCAACTGCAACCCCTATCTTTTGATATATCGTTTGAAAGGGCGTAAAATTCTAAGACTTTTGGCGCAAACCGGAAGTTGATATCGTTTTTCGTTTTCGATAAATCGAATTTCAAAGTTCGATTTGGACCCATTTTCAAAAAATCATTACTCCACTTTGGAAAGTCGGAGTTAAAAAAACTATATGGGTTCAAAATATTCTAAATTGCAAGCAATTTTCAGATAACGAAATGGTTTTGACATTAAATTAGTCCAAATTTGATTTTAGAGCCTTCAAAATGTTTTAAAAATGTCGCCCCTAAGAGGGGCTATCCCGAAAATTCCCTTCCGCGACCCTTATTGAATGATATGTCGATAAAAAAAAAAAAAAAAAAAAAAAAAAAAAAAAAACAGAAAAAATGAGCATTTTGGCGCAATTCGGATATCGATATCGTTTTTCATATTCGAGATATCGAATATTAAAAGTTCAATTTTCTCCTATCTTCAAAATTGGGTTTAAATGAGTCATTTTCATGGTTAGTGCTACAAAATCTTCCTCGAGGTAATAATTTGTCATTATTTATACTTGTATACTTATTGAATACATGTTTTTGACGTGATACTGTCCACAGTGTGGGCCTTACAAGTACATCGCACTTACGATATTGAGTTAATAATGCTTATGCTTGTAAAATACTTAAAATAAATATTAAAAGTTCAATTTTCGCCTATCTTCAAAATTCAATATCTCGAATACGAGAAACGAAATCGATATCCGGATTGCGCCAAAATGCTCAGTTTTTATGTATTTTTGATGACGTATCATCCAATAAGGGTAGCGGAAGGGAATTTTAGAGATAGCCCTTTTTGGGGGCAACATTTTTAAAACACTTTGGGGGCTGTAAAATCAAATTTGGACTAATTTTATGTCAAAACTATTTCGTTATCAGAAAATTGCTTGCTTTTTATAAATTTGAACTCATGGTTCTTTTAAATCCGACTTTCCAAAGTGGATTAATGATTTTTTGAAAATGGGTCCAAATCGAACTTTAAAATTTGGTTTGCGCCAAAAGTCTTAGAATTTTACGCCCTGTCAAACGATGTATCAAAAGATAGGGGTTGCCGTTTGAAATTTTTGAGATAGCCCCCCAGGGGCCCGTCTAGGGGGGCTGGGGGGCGGGGGATTTGACCAAAAAAAAAGAAGATTCAGCGAAAATGACGAAGAATGGTCCAAACCGAAACTTTTTCTCTCAAATAGCAAGAAAAAAACTAGAGGGGGGGCGATAAAAACCACCCTGATAAGGCAGTCTTAGTGGTGAAGTGTGCTACTGTGCTACGTGGCATCGTAGCATTTTCTCCATCTAAACGCACGTAAAAGGTCGAATTTAATGGTCATCGCCAATTCCTTTTAATTTGATAGTTTTCATGGGTTTAAAAGGTCAAAATGCAACGTCGCTAGATTACACGCTTCGCCACTGTACAGTCTTTTTGTCTGAAGAGAGTATTTTTATGTAAAACATTAGCGAGGCGAGAAATTCCCTATCCTTCTCTTTTCTCCATTAAAACGAGTACACTAGCCAAGGATGGACAGGAGGATAAAGCCCTTCATTCTATAATTTTTCAACTTTTAAGTACATTCAAAGGGGAAATGAGAGGGACGAAAGGAATGCTGATTGCGCTAATGTGGTAAAACTCGATAACTTAAAATAAATGCAGTCGTAAGTTTGGAGTTTTTTTCTAATTTTTTTTACCTTTTTTAAAGACAATTTTATTAAAACTATTCTTTAACAAGAATATTTATCAATTTTGTTGTAAAATGTTAGTAGTAATCATGCACTTCTTTTATGTAATAAAAGTAGACATAATACTATTTGAAAAATAGAAATGAAAAATAAAGAATTTAGAATTATGAATCTGTCTTTTAAATTAGTAAATAGATAAGCGGTATTTACCTTCACGGTAGTTATAAAACCTTTAGGATAATTATGACTTATAGGATAGTTATATTCGATATTTTTCAATTGAAAAATTTCGTTTTCTGGAAATATATTCACTAGTCAAAATGTTCCATGAACTCTGTTTCCAAATCACTGTGATTTCCATCTAAATTCACACTCTAATAAATGTGATTTAAATGGAAAACAATGCGATTTCCATGTCCCCGTGGAAAATTGGAACAGCGTCCATGGAATTTTTTACTAGGGTTTCCAGGATTAAATTCGCCTTGACTTGATTTCTAGATGTACCTATACCAAATCAATACCTCTGTGTTTTAAAGGTTAGAACGTCCAAACTGAAAGTGCTTTATTTGGATGATGCACGGTTGCCATATGGTGTGCAAATGCAGCCACGATAAAAACTTTTAATGCAATTGGAAGTGTTTCTGAAAAGTATGTTCATTGCATGAATAATTCATTCTTATATCATCAAAAATTAACTTGTTGAAGGAAGTAAACAAACCTGATTCGGCAACATGGATAAACTTTTTGGCTGATATGTGATAACAGCCTTTTTTCTAGGTAATGGGTCTGTTGCATACTTCGGCTTAAGCTGCATAAACAAAACAGGACACATTTTACCAGCAAGTTCGTGGTCTGAATATGGGGGTTGTTCATCGGCAGCGCTGGCCAAAGTTGTCATGGAGGGTGGATTTTGAGATGGATATTCATGCCACAGTTCCATTTTCAATTTTTTTTATTATAAGAGATATGTTGACGATCTGTTTTTAATTGTTCATCAAGAAAATGTAAATCCTACCCTACAATTTTTCATCGCAAAGTACCCTTCAATCCAGTTCACTTTGGCTGAGGAGGTAAATCAAAGCCTGAGTTTCTTGATCGCAAGGTTATACATACGGGCACAAATATGAAAAGAATGAAAATATGGATTACATCAGCATGTAAATTCGCGAAAACATTATTGCTTTGATTTTAACGGTGTTTAAGTTCTGGTCTCCGAGTAGAATGATAATAATTGTGTTTCCGCGCAGATGTAGGTGAGCGCAGCGCTTTTATCACAATTTTTTCCTCCCACAGACCGCTGATGAAGATGATAGCTGAGGGTTTCCCGTCTAGGTTTGTGCACTCTGTGTTTCGATCATAGCCTGGCCACCTGTGCCTCTTAATTTTTTTTTCACCTTTTCAATTTTAATTTTTTGCGGTTGATAGTGGGGTTGTGACACTCATAAGCATTCCGTTTTAATCATTACTCTCAGACTGCAACCCGATAAGGTCGTTGTATATTTCAGTTGGTTAATTAAGAATTGTTTCAGTACTTATCATATGAGTTTATGATAACTATACTATGAATACGCAAGAGCGTAATGGTGAAATTTCTGCTGAAAGGTCGTAAATTCTGCTGAAAGGGTGAACAGTAGGTTTCCGCCAATTTCCTCAAGAGAAATAGGCGGCACAGTATTCAAAAAGATCCGAATTAGGTGTTAAAAAAATTGAAATGGATACTCCTACTCTTACTAGTGAGCATCTACTACCTTGGATTAACAAGTTGTTGTATTCAAACCTGGATTGATAGCACTGATTTAAGCACTCAGCAGCTGAAATGTTATTTTTGTTTGTTTACAGTGAAGGTCCCAATTCTCAATCTCAATCCGAGTTTCCTGGATAATACTTATGAGGATAGTATTTGATTTGCAATGGTCATGGAAGACTCAGATTCAAAGGCTGGAGCTTCAATTTTTGGCGTAATGTTTTTTGTTACTCATATTTCTTCTTGCATCTTTGATACTCGCTACAAACAGTAGACTAGTGAGCTTCGGGCTCGTTCTCTAATAAGTGAATGTATGATATCTTGGACTGGTCATCGTGATGATGAATATTTCTAAGAGCGATTTTAGTTGAAACCAAGTAAATCAGGTCTCCAGCACCAACTCAATTTCCTTCTTGATTTTTGAAAGAAACTTGCACGTTTTATTAAATGGACGCGTCCCTTTATTTTGTTAAATTCAAAATTCAAAATGTCACATTCCGTATGAGCGTATTAGGACTGTTTTAGCTGTAACAACTTCACTGCTTGGTTCCTCAGTCTACATCGCTCGCTTCAATCAAAATGTAATACTACTCTGGTGTGATACAGTTTCCAAAATACCCAAATATACAACAGATTAGATTAGATGCGAATTAAAGCAATACTGTTATTCCATCGTATAAAAACTTATTCAACATCAAATATTGACATTCTTAATTCTCGGATTTCCCTCGTATTCCCTTGTACTATTTTGTCAATTTTTAAAATTTCTCGTCCTGTTTGCTTCTTTGTGAGGCGGCAATTCAAGTCGTCGCATTTTACGATCAGAAATTGACACCAGTATGAATCATAGTCTCGGACGATTTACCTCCAACTGCGGTCAGATTTTCATCGAAGGCTACAAAGCATGTAAAATAATTCACAACGGCAATATCATGAGCTATAATGGACCGGATGGCAAAAGTATGCCTAACTTGAAGTTTGGATTGATCACCTATGAATGCGATAACATGTTCGGATATTTAATTTCAAAACTCGACTGCATCGGTTGCAATTTCCGTTGCGTCGATGACGAATATGAGAACGGTTGTCAGCATGAGTATGCTCAGGCTTGGTTGAGCATTATCTGTGCCACTGTCTTGAGTATTTTTGTCGGTTGCATTTTATTTGTTGTCTTGTGGAAGATACAGAATTCTATTTGTTTCGGAGCCCAACAGAGACGATCGAGATCAACGCCTGAGAGTGAGAACGAAGTGAGCCCATCCATAACCGAGGTTGCGAAATCTTCAACTCTCCAAAAAACATATTCGGTGAATAGAATGATCAAGCCTGAACTAAAACAATCGCGCAAAGATGATGACATTGATGTCGTTGATGATGACTTCGAGAAAGTAGACTGGACCAAAAGAAAAATTCAAGAGCTTCACCGACCAACCCCAAGTCCTCTTCCGACCCCCAAAACTAAGTGGATGTCTTTATTCTTATCTCCTTTATTGATTAAAATGGTAAGTTCGTGTGATATAACACTCTATATGCGATCTAATAACTTAGATATGATTTGTAATGTTGTGAACTGCTCAAGTGTACCACCCTATTCTTTCACGGTTGGTATGGGAGCAATTATATGTATAGATGACCACATTAACATACCTTTATCACTGGTAGTATCTGAAATAGGTGTAACATCTAGATACAGACTAGACCATTATACTGCAGACTATGTCGCGTTACTTATGGAAGAACAAAATCAAACTTGTTCTTTTTACAAGACTAATAGTGAATTTTGCTTTAGAGAAGATAATGAATATTGCTCCCCCAAAAGACTTGCTCAGCTGAGTAATAGTACACAAATAAGTAGTAGCATATTATCTCAAGGCTGGTCCTGTGAAACAGTAACATCAGGCTTCTATTTTTCTGTAAAAGGTTATTTGTGCTGTCAGTACCGGTGGATAGTCGAAAAGGAAGGCAAGTTATATCCTGTTTATACCAGGGTTAGAGAAAACCCTTACGTTAAATTTACCGTTCTTCAAGATAAAGATAAAATCAGACGTGAGTTGATTTTAAGCAAGCGAGACCCGACTTTAAATGCAACTGGAGGATTAAAAATATCTTTCCTAACTACTAGGATGGAAACTACACGAACTGCTCTGACTCGTTTGATTAGCGATGATAAATTATATTTTGCTAACGAATCAACTTCAGCGACCATGGGGTACTTTCAAGTTTCTCTGAAAGAGGATCATCCACAATTTATGCCACCGAAAAATGGCAGCTGCCGAGAAAAAAATCCCTCTGTTAAGAGAAATTGTGAATGCGAATGCACTAGTTTCCCTCAAAACACGATCAGCTCACTCATCCAGGAATATAGAAATTCGAACCACAGACACGCCAATGGTTTTTTAATCGTTGGTCCTGATTCTACAACAATTGACACATTTGAATTGCTGAAAACTGGATCAGTTAACCTCAAAATTGGCGATTTGAGTGGTCAGGAAACGACTCCGGAGTATGGCAAGTGTGATGTAGAACTCTCTGTAACTTTCAGTTGTTCTTTATGCAATCATAGCTCATATTTAGTTTTGATTCCTCGTCATGTAGAAAAAGAGGGCATCATCCCTTTCCATTCTAACTGTAGTTTCGATAAGCCTTATATTGTCTGCGATGAGTTTGAACCAATGAAATTAACTTTGATTGGTAATCACCGAACTTGCTCCATAAAAGGACCTAGTATAAAGAGTGCATTGATTGTGAATTTCTCGTATTTAAATCTAAACGGTTTACTTAAATCAAACCAAAACCTGAGTGATACTGGCCAATTTCGACGGAAAGTCGACTGTGTTGTTGGCTATGAAGCATTTATCCATACATTTCTTAAAGCGACATTACTATGGGCCATTCTTGGCGTGAGTGTATTGATAATGCGTAGACTATGTTATAAGAATAAGCCAGAAAGTAATTTAGTTTCGGTTCAGTTTCAGAGAGAAGGAACAGGCACTGATGCCTCTCATGCTCAATTAATTTTATTGGATTAAGTCTTTTTTTCTCTCCTACATCTGATGCATTTTATGTGGAATCTTAGTATGACGAAGTATAGAGCATTTGCTCGACAGTTTCCACTGACTAGGTTATTTAAAATTTGAAAACAACGATATAAATATGCTCCGCTGGTATCTCTTTTAATCGTCTTCGATCTTTTTGATAACAACCAAATGCGAATTTAGATGTTTTGGATCAACTCAACCATTACCGCTTAAATTGTTTTGCACGCTCACTTTGCTTCGTTCGTATTTAAATCGGGGCAACCGGGTTAAAGTCAACGTTGTAGAAAAATTTCGCACTCTACCGACAAAAAATGTGAACAATGCTTGCACTAGTGGTTTAATATACTGCTGCTAAGGTGTAAAAGTGCTATATTCACTATCCAAATGTTACATGGTGTCCAATGGGAAGAGACGGGAGTGTTGACGGGGTTTGTCGAACACAGCTCGCGCTTCAAGGGCGGAACGCGTAAAACGAGTTTATCGAGTAAGAATTGAAACACGAGCAGTAAGGGTTAAGAGTAAACTCATCCTTTAATGAGAATTAAGATATCAGTTAAAAAAAGGGACCAAGGAGCTCAATTTTTCGTGAGAAGGTATGCCTTAAATGACTGTCCAATTTAAATGCATTGTACATATGTATACTCCCATCAACGAATAACTAAATATGCTTGATTTGTGTTAAGGATTTTAGAGACCCTTCAGAAAGTAAATTAAAGTTCCAAGTGTGAGCTGTATTTGAACTCTCTTCAGACGCCTCAGAGGTATAGTAGTAAACAATGTTGAATGAAATTACTGATTTCGAATTAAAATATTCTGACAATACTGGTGAGCTTTTGAAAATAAACTAGCTGTTAAGTCAAACTATAGTAATTCCTTTCATAAATCACAAGTAAAATTGAATTGCGTAATGTAATATTGGTCCAGAAACTTTGTGCAGAGGGATTTTAGGGAGCCTACCGGATAAGGGTGAGTCCCTTTATCCATGACTGGAGTCATTTTCTGCTACAGACGCCTTCTTCGGCAAAGAGAGGAGAGCCGTGCGGCGTGCATTGGCCATCGAGAAAATGTGAGGTATGCAAACTTTCAGGAGAACAGAGACGGATAGAAACGAAAGCTGTGTTCTTGAGAGTTTCGGGATGAATATTCAAAATCCCAGAGTAAAATAAAAAAAATGTGGTTTTGCTGCTTCTAATTTGTCTACTTATGCATACAAACATTGTCATTCCACTTCTCGTGGTTGATCGAGAATTTCAAAAAAGAAGTAGAAATTAAGAACAGTGCGAGGCCTTGTCTTCTTGGGGTAAATTTAAAGTAGTTTCTACTAAAAACTCATAAGAATATAATAAATATATAAGAAAAAAACATACTTAAAAACAGCGAACCTCAAAAAAATAAAATGTAAAAAGCGAAACTCTGACAAGGTGCAAAACTCTAGCTCATTCTAAATTTTGGATCACCACGAGGCCTCAGACCGCCTGCTACGTTCTTCAGTGGCCTGCAGGCTAATAAGATGATCATAAGATGACGTATGCGACATATTTGTATATTCTAACAAAACAAAAAATAAATTTTGGCATTATATTTCTTTCATAGATGTATTTGAACTTTGAAGAGGTTTCACCGCAATTTATCAATTTATACTTAGGTCTGCTCTGCTATTGTACGAAGGCGCAAGTGAGAACGAATTGATGCGTGCAAAAAAATATTTGAAATAAACTACCACTATGCTAAAGGGTGAGAGAAACATAGGCTGTTAGAAAGGAGGAGGAGGTTGATGTCATCAGAGATTGTGCTAATGAAATTAAAATTATTTAAGTCCTAATCTGAAGAATCACTGGGTAGGTAGAGCTTGTGCAGCAAGGCACGGTGGGCAAGCTTTGCTTAAAAGTAGTGGAGAAGACAAAGAAGACAGATAAATTATTTTCATTTTCTTTTATTTTTCCTCAAGCAAAAAATTTGAAATAAACGCATGCGTATATTAGATCCTTTATAAATAAAAATAAATCCTCTCTTGATTCATCAGTTTCCGATTGGTCAGGAGTGATTTGTAATATATTCTTCACATTTATAGGAACCAAAAAAATGTATCGAACCAACAAAATGTTTTCAATTTAACAATACGAAGCAGGGTTGTAAGAAAAAAACCCTCTATCGATTGCTTTAATTAACTTTAATTAAACTTAATTTTTAGTATTAAACGGTCTTGTCGTAACAAGAGTTTCTCGAGAGGTTATAGGTTCCCTGACATAAAAAGTTAAAAAGATGGAGACGGCACTTAGAGAAAGATTTCTTTTGAAATTACCGAAAGAATTTCTCTGATAATTTGTGTTGCTGCAAATGCTGTGTTGATGTTTAGTTTAACTGGAATATTTTTGTCCAAGTTACTCTATTTTTTTTTTACTTTTTTAATTGTTAAGTTTATTGCAGTTGTTGCAATTATTGTGTTTGGGCTTTCAGCCTGCCATGAATTTTATGGGTGATAATAAAACAATTAAATTTACAGAGGTTTGCAACTTGTATTTTTTCACAGCATGTTCCTATTCGAAACAAGCTCCCATTAGAAAATAATTGTATAGCCTAATTAAATGCATTGATAGTATGTATAGCTCAGTTAAACGTATAAATAATATGTATAGCCTAATCAAATATGTTGGAAATACATTTTTCTAAATGGTTCTGTAGAAAACTTTTGATATTAAGAGATGTAATACTGACATTGACTTTTGGAAGCTATTTAAAAATAGAGTGGGAATAACAGTCCAACGGGTCAGTTGCACATATTTTTTTTTTTTAAATTCATAATATGAAGGGGCTAGGTGAGCTGAGTACTCGGAAATTTTTTCAAATATTTTTGGTAACTGCATCACCGAAAAAATTGATTTGAAAAGTCGAAAAAGCGCGACAATTTGAAAAGGCCCCCAAACGGCGGGAAACCAAGCGTGACGAAAAGACGTTCGTCCGCCGCAATGTTTACATTCTTCGTGCAGTCTGCTAACTATATTCAATCGGTCTGGATAACTCGGGTGACTCGAATAAAAATTCACCTGTCCCGATCAGTTTCATACTTAGCAGAGAGGGACGTTTGTTTCCATCATCACAGATAAAAAAATGCCTCCACAAGATATAAAAAGAGCTTGAAACCTCACTGTTTGTGTGTATTATAGATTTCTAGGTTAGCGCCTGATAAGTCACCAAGGTTTTCCAGTCACTGATGCTATTAATGTGGTTGAAACCATTCAAGAGTCATTTGTACTAGAGAAAAAGACAAAGATATACAAATAGCAAAATCAAGATTTTAAGTCATTATTTAAGATTCACTTTGCATTAAAATCTGTTCATTGCCAAGATACCAGGTGCTCAGTCTCAATGGCGGTTCCACACATTTCAGAGTGCCCGTATTTTTACCCAACCCTTCTAAAGTAACTTTTATCGCGTTAAAAGATTTTTCGAAGGTTTCATACGCACGGAACAAAAGATTAACAGCACTCGAAGATGGCATTTTATGAAATATGTTGGTCAGAAACTCGCGATCTCGGCACGATTCATTCTCCATAAGCAGCCAGCGCGAAAATGTAAACATTGCAGCGGACGAACATCTTGACGTCACACTCGATCGAACAATGAAAATTGTTTATTCGATATGCTTCAACTTTAAGCGCAATTTTCAGGGGTTTCTACTCGAGATAATTTTTTTTTTTTTTTTTTAATGATATCGTCGTTTTTTTTCGTGAAATTTTACTCAAGTGACAATTTTTGTATTAAAAATCCCACACTAGTGCAACTGACTCACTCACGTGGTAGTCCTGTTTAATCAGAATCTTTCTCCATGGATTCTCGTCAGTGGCGTAGCCAGGAATTTTTCTAGGGGGGCAGTGGTCCGAAAATTGTCAAGGGGGGGGGTCCAAAGATACTAAGTTGGTCAAATTTGTCTCAAAACGCAAAAAATTACCTTTTTTTAGGACACATTTTGGTGTCAAGGGGGGGTGGGGGTCCAGACCCCTGGACTCCCCCTTGGCTACGCCACTGATTCTCGTTCACTGCATGAAGAGTGGGTCGGGTTAGGTAAGACCATCATCAGCTCAATGTAACTTGTAACACGCCACTGTTGCGGCTTCAATAAAATTTATGTGTCAGCCTGACATAAAAATAAATCAATTAAACGTTACAACATCAACGTTACCTGACACTGACACATATGTTTATTGTTTACCTAACCGGAGTTCCTGTAAATGTAATCGTTCGAGTTCCCGTTCCGGAATGGAGCTGTTTCAAACTTTTGCTGCAGGTGTATTAATTGCAAGGGGTAAAACCTTATAAAAATGACGGTTTGTGCATTAAAAAATCACCAAATCCACTTCCAAACTCATAAAATGCTTTCAAACGCAATACCTTAGTGGCTGTGATTACCGCCTTTTACATTGGGTTTCCTTATCTCAATAAGCTCCACCCTCACGAGGTGTTCTCGCAGCTCCATTAACCATCACCAGTCTGTTTTTTTTACCGTGTAGTATTTTATAAATATATGTCTATATTGTCTATGTCACAGGCAAACAGCAATTCTAGGCAATGAGCAATTGGCTTGCAATTTGCGTAGGCAATACGAGCTAGCCGTTTATTTATGATCAGAAAAAATTCAGATCAAGCGTAATGGTGACTTACAAAACAATTACATCGAGATTTGATTTAGCTCATTTCAAAGCTAATAAGCTAACAAGTATACTGATATTCACACATTAAGTTTTTCTCAACTGATCCTCTTTTTATGAACTTTTTGAGGCAATTAAATACAGGTGTTCAAGGACTTTTCATACAAAACACCGTAGGTAAAGAACTAATGAAAATAAACCTAATCTGATGAAATCACAATTTTTGTCAGCTTCTTAGCTTTAGAATGAGATAAATCAAATCTCGGTATAATTATTCTGTAAGTTAACATTACACTTGATCTAAATTTTTTCTAATCATAAATAAACATTTATCATTGATAACTGCCTAGATTGCTATTTTCCTGCGGCATATATTTTTTAAAAAAATTGCAAAAAATTCATTGAATCCTTCTGATTTTTCTAAAAAAAAAAGATTCAATTCATTAATTAAATAATTATCTAACTTATTGTTAGTTTTCATTTTTTCGTTTTTTGTTTGTTTTTGTTTTCGTATTCGAAAAATCATGCATGTGTTTGCTGTAATGTCGAATCACTGTGCGATGGAGGCGGGTCGCTAATAAGGCGAAGTGGAGGGCGGTCGGAGAAGGGATATCGGTAATATTTCAAAAGTGGAGTGATATCGGCGTGAACGGCATAGGCGAAGGTGGCATGCAGTGTTGTCATGTCATACAGTTTCTACTGGTGGTGTAGCAGGTAATGTGGCAACGTTGATTTTTTCCATTTGAAAGTTATAACAAATTTAGATATTTATTAAACTGAAAAAAAAGGGACAGCAATAATACCAAGAGCTCAACGATATGTTAACTAGAGAATTTCTGGTACCAATAGCAGAATTCTAATATTACTACCATTGTTCTTGAAAATTTGGAAGAAGTTCTGGTTTGATGATCAAATGGAGCTGTTGCAAACTTTTTCTATAGGCTTAATAATAGTTAATTAAGGGGTCTAACAGGATAACCCATATAAAAATGATGATAAGCGTATTAAAAAATCACCAAATCCACTCCCAAACTCATTTTATGCTTTCAAACGCGAGACTGAAATGGTGGTGATCACCGCCTTTTACATTGGGTTTCCCTATCTCAAAAAGCTCCATCCTCAGGAGCCGTTCTCGTGACAATACACAAGAAGAAGAAGAATAACATACAATTGCCTTAAGATTTAGACGGTAATCACCACCATCACCGTCATTATGGTATCGTGGTCTCGTAAAGCATTTTGTGAGTTGGAGAGTGGGTTGCGCGTTTTTTTAGTGCGCTTATCGTCATTTTTACATTGTTTTACCCCACAATCAATTAATAATAAGCCAGTATCAAAAGTTTGCAACAGTTCCATTCTGATCGAAGCATCAGAATTCTCAAAGTATTAGTGATTCATCGGTTCATCTTTTTGCTTCTGATGATATTATTAGAATTAAGGAATTATTTTTTTCAGTGTAGGTGTTGCGCGTAAACTCCATAAACGTGTGCGTGTATGAGTTGAAATTGTCAAAATGTAATATTGTTAGATTGTTAGCTGACTAGCTGCGCATAAGAATATACCAGAAACAATGGCGTAGCGTGCATTTTGGCAACGTTGTATTTTGACCATTAAAACCCATGTAAAAGGTCGAATGCGAAGGTGTTAACCGAACACCCAATAGTTCGATCTTTTTAATGAGTTTAAACAGATGAACAGCGACGTTGCCAAATTGCACGCTTCGCCACTGACCAGAAAGAACCGCATGATTTGGCAACTTTCAACACGAGGTTCAAGCTCGCGAGCCGATTGACCAGTACAGCTTTGATTCCTATAGTTTGTGCCAGAATACAACAATCGGATCGAAAACTTAAATTAATTTTGAAACATTTTTCACTTCCGGTATCTATGATGGGTCGGTCATGTTGAAAAGTGAGCATCGACGCCAATCTTCGGCAACCGGCCGGATTGTGATTGGTTGTTACCCTGCATTCTTAATTATGATTATTGATTACAAATATAACCACTGAAAACACGTTCATCATCTTTCAGAAGTGAACAGCTACGCTGCGGTGCGGTTGCTGGTTTGGGCCGGAAAATTTCAAATCCTATTTCCATTGGCTTTTAGGAGAGTTTTCGCCGAGGATGGACTTTGTTTGCTTTGATTCCAGCTCTCGAAGTTACTCTCATGTAAGTCCAATGGAACTCTTGCAAGGTTTTGCTGTAGGCAAATGAACTGTCAACTCTGATGTGAAATGCTGCAAAAATAACGAAGAGACCAGTAAAAAAGTCCAAAGATCTATCCTCGTAGAGATAACTTAGCTCAAAGTTCAGATAAACCACCTACTAGTGTATGTATACTCTATTGCACTATGCACTATCAAAAACGAAAGAACGAAACCTACGGATTGGAACAATAAGATCTAGTATTTAGATGCAATGTATCTAGATTCTAGATTGTTGTATCTAGGTTTTTCCGCGCTTTGTCATGTCGACATCAGCTTCATTCCGACTTCACCCAAAACCGTTCGTTGGCTTGATTCGATGGACTCAAAGCAATACAGACTGCAAATCGATCTGAATAACCCAGAGCCAGTTTATCTCCGATCAGTGGCGGCTCGTGAAATGCTATTGATCGATGTCCGTTCCATTTAAACCAATAGAAAAGATCGATCCTGAGAGGGTTAATTTAAAAACACCCCTGTGAAATCGAGACTTTTGCATTGTTCCTAATGGGAGGGAAAAGGTAAATCGATTGTCCAAGAGCCTCCATTGACGCCGACGCATACGGAGTGTATGAGGAGTTTTCCTGACAGCTCACAGGCTTCTCATTTGGACACTGTGGACAGTGACATGGGCGACTGGGTGTGTAAGCAAGCTGACAACGTTACGTCGAGTTTATTTACCCCATGAAAAATATCGAACTATCGAATGTACGGTGAACTGAGAATATCCTCGAAATCGACTTTTAGCAAGGGTTTAAATGGAAAAAAAAAATTAATTTCGCCAAATTTTACCCAACGCTATACTGACAGCGGATAGCAAAGATGCTATTTAACTATGTAGAAGAGCGGTGCCATATGTTGTAAGTCCAATCTCAAATTGAGATAAGCATGGACGGAGGATTTGTTTGCCTCTTATTTTTTAACCTTAAATCAAAAATTGTAGTTGACTGAATCGAAACTGGCTTTGAATGAAACAGCAAGCGTTTTGGGGTGACTATCTGGACACAGGATTTCAATGAAAACATCTGAGCGAGAAAATGTTGCATTTATCTGTTGTCTCTTTTTATCTCGTAAATCCGTCTAAAAGAAATCATAATATCAATTCCTGTGTCCTCATAGCTAGCGCAGAACACTTGCACTTTCATTTCAAACAAATCTCAGATTGATTCTTTTAATTTCGAGTTAAAAAAAAGAGGAAAACAAACCGAGCCGGTGGGTATTGTTTGTCCATTGGAGATAGATGCCGATCATGGCTCCTTTCGTGGTGTCACAGTTTACTATATACATATATACTTGTATTTGCGAAACTCAATGGTAAAATAAAATTGCAAGTGGTGACGGTGAGTGGCGATCCAAGGGGTTGGAAGGTTACAACCCCCTCTTTTTTCATATTTTCAAGCAGTTCGAAGAAATGTTTACAGTAAAATATCTCAGGTTTATGAACTGCTATATTGCTTTCAAAAGCTTCCATTTGAAGTTTAATTGATTTTGAATTCGAATTTAAGTTGTTACCTTACAGCCGTTCGGATTGTTTACATCGCCATTTGCAATTTCTTCCCTGAATAGAGTTTTGCAACAATACGTATATACGTCAACTGAGGAGGTGTCTTCAAAATTACGTTTCACGAGGTCTCTTCATTGTTATATATAGCTCGTTGGCGAGGAGCCAATCAGCTACGGGCGCGATCCTCAGAAGATCAACTTTTTGGACTTCCACCGATATAACTTCAAAAAGCTCGAATTACTGTTGAAAAAATATCGATTCATCGAAGCGGCAATTGTGCACGCGCTCCTTTCGAGGAGGCATAACGACTGCGGCCGCGCGGCAAATCGAACAGAGACTGAATCAAAATCGTGGATCTTTCTTCAGTGTCTTTGAAAGCGCGGCGCGAGATTTGTCGGGTGTCGGGAGGAGCGCAATGAGATCCAGAATTATTAGCATTCCCCCCTCTCTCACTCTCTCTCTCTCTCTCTCACTCTCTCCCACTCACTCACTCACTCACTCACTCTCTCTCTCTCTCTCTCTCTCTCTCTCTCTCTCTCTCTCTCTCTCTCTCTCTCTCTCTCTCTCTCTCTCTCTCTCTCTCTCTCTCTCTCTCTCTCTCTCTCTCTCTCTCTCTCTCTCTCTCTCTCTGTAGAAAATTCTTTTGTTTCTTGTCTTGACTACGGTCCGCCAGAGCGCTCCTTTGTCATTCCCTTTTTATGAAACTAATCGGCTGATTTATGACTGCGATTGAGAATTGTGCGATATGTATTTCTGGCACAATGTTGTAATACGATGTTATTGAAGCTGGAGTCGCTTTGTTGTAGGATAAAAGAATGCTCAGTCTCGCACAATAATGTTGTGCGCACGGTTAAAAAATGTCAGTGTTGTTTCTCAGAGTCCCTGTATTAAAGAGTTAAGACAAGAGGGTATAGTTAACCTTTGATAGGTTAACGAGTTTTAGGCTCTATGGGCACCGCGGTGCAGGGTTATTAAATAGGTCTAGAGTTTGCTAGAAAAGGGCCTCCTTTTTAAAAAATTAAGATTAAACAGTCTAAAAGTACTGATTTAAAAATTCCTCAAAATACAGAAAATTTTGGCTTTATGAATGAACCCCCAATTCCAAGCCTTATATCTGCAATAAAAATCAAAAAAAGTCGAAAAAACCGTTCAAACCTATAAGTCTACACTCTTATTAGGAGAGAAATTACCTGAATTTTGAAAAGATTTGAAGGATTCGAAAGTATAAGGTTTTTGCCGCTTTTAGACACACTGCGCGCCGATATTGAATTCGTTTTTGCACATTGAAATCCAACGAGTGAGTCTACAGATTGAAAGAGAGAAAGAGGGAAAAAATGAGCGGAGAAAAAAAAATCGAATTCGTCAAAACTTTGAGCAAAATTGAGCCGATCGGTTCAAAGGGCAATTCAATGGGGACCGATGCAAAATGCACAAATTATTCAATTATCCGGTTCCTATTATTGTATACTGGCTCGCTTTCACAGTAGCGAATCGAGAGAAATTATCTATCTCTTTCCTTCCTCCATTAGAATGTGCATATAAGACAAGGATAGATACAGGGAAAGAATCCCCCTTAATTTGTCCTTCTCTTACTCATACATCAGAAGGGAAAATGCGAGAGAGATAGAACAGATCCCGGATGCGCCACCGTGCTTTAATCACGATAAGCGGCGTCAAATTTGTTTTGGGCTCCGAAGCGCTATCTATCGGACGAATCGGGTCCCAGATCGCGTGAGGGTATGGCGAAAATAGTAGCGGCAAGGCGGATTGCATGCATATCCGGGCGCAATTATGATTCTATTAGCAATGCAATAAATTAATCCGATTGTGTGAGCGATGCATTGCATGGAGGCCGGAGGCAGGCGGAGGACGCAAAGAGAATCGCGCCCGCGAACTGTTTTATAAACTTATTATAAATACCTACCGTGACGTCAACCGACGTCTAGTGATGCTGTGCATCCGAACTCTCTCCCCCCCCCCCTCATTCCCCACCCTCGGATCCCTTCCCCTGACAAATCTGCCGCGCCACCCGCCCCAAATAATATAATTTATAATCCAGATAATAATCGTCATTACAACGCACGGAGGCAGTGCACGGTACGGCAGTGGAGCTCTCAGGATTTTATTTTTTAGCGCCCTACCTCGATTTAAAAGCAAAATGGAATATATCGTTCTCCTATCGTCTGTTACGACGGGGAGCGATAGGTGGGGAAGAGAGGGGAGGGAGAAAGTAATACAGCTACGCATCGCATCAAGTGTATGCGTTTGAATCGTTTGCGTTTTGAAATTGACCGTTTTACTGGAAAGCATTGATTCAATCCAACCCTATAACCGGCTCACAAACGTGTCAGGGCTAGGATATATTCGGGGGAGGGGGGCAGCGAGGAGCGTCTCCCACCAATCCCTGTGAAACACAAAAATAAGAGGCAAAGGCGGTAAACAGCTCGAAAGTGTCTAAAAGGACAAAAATTGAATTTCTGCCTCCCTCCCGTAGTAATTGAACTGAAATACATCTTGAACTCAAACCATGGAAAACATAAAATTTAAATTTTCTTGGACAGGGGCGTCATTTCGAGTCTGGCTTGTGGGGGAGGGGCGAAAATCTGTTTTTTTTTTTTTTGCTCATCAGTATAATTTTAGAACCAAGTTATATGGTAAATCTAACGATAGCTGTTTCTCAGTGTGATTATTAGAGCATGAATCTTTTTTATTGTAATTGTTGGGGTTTTTGAGTCATTGCTTTCTTAGAGCCGCTTGGGGGGAGGGGGGGCAAAATCTGATGACCTTTCAAATGCCCATCCTGCCCCCCTCAGATGACGCCACTGTTCTTGGATTGTCAAAAGTTTAAACCAAGTTATGGTAAATCTTACGATAGCTGTTTTTCAGTTTGATAGAGCATGAATATGCTCTATTCTAATTGTTGCAGTTTCTGATTCACTGCTTTCTTTATGGGATTTATCATCCTCTCGTATTCACCGTTCCTAAGCTCCGTTCCAGCATCGAGAAGTATTGCTCTCGAATCACTTGTCTGCTCGATTGCACCACGCCTGTGTCTCCATATGAACTCATGTCATTTCTCTGTGGCGGGAAACTTGTGTTCAGGTTAGGTTTTTAGAATGCTAGTTTGAATTATAACTCGTACTCTAAAGATATTTTGTTTGATTGTTCTCTGGGTAATTTTTAACACAATTGTATCCAGTTTCATTGGATTTAGTGAGTTAAAATGTATTTCGTATGTATTTCAAATCCTGTTACCGTTGATTTTTTGGTTCTGTTCGAAGTTTTCGAAATGGTAATTGCGCCCTCTTCTTCTTCATAAGCTACGTGACAACTCCTACGCAACTGTTTATCTGAGATCAAAAGGAAGTCAGTGTGAAGGCTATAGCAGCTGATGTAAAGAATTTATAATAGTTTCCCTAACCTCAGTCAATCTACATTTACCTACGTACTTCTCAGATCGTGGCAAGTCACATTTTTTTAAGTGAATAAATATTTTGACTGCAGATTTGACATTTCTTCTAGTAAGTATTTTTATTAACAAGAGAAAACATGGTGACTTCGAGGTGATCTCAAAACGGGTGACTAAAAGAAGATATATCAGATTTGGGTAACGTTTTTTGCAGCGATCGTTTTATCTCCAAAACTTAACCTACAAATTATTCTTTCAGAGTTTTTGCAGTGATCGTTTGATCTCCAAAGTTCAACGAGCAATTCAAAGATTTACTGAGGGGTCCGTAAAGACCCTTAGCCAAAGTTTAGATCGAGCTTTATCTTACAAAGAAATAACGTGCAAAGGCATACGCAAGGGGGAGGGGGGGGGGGGCTGAAGTCCCCCAGACCTTCGATTTCTAGGGGCGGGGTCGGGGGGAGAGGAGAATAATTTTCAGTCAAACGCTGCATGATTAGTACAAGCCCCACCGACAAAAATCCTTCGTACGCCACTGACAAGGTGTGTGGACCTTGTAGTAATCTTGGATTGATACTCATACTCATGCTCCTTTGCCAGCACTTTTGATATTGATATTGAAACTGATATTACCGATTCTTTTGAAAGTATTTACAAGATAAAGAAACTGACATATGACAGAAACAAGCAAAATTTTCTCAGCTGCATCGTTGAAACCATGTGTAAATCAGTAAATCATGTGTCCTGACTCCTGATAGCCACTGTAAGACACTTGTACTTTAGTTTTAAAACCAGGGGGGCGATCATTTCACTCCATACCAGCAGCACTTGTACCAGCAAAACCTTGTAATAGCTCCATTTTGTAAGATTGCTTTTGCTGAGTAGATTCTCGAGAAAAAATCGCGCTGATGGTTCTTTACCCATACTGCCCACTTCCGAAATGACATGTTCTTTTCTTGTTGCATAGTACACGTCATATTACGAGGGGCGTTCAACTTATAAGTTTCCCTATTTTTTATCTCTAGCCCTGTTAGTGCTAGAAAAATTTTATTTATACCGTTAAATTTGCCAAATCCTCAGCTTTTCAACGGTATTTTTGTTTTTGAAATTCGAGCAATTTTTGTAGGAGAAAAAGCTATATTTCTACACCCGTGTCGAAAAAGTCCCCCGCCAACTTTTTCAGCAAAAAGTATTCGCCTGTTTTGAACAACAGCATTCGTCTGATTAGCGACGAAAATGAGCCGTTATCGCTCCATACCTGTTGCTGCGCTCAATTTTTGTCGTGAAATTTATCTAAGATAATCATGAGATGCATTATAATCACATATTGTCGGCAAAAGTATCGCACGTAAAGTTCCAGTCAGATGACCACCTGAAGGATACCGTGATGAATTTTTTCAAGTCCTTAGATCGAGAGTTTTTCGCCCAATGTATTGAAAAGCTGGTTCATCGCTGCGAAAAATGTACCAATCTGGAAGGAAATTATGTGGAAAAGTCGTAAAAATGGAATACTTCAAAAATAAAATGTATCTTTTATTTTAAAGTTTTGCGTTCTTCATTCCAAGTGTCAAAGTTAGTTTTTACTTCCCAACTCAGAAGTTGGCGGGGACTTTTTCGACACGGGTGTAGTATGTAGCTAATGTAGCTTTTTCTCCTACAAAAATTGCTCAAATTTCAAAAACAAAAATACCGTTGGAAAGCTGAGAATTTGGCAAATTTATCGTATAAATGAATTTTTTCTAGCACCAATAGGGCTAGAGATAAAAAATAGGGCAACTTATAAGTTGAACGCCCCTCGTATATGACCCAAGGATTTACAAAACACGCTGTGAATACTTTGAAATAACTCCGTTTGTTCTATTTCAAGGAGGAAGACGGGGATAAGTAAATTAGACGTGGTGTATTGAATGGTATTTACGCCGTATCCAGAGGGGTTGGGGGATGAAAAAGGGGTGGGGGATAGAAATTGGAGGGATGAGTCGATTTCGGATTTTAATCCTATCTTACTTGAGCTACCTTGAAATATGTATCGAACCACAACACGATACGGAAAAAAATAAAGAGAGAGGTAGAGGGTAGAGAGTGGAAAAGAGGGAGAGATAGTGAGTGGGAGAGAGAAAGAGAGAGAGAGAGAGAGAGAGAGAGAGAGAGAGAGAGAGAGAGAGAGAGAGAGAGAGAGAGAGAGAGAGAGAGAGAGAGGAGAGAGAGAGAGAGAGAGAGAGAGAGAGAGAGAGAGAGAGAGAGAGAGAGAGAGACAGAGAGAGAGAGTGAAAGGGAGAAGGAAAAAAGGGGAAAAAATGATTATATTTAGAGGGCGAGTTCAACCGCGGAGCAAAGCAAATATTTCGATATTGAAAAACAATGCCAGTATAAATAACAATAAAAGATAAAAAGTGGATTAGGGGATCCCTCATCCCTCCCGTGGGGAGACTTGCCGATTGGATCCGCGACTTTCAAGCCACTAATTGAACTGTGTCCGTGCGGTGTAGGAGGAGGGGAAGCGGTGGGGAGCGGAGGTGCGGGGCGAGGAGGAGGTAAAGTCCGCAGGGTCGTATCTGCGTCTGTCACTTTTTATTGTTATTTCTCTTCGTCCCCTTCTTCGGGCCCTTCAACTGTAAGCTCAACTTTTTTTTTCTCCCTTCTCCACCCCCCTCCCCCTCCCCCCCAACCCCACCCACACGAACTTTTACGCGCGGAGACAGGATTACCGTTTGCTCGCCACCGAAGCAAAATCTTTGAATCATTTGTTTTTTGTCTCGTTTTATTTATTTACATTTTTTTTTCTCTTTTTTTCAACCCTCGCTTCAATGATGAATGATGAATACAAATACGGTCGGACTCCAACAACTACGTCTGTAAAAAACAATAACTTTTAAACGGACGCGACACGATACGAACTTTGCGAGGCAAGAAAGTCCGCCAAGCGCAGTGTGGCAGAAGAAAGTGATGCTGTGAAAAACGGGCGATAAAACTGATGGAAACAATCAGATAGAACAAAGGTTCTTCTGCTATACTTATTCTTCTGTCTTTTAAGGTGATTCCAGGTGAAACTTATCTAGATTTCAGATTTCTATCCGATGGGTAGCGCCACTTGTCACTTTTCGCGTTCTTGACATTTTAAATAGAAAACAAAGAAAAAACGCAAAATGGAAGCAGGCCCGTCACATCTAACTCCCGGGCCCTGGTACCAACTGGGCTTTCGGAATTCGGGCCCCCTTTTGGTGGGTCCTGGGTAGGGTTCTAGGGGGGGGGCGCCGGGCCCCTCTGAAGCCCGGGCCCTGGACCTGTGGGTCCCTTGTCCCCCCATGAGACGGGCCTGAATGGAAGACTCGGTACTTGTGTGATTTTTTTTTTTTTTTTTTTTTTTTTTTTTTTTTTTTTTTTTTTTGGATTTTCTGAGTCCAAAAACTAAACAAAATTGGTTGAGAATGGGGTAGTTGCAAGGGTCTGAAATGAGGTGTTTTTAGTAAAGAAAATGAAAGTACTTATCGAGTTGAGATTAAAAGTGCCTTTAGGTATAATTTTTCCCTTCGAGTTCCGGTTTCGGAGATACATATACAGTGCGAAGTTGCAAAAAATCGAGTGTTGTGACACAACAATGCAAAATTATCATTTAAAACAATGTGTTTCGGGCCAAAAACACAAATCCAGAACTGTAAAACTTAGAAACCAAAGGCATCCTTGTTTTCACCTCACCTAGTACTTTTATTTGCTTCCTTAAAAAACCAAAGTTCAGACCCTTGAAACTGCCTCATTGAAGCCATTTTATTGGAAGAAAATATCGTCATAAAGCTTCGGGAGCTCGAGTAAAACTCTATGGATATACTTATATCTCAGTCCCACTCATTGGGGGGCTCATGGGAGTTTTTTTCATCCCAATATCCCGGCTTTAGTTTTGAGTGTTGAAGCTTAGAAATTTAATAAAGCGGAAGTTATTAATTCCCGCAAGTGCCGACTGTGCTTGAATCTGTGCTTTTTGCGTGAATTCTTCAAGTTTAACCAAAAGCTATTTACTTTTTGAACAGCGCGGCGCGGCGTGTTGCCAATTAATCCGGTGCTTTAGAGTTTTTTCAATAAAGGTTGAGGGTCCAATTAATTGATAGTTAGGGTTGGTTGACATCCGGTTATTTGCTATCATCAGATGTCAGGGTTGCCATGCTGTTTTGCGATCCTGAACCCTTTCATGCACCCATTTTAGGATTTGAATTTTTTCCAGATTTTTTCGACGTTTCAAAATATGACAATTTTCTAAGAATTTCGATGGGTCACATAATTTTTTTTTCAAAATGTCTTATTTAAATTCCGTTGAATCTCATATTATATAAGATGGTACACATGTGCAGTGTTGCCAGATCGAGGGTAAAAAAGCCGTATCGTCCCCATTTAAATCAATGTAAAGCGTACGGCTTTTTCACCCAAATCTGGCAACACTGCACATGTGTACAACTTCTTGTGAAAGGGCTAAACGTAATTTTTGAATTATTTTTGGATTATCTGCATGATTATTCCACCAGTGCGCCTCCACCGATTGACTAAAAGATTACAAAGTCTCCTCCAGCCTCCAGCAGCTAGTATGTGAATGAAATTTACGACATTACTCTGATTTCTAATTATTTTTCAACCGATTGAATCATCGATCACATCGATGAATTTTAAAATGCCATCAAAATTTAAAGTTAGCGTGCAGGTGTTTCTATCGATGACCAAAAGTACCACCGATCAGACTAATTTAGTATGTTATGGTCGCACAGCTGAACTGGACTGTGTACTATTTTTGTCAACCGTTAAATTGCGTAGAATTGTGTGAAAAACTGTCCATACTTAAGATTTCCCACGGTGGCAGCCATGTGAGATGATGTTTATACTACGATCGAAACATATTTCATTAAATTTACGTGGGTGGGTACCTTGATTTTTTAAGTTCATGATGCAGAGTAAAACAGGAATCCCCGACAATAACGGCATAGGAAAGGTGTTTCAAAACCCAACATCAAAAAGTAGTCAAAATAAAAATTCAAAATTGATCGAGGGTGGAGTTCCAAGGGAGATTCAAAGAATTCTTTCAACTTTCATAAAACGAAAAAAACCTACAGGTTCTTTGAAGTCGATTCGTCATGAACCAAACCCAAGACCTGATACATGTCATAAAAAACAATAAACCGACTGTGTTCCTCTCCCTCCACCCAACCGATGACCCAAATGGCTCCGATATACGTGTGCACCCGCGACAACACAGCGCGACGCGACGGGGCCATTAATATGCGGAGCGGAGAGGTTATTACCGCACTTTTCCAAATGAAAACCATTAAATATTATTATTTTAACTAATTTGAAGGATTAACTCAGGAATCAAGTCTCACCACAGCGGTAGGGTCTCCTGCGGACAAGGAGCTGAAATGAGAGGTTGAGAGGAGAAGGAGGAGGAACACGGGCGAAAAAGGAGGAAGGGGAAGGCAGGGAGGATAAGGTTAATGGGCCGTATTAATCAGCCGCAAAAGATGACAGACAATTTATGGGAGCGGACTTTGGAGTCTTGAGATCTTTCCAAGCACCAAAGAGCCTTCCTTATCCATAGGGGTTTGTCTTTCTCTCTCTTTCTCCCATTTGAATACAAGTGTTAGAATGAGACAGAGATTGAGGCTGAAGTCGCGTGATAGCCACTTCTTTCATCCTTTTCTAACACATTTGTTTGAACGAGCAAAGCGAGAGAGGAAAGATGGACAGATTCCTGGATATGGAGGCTGCTCTGCCAGGCACTATTGCTACTGTTTACAATTTTCTCTAAACCCTTTTTCAGTGCAGAGGCACTCTCCTTTACTCTGGATTAATGGGAAATAATACAACACGCCATGCATTCCTGTGTCTAAGGCCCGTGTCGTTATCAGTGTTGCCAAATAGGCGGGAAATTAAAAAAATTAGGTAACATAGAATTGAATGGGAAAAATGCGTTTAATTATACGTTAAACGGCAGCTCTGGTCGTTATGTATGCACGGGGGCCACATCATACCGATCATGGACCTGACTCCTGCAGTGCCGTGCCTGCACACAGTGGAGCGAAACAAGGAATTATCTGGACGTAACTTTGTGAATGAAAGTTAGGAATATAAGAAATATAAACATCAGCCAGATAACTTGAAAATGTGTCAAATAATTGACTGTAGAGCTTAAAATGAGTCAAATATAAGATAGTTTTTGCAAGAAAATATCAACGTGAAAATGTTTTTAAAGCACAAAAACAATAATTTTTTATGTCCGAAAAAAATCAATGTTTGTATCCATTGTGCGGTGTTTGAGGCAGCCATGATTGAAATCTCTTATGGGTGCTTTTCACACAGGCTCGGTTTGTTTTCCTCAAAATTTTTTTTTAACCTTTAAATTTTTTAAAAAAATAAAATTGTGACAAATACATTTGGAATTGGTTTTCAATGAAAGTGCAGCTGTTTTAGAGTGGCTATCTGAACATAGAAATAGTCGATATTACTGATTATTTTGGAAGGATTTGTACGATAAAGGAACTGACACACATTAGAAACAAACAACATCTTCTCACCTGGATAGTTGTTCTGGAATTCTGTGTCCAGATAAAGCCACTCTACAACACTCGCACTTTCGCTTACAATAAATTTTCACTGGATTAATTACAACTTTTGATTTTAGGTTAAAGAAAGCGAGGCAAACAAACCAAATTCAGATTGCCCATGCTGTCACACTTTAAGATAGGACTTGTAACATGGCCCCCTCTATCGCTATACAGTTCGTTGGTTGATAATCATACCAGGTTAGGTTAAGTAGAGGGTCATTATCTCACATTGGCGGATCTGGCCCTCGCGAACAGGGGATTTTTGCTCCCATGTGACCACCCTTCCTTTTTTCTCTATTTCTTTCTCTCTCCCGTCCCTTTCTTTCCCCCTTTTTTGGTCAAACGTGGGGGGGTGGGTGATCATCCCTTCTCCTTCCCTCCCGGTATTTTTCAATGGTGGCTCATTTGGAGACCGAATCGGCATTCACCTTCTTCCTGTATTTATCTACCCTGCAGATTTTGTGAATATACCTGTATTAATCTACTTCACGGAAAAAAACTACAGTGAAAATAACCATACGGATACCTGATTTTGGCACCTGCTAGATGTTATGGTAATGTTAACCAGAAGAATACTATGTTTTGACTAGGTACTAGGTGATGTTACCTGATTGCATGTCGAATTTACTCAAAGTATCGGTAAATGTACCATACTTCTGGTCAAGTTTATCATAACACTTAGCAGATACCAAAATCAGGTATCCGTATGGTTATTTTCACCAATCTTTTTTTTCCGTGTTTATAAAGGATCGAGAAAAAATAGAGACTTACGAGCGTAACCCATCCTATATGTATAACAGCAGACCCGTTCTTGAGAGAGTAGCCGCAGCAACAAAACTCCAGGGACCAAATAATGTTACGGCTTGACGGTCCTCCGAAAGACGTTGGATGGTGTGTACGTAAGTATGATTGCGTGTAGTTTATACCCCCCGTAAGTGTACGTAAGTATGATTGCGTGGGGTTTATACTCCCTGTAAGTGCTCACCGATCATCTGCGTGCGGGACCGTGAGGACGTAACATTATTTGGTACCAGCTGTGGGAGACAAAGTCGGAGTTTTTCCAAGAAACTCATCGCGGAACTCGAAAATCCGAGCGAACACAACGAATCAAGTGGAACAGAGGTAAAATAACCAGGGTATATACAGTACACAAGAAAATAAACACGTTACAATAAAGAGGGGAATAAAAGTGGAATATTGCAGTTGTATTGCAACCTGGCCACCTGTAAAACCATGACATACGTTTTACAGGCTGCCAAGATACAATATTGCTATTATTGCACGTATATTCATAGAATTCGTTCAAGTTTTCCATTTTTACGGAATCAGAAAAGTTAATATCTAAGTATACGAGCCGGACATAATTCGGTGGCTATTTTTAAGTATATGTTCCCCATTTTTAGTTGCCTCACAGCATGTAAATATTTAATAAATGGAAAATAGGGCTTTTTCCGTGAAAAACACAAAATCGACCCCCTTTTAGGTCGTTATAAATACGCCATTAAAGATCAAATAACCTGTAAACACCACTTAAATATAAATAATAAGCCTATAAGAGTAAGTAGAGCCATTTATTTACTCAAACTTACAGACCGACCAAAGTAAGGGTATTACCCCTACTGACCAATTTAAATTTTGACCATTTTTGGGGCCAAAAACCGGCCTTTTGGCTATAAATTGGCACTCTTATTCCTTTCATATTCGCGCCAGTTGTCAGCTTTGTTGTGAATTGTTTCTCTCTTCAGTTCAGTTCTTTTAGTCTTTTCAGCCCACGAGTGGATACAAAAATTATGTGTCTTTCTCTCTCTCCTTCCATTTGAATGCGTGGGTTAGAGAAGGACAGAGATAGGGGCTAAACCACTAAAGTCACGTGATGGCCTCCTTTGCTATAATTTTCTTCAACGTGTATTCAAATGGAAGTAGATATGGCATGGATTTACACGTATTTTTATAAGCGTTGAGGATGAAAACTTTGTAGACCATGGAAATTGAAGACAATTTTCCAGTCTTTAAACCTTTCTTAACGATGTGAAAATTTTATTGGAGTTCTAGGGGCTTGATCAAAATTCTCAGGAACATAATTTAATTGAGAAAATGAAATGAGTACTAGTACCAGGAGGGAGGGTCACGGGCGGATCCAGCGATTTGGCAACCATGAATTTATCCCATTTAAACGTATGAGAAACAATCGATTCTTGAGGGGGCATGGTCCTCTTACGGACAAATTGTTTCTTATGCATTCAAATAGGAATAATACATTGTTGCCACGTCTCCACTAATCGTTCATCTTGGATGTAGTAATTTTATTCAATGTTTGGTTTAAAAGCTGCATCTATGAATTTTATGTGCTTCATGGTGACGCCGCGCCGAGGCCGTTTCCTAGGTTTCAACTTTTTGTAACAGGAAAAGATTAAGTAAGAAGAAAGTCTTTGCAGTGAGTATGTGCGAAGTTGTCCTCTCCTGTTTTTCCTCCACTGTTATCCCTGTTATTTATGTTATATTCCTGTTGTTTCAAATAGTATTACGCCTAATTATCTTTGACAACCAAACTCAAGATATTATTCATCAGTTCTTTGTAAGTATTATTATGTTATTTGCCACGAATGACATTATATTCATTTAACCTCGAGTAAAATCATATGAAACGATTCTCCACGCAGACAGGACTCAAGCTTACTTACTGTGGAGTTTTTAAGCGGTCTCAGAGCGACCGTGACTTGCATAGAATCCCATCACTTTCTATCTCACAAATGGAGTCACTTTACTCGTAAATTGCAAGGCATATAAGAAAGGAAAAGAAAATAATAGTTGGGTTAATTTATTTTAAATTAAGAAAAATTCCGTCTCGTCTACTGTCAAACGACCAAAGTTTTATTCATTTTGACGGTTCGTGATTTTTAAGCGTGCCCTAATAGGGCATGCTTTTTCAAATTGATCTTGCCGGCCTGACCTACCTACTACAGCCACGCCCCATTTGATTACATTGGTAGGTTTTTTGAGGTTGCTCGTTCATCGCCTATTTTTGCGAATAGTTTAAATTTGGCATGTTTATTGACAATTTGCAATAAATATAGTTTTGTTGCGGCTATCATAATTTAATTTTTAATTATTTTTGTTTTTCTGGGAAGTGATTTTTATTCTGTGTAATTTTGCTGTCAAGAGCTTGGAAAAATGCGTTTTGGGGGGGGGGGGGTCAAGAATCGTTCATAAAATTACCGTGTGAATCCGTATTTTCGAATTGGTATCTTCACTAGTTCATGTCAAGCAATTGAACAACTGCTATTAATTGGCAGAAAAGAGTCGTTCGTAAAAATACAGCGCGAATCCGAATTGTGGAATTGGGATCTGGCTGTATGGCGTTTTAAGAGTGCTTCACTAGTTCATTTTAAGCAAATAGCGCCGCACCGAGAACACAACTCTCATCAGGGAAACAGCTGACTTCACTCCATCGACATTGTTATAACTAGATGAGACACTCCTCCGTTTGAAATATATGTCCGTTTTATTCTCCTTACGGAGAACACTACTCAGTACTCACCGCGCGAAAATAGCTGACTTTACTCCTCGCCCTCCGTTTTAAATAATGTGTCCGTTTTATGCCTCTTACTTACACTGTTGATTGATGAAGTGGGACTTCAACCGTAGTTCACAAGTTGGATTAGCTGTTATTCGAACGATACTTGTTATTCTCTATGGGTCAATCAAGCCTTATGAGCATTAATTTCCGATCGGTTGATCTATGTATTCATCAAATCTTCAGCATGTATTCAACATAACACTTGACTAATTCAACCGCCAAGGGTTAGTTTAGTTTTCAGCCACTAAGGGTCTGTTATCATCCAACCACAAAGGGTTGTTTTGTTTTTCAGCCATCAAGGATCTGTTTTTTGTAGTTAGTTCATTAGTCAACATTATAGGTGATTTTTGGCTGTTGTACTACAACACAACTGTACAACTCACAATTAGATGTAGTATTTTCTAACATTGATGAATTATTAAATGCACTTGTTTATTTTGCACATTATAGTGATCATAGTCCAATTTATGTTCAAATTGAAATAAACGATATTTAAATGCAATGTATATATTTGTAAATGAAAGAAAATTGATGATTTTAACAGAAACAAATTCAGTGGCTATAAATTTGTCATGCACCAAAAACACTAATACAACCTAATTTATTTGTATTGTATTTGCGACAGTGCGACACTGTAAAATAATTGATAAGAAAGCAAATATAAAAACCGTTTTCTTGATGCAAGTCAAAACATAGAATATAATTTAGTTTCAAAAGAAAATTACTCCTAAGCATAGCAACAAAGGCACACTTTTCCAACACCTTAGTCTTGGAACCGGGCAACTTGTTTTCACTTCTGTATTAAAGCTTCGACAGTTCTTTGTGCGGATAACAATTAGAGGGAAATAATTTTGAAAGAGCGGAGGAGGTTGTCTAGAAGGTGAGGTGATGGCATCAAACAATTTTTAGTAAGTCAATTTTCAACTCAAATTCTGAGTTTATATCTGCATGTTTGGTTGAGTAATCATTCTTTGCCTTTGGTAAAACCAGTGTTACCAATTTGTAGATCTTAGGAGTAAATTTTTAACTCGGCGACGATTCGACTGGAAAAAAAGATTACACTATCCAGTTCAGCAGTGTGACTTTTACGCACAAGAATACTGTACTCTGTAATCTTTTTTAAACCGATGAAATCATCGGCAAATTAGAAAATTCCATTAAAAAAAAGTCAAAAACGTTTCCATCGGTGGCCGAAAAGACAACTGATCAAAGCATTTCCTTGAATAATAGTTAAGTAAACTGCTTTGAGTAATATTTTTGTCAACCGGCTGAATGGGGCTATTGCACACTTTTGCTACAAGCGATTTAATAGTCAATTATTCCGTAAAAACCTAAAAAAATAACGATGGCGGCACTAAAAACTTCCAAAATCCACTCCTAAACTCAATAAACGCAGTTATTTGCGGGAGCGTAATGGTGGCCGAAGGCACTAACAATGGGAGATTCCCATCTAACAATTCTGAAACTCCATCAAGAAGTGACCAATAAGAGACTACTTTCATTTGACACCGGTGTCACTTGGTGTTGCGGCACCATTCATCGGATGTGGATCATCACTCTGATGACTAATTACTCTGTGAATCATCCTTGTCAGCATAGAAAGAGTGACGAAATTAAGATAGGAATCTCCCATTGTTAGTGCCTTCGGCCACCATTACGCTCGCGCAAACAACTGCGTTTATTGAGTTTAAGAGTGGATTTTGGAAGTTTTTAGTGCCGCCATCGTTATTTGTTGAGATTTTTACGCCATAATCGACTATTAAATCGCTTATAGCAAAAGTGTGCAATAGCCCCATTAGCGATAAATTAAACAACTTCCCATTAAGATCCGAAAAACGGCAGCTTGGGATACCAGAGCTGCTGTTTTGCATATAATTACGCTATTCATCGATGATTCTAGAAGTTGAGAAAAGATTACACAGTCCAGTCCAGTGTATGACTGAAATGCACAAAAATACTCTGATCTGTAATTTTTTCTCAATCGGCGAATTCGCTGTTTATAGTCATTAAAATATCCGCAAGTTTTTTTTAAAACCATCGACAATTGCACCGGTTGAGAAGAGATTACCAACAGTTGCAAGTATTTTAGTGTATTACAGTCATACGATGAACTGAATTTTGTAATCTTTTCTCGACCGGTGAAATCATCGGTCGATTAAAAAATGGCATTAATTAAATACTCAAAACGGCAGCTCTGTTGGATTCAACCAAATATTGTAGAATTCTTAAGTGACAATGTCTCTTTGTTTTGAATGCGCGGTCTAGTTTCGTTTCATTTGATTGATTAGTCGTATTAACTCTTTAACCTCTTCGTCGCCAAACATAATATTTTTCCCCCGTCCTCTTTCTATATAATTTTTGAAATATTATTGTTCACATTTTTAACTTGCCGAGAGACCCAATAAAAACAACCTTTACGATCCATTAAATGCGTTCCAATGACCTTCCGTCTGTTTGTTTGACTTCCATCGAGATAGGTTTGATCTCATAAGTCTCCTCTGTCCACACTTTTGATTGGTGGACATACTTCCTCAGCACATCATTTCTTGCAAGTTGTTTCGAAAATATTATGAAACGAATAAAACTATACGAACAATGTTCATACAGTAGCATTCATAAATAAATGCATAAAACCTCAGACGTGGCGGGTCAGATTATTCTTTTTATTTTTTCATTCGCTTCTTTATGGTTTTATGGGTGCTACCGTCATTTGTGGACAGAATTAGTACGAAGATCAAATATGTGTGTTTTATTTTTCATTCTCATCAAAAAATGTCGCTTGTAGTTGCCAGATCATAGGAAAAAATTGTTTTCTCTTCGTGCAGACTATGAGGTCGCTGCCCACCCCATATCCGTTAAGTAGGAATATCACGAAGGAACGGATCAAGGTTTTGTTGCGAGGACGGTTAAAACGGGCGAGATGGCTACTACGATATCTGCATGTACAAGTAATCTTTCCCCGTCACCAACTCACCGGAAGAACTCCTTTGACGGACTCATCCGGAGCAAATGCTTGGATCCACTCGGATCAATTCACTTTAGAGGATGAAAATTAGGAAAGAAGTGCCGTTCCGCGTGGGACACAAAAAGGAAGCTACTTTCTTTCTGGGTTCAAATACTTTGAGAACTCTGCTAATTTTGGAGACTTAAAAATGTGGAAAGGAAGTATGTCAAAGCCGAGGGTATGGGCTTCAACCTCCAACAAATTTAGTTTTATTTTAAGTACGTAACGAATATTGTCTTGGTAAGCTCACTCGTTGGTTTGTTTAATGAAACCTTAATCCAGGTTTAAAATTGCCGCATTTTTACTGATTAGACCATGTTCCTAGCGTAGGCTCCCCCGAAAAAATGATCGTTCCCAATGAAGATACATGCACCTGTAAATCTCTCATTGAGGTTCCCAAAATAATATGTGATCACCTCGATTATCGGAGATTCTCTTCTGGTTTGCCGTCTTGTCTACAGCCATTCATGATCCCAACGTTTGCAAAAACAACAGCAACGCCAACAACAACAAAAAGTCATCAATCAACTTTATAGAACCTCAATTCGCCAGAAATCCGTACTTGAATCAATGTTAGATCAGTAATAATTAATGACACGATCATAGCGGTGAGATTTAAATTAATTATTGGGTATTATGACCGTCTTTGTTCGCGGTACGAGAGAATGGGGGGTGGTGACTCCGAGTCGAAGAGTTTACGTATCAGCTGTGCTAATTTGTTCTGCCTCAGGGACATAGCATTGTACAGCAAGAGAGAGAGAGAGAGAGAGAGAGAGAGAGAGAGAGAGAGAGAGAGAGAGAGAGAGAGAGAGAGAGAGAAGAAAGGAGAGAGGAGAGAGAGAGAGGCGCAAAGACAAAGACTTGCGAAAACCCTTAACCCATTGCTCATATACGCGGTATCAACAACAACAGGAACAACCTATTAAAAGTATAACACCCGAAACGCAAACAGTCCAACCCCTTCCTGCTTGCGCGAAGCTGGCGAGCAGCCTGGGTGGGTGACAACCGCAGAGGTTGTCAGTTTTTGCCGATCTCTTTAAAACAAAAAACAAAATTAAAAAAAAAAAAAAAAAAACAAGCCTGTGTACCAGTGCCCACCATTCTGCTGGTTATACCTAAAAGTCGACGTATTCGATTTTTCTGAAGAATAAGCCTGTAAAAGACCCTTTAGAATTTTACTTTTGGACCACTTTGGAAGGTTAGGTTCGCCATTAGTGCAACACTCTTATTTATTTGACCAAGAGGCTCAATATGATTGAGGCTTATGACGTATAACCAAACTTGAGGCATTCGTGGTCATGCTAGAACGACAGAAGTAAATTTCTTGTAAAACTGAGTGTAAGTCGGGATTCATTGAGTCGTTACATATCGTTATTTCAAGTGGTAAAAATACAGGGTGTAAAAAAAAAAAAAGGAGCAGCTCCGAATAACTCGAGTTTGGGTTCGAATTTCAAAAAACGCTGAAACACGGGTTCTATTATTTTGAGGAGGACATCTTTTAGGGGGGTTGCCAAATTCCAGGTCCCCCCAGAGGGGCGGGTCCGGGGGTCACCGCCCCCCTAAATCACATTTCTCAAATGGCGACCCCTAATTTTTATTACATAACTTTGAAGAACATCAAATTCTAAGCATTTTGACGCAAACCGCAGGTCGATATCGTTTTTCGTGTTCGAGATATCGAAAGTCAAAGTTCGATTTTGACCCATTTTCAAAAATTCATAACTCCCACTAAAAAAGTCGGAATTTAAAAAACTATTTGCTTAAAATGCTCTACAAAACAAGTCCTTTTCAGAAAAAAATACAACTGTCCGGGAAATTTGATTTTTAGGCTTCGAAAAAAATATTCAAAATTTTCGAAAATTTTGAATCGGTGATATTATTGTAAAACGGCCAGAATCGACAATTTTGGCTTAATACCTGTTGGCTGAGTCCCAATAAGCGATGCAGAGCTCTCAAAAGTCCCCAAAACCTCATTAAAGCCCGAGAGAGAGGTGTTTCCTGACTCTAAAGAGCCTTATTCAAAATGGGCAAAAATGGCTTCGGCCCAGTTTTGTTTGAGATTTCGGGAGGTGATAGAGCATGATTTGAGGCGTCCAAAACTGGCCTTGTTTTTGATCTAGCCCCAAGGGAACCGGGGGGGGGGGGCGGGAGTGCAAAGTCAAAACACAAAATCCGCCAGAACTTTTGAACGCGTTGTTCGATTTGAAAAAACTTTTTTTCAATCGATAGATCTTTTTAAGACCATTCTTTTTATATACATGTTTTTGTATTTTTCATGGTTTTGAGTCAAGTTTTGACGACTTTTTGTTTTTTTCAGTTTCAAAAAATTTACATTTTCCCCCCTGTGCAAAATTGTTTTGCATGGGTAAAAATAAAAAACAGTCGTAAGAAAAGCTCTTTCAATTTCCTTTTCAACCGTTTAAATCCGATCGCGGGGCAACGCTTCGTTACTGAGTTACGCGCGCTCAAAGTTGCCAAGGTCCGACCTGGCTGAATCTAGAGGCCTCCCGGTTTCCTGCCTCACACCCTTTTACGCCGCGCTTTTTGCCTTATGCGACCAGCTGCTCAGCAGATATTTCGAAAGAAACATCTTTTCTATTATTCTAAGTAATTTCTACTCATATAAAACCCCCCCCCCCACCACCACCACCCTCACTTCATACCCTATCACGTTCAATACTTCCTCCTGAATAGACGCAAGTTTTTTAAGTTTCAAGTCTAAATTGAAGGAGAATACGCATAAAATACAAGATAGAAATCTCACCTTGTTAGTTTTCGCTACTTGAGTCCTCGCCCTCACTCTCCGACTCGTAATTTTCCCAAAAGGGTTTTTTCGTTAGCGGGAAACGTGAATTCAAAAAAGGGAGATGGTGACGAAAATCCTGGTGTGTAGCGGCCGTAGAACAGGAACCAAACGATTGAAACGACATGGGCACATGGTGAGACAGATCTTGCTCCATTTTTGCAGGTACAAAACGCACTTATAATTGACTCCGTAGAAACCAGCTCCAAATCCAGAAGTATGAAAATATTATAAACTTTATTTGATACATGTCTCGATATGAGTTTAGCCCTTATAAGTAGGGGTCTCTGAACAGGGTGTGGGTAATACGGGTCAATTTTCGGCAGATAATCATCTGTGGCAATGAGGAATTCAAAATTTTTGTTAGCGAAATGATCGCCAAGATAGCTTTTAGCGAGCTTAATTTGATAGGTTCCAGAGAACTTAGGCAGATCTTTTGGCGTCCACGGAGGAAGTTGATTGAAATGTTGCGCGGAGAGAGTCTCGAATAAGGTCCTTTTTCGAACCAAATTCTCATCCTCGACAAGTTTCTGCAGATAATTCGGTTGGTCCATCTTTTAAGAATGCTGGTTGCCACTTCAACATTATCATCGTCGCTGAACTGACGTGAAAAGTAACAATTATGTTCTGCCGCCGCTATTCTCATGTCAGTGAACAAGTGAGGAATATTTGGGCGGGACAATTTTTTGGAAAATATTTAAACCGCTTGGTTTTGGGTTTGGTTTCCACGGAGTCAATCATAAGTGCGGGGGGGGGGTTTATATGAGTAGAAATTACTTAGAATAATAGAAAAGATGTTTCTTTCGAAATACTGCTGAGCAGCTGGTCGCATAAGGCAAAAAGCGCGGCGTCAAAGGTGTGAGGCAGGAAACCGGGAGGCCTCTAGATTCAGCCAGGTCGGACCTTGGAAACTTTGAGCGCGCGTAACTCAGTAACGAAGCTTTGCCCGCGATCGGATTTAAACGGTTAAAAAGGGAAAATTGAAAGAGCTTTTCTTACGACTTTTTTTTATTTTTCCCATGCAAAAAAATTTTTGCACAGGGGGGAAAATGTAAATTTTTTGAAACTGAAAAAAACAAAAAGTCGTCAAAACTTGACTCAAACCATGAAAAATACAAAAACATGTATATAAAAAGAATGGTCTTAAAAAGATCTATCGATTGAAAAAAAGTTTTTTCAAATCGAACAACGCGTTCAAAAGTTCTGGCGGATTTTGTGTTTTGACTTTGCACTCCCCCCCCCCCCCGGTTCCCTTGGGGCTAGATCAAAAACAAGGCCAGTTTTGGACGCCTCAAATCATGCTCTATCACCTCCCGAAATCTCAAACAAAACTGGGCCGAAGCCATTTTTGCCCATTTTGAATAAGGCTCTTTAGCAGTGTTCTCAATACTGATTTTGATCATTTTAAAGGTGATCTTGAGACTTTTTTGAGCTTTTAAGCACTTTGCATTGCTCATTTGGACTCAGCCAACAGGTTTTAAGCCAAAATTGTCGATTCTGGCCGTTTTACAAGAATATCACCGATTCAAAATTTTCGATAATTTTGAATATTTTTTTCGAAGCCTAAAAATCAAATTTCAAAATTTCAAATACAGTTGTATTTTTTTCTGAAAAGGACTTGTTTTGTAGAGCATTTTAAGCAAATAGTTTTTTAAATTTCCCACTTTTTAGTGGGAGTTATGAATTTTTTAAAATGGGTCAAAATCGAACTTTGACTTTCGATATCTCGAACACGAAAAACGATATCGACCTGCGGTTTGCGTCAAAATGCTTAGAATTTGATGTTCTTCAAAGTTATGTAATAAAAATTAGGGGTCGCCATTTGAGAAATGTGATTTAGGGGGCGGTGACCCCCGGACCCGCCCCCCTGGGGGGACCTGGAATTTGGCAACCCCCCTAAAAGATGTCCTCCTCAAAATAATGGAACCCGTGTTTCAGCGTTTTTTGAAATTCGAACCCAAACTCGAGTTATTCGGAGCTGCTCCTTTTTTTTTTACACCCTGTATAAAGTCAAGAATAAAGATAAGCCCTTTACGTGAAAACTGAAAGCTGCTCGTGAAATTTTCTCAAAACGAGGAGTAGGGGCTTGAATAAATCAAGCCCGGAATGACTTTCTTTGTTGAGGATAACAATTTTTAAATGATCTTACCGAATCAAACACAAAAATTCCGCTCGAATAACCACTTCAACAATGTGCATTGATCAACAGACGAAAATATGACAACAATGTCATGAAATTATGCTAAACAGAGTGCATTAGAATTTATAATGTTGCCGTTTTAAAACTGTTTATCCACGCGGCATTACGTTGGTAGTATTTGCAGGGATTTTAAAACCCGCCCCAAGTTTTAGGCCAATCCCTCATATAAAGGGTTGTACGGTGGTGAAGATGCCTTGATAACGTGGGCTGGTCCCGTGGTGCGCCATGGCCCCGTGGTCTTGTGGTTTCAACCCCTATTTATACTTGGCCTCTAATTGTTGTCACTCAATGCGTTTCACATGCAAATTGGCCTCCCTGACTCAGCCGTGTCCACGGCCCTAATCGCTGTGTTATATATTGTCAATGAATCAGGGGTACTCAAATTTGTATAGACGTGGTCGTGCGTAACTGTCTCCAACGTTTTTGAATTTAATTCATCTTTCTCAGATGATGCCGTTTCACAGCATTGTACCAAATTAAATTTTTGTATGAAGTAAGTACCATGGCGAATTTTTGTTGCGCAGACATCGTTTTGGTTCGTATTAATGGAAATGAATTTGATTACCAGTCACGTTTTCAAACATGAGAGAAATCCAGAGCTTTTAATTGACTATTTTTCCCCTGCGGTTGGGGCAGTGGCAGCTCGGGCAATGTGGCAAAAACGGAATCTCTTTATTTAAATATATGTAAAATAATCTAAATTCAGAAGATTATTCATCGAACCCTGTAGAAATCGATACTTTTGCATATGTTTAAAAGGCAAATAGCATGATTGCAAAAGTGCACGAGCCACCACTGGATATAGCAGCAATACCTTGAATAATGATAGATTTGTCGACATCAGTTCAATGATCGAATAGAATTTACCAATAACTGATTGTTGCGGAGTGTGCGTACAATTACCCATTCAGGAGGGGGAGGGGGCAGGTTGCTTAGAGTCACGAATCACTTCCCCTCCCCGCCAGAAAGGCTCTCTAGTTGTGCTGCTGGCTCACCAATTAATTGATGCGAGTTTTTTTTTTTTTTTTTTTTTTTTTTTTTTTTTTTTTTTTTTTTTTAATAGTTGATTTTACTTTGCGGAAACTCGTTTTCTCTCAAGTAAAGACCGACGTAGTGCCTACTGCTACTATGGTGGAATAATGTAGAAAGTAGCAACTATATAACTTACATTTTTCACCTCATAATATTAGTACAGAACTACTTCAATCGTTTCCTCGTCAACTTATGTACTTGCCGAAAGTTGACTTTCACTCCTTTCGAACGAGGCTGGTTGAATTTTGTTCACAAATTCAAGCAGTAAGTTTACAGAAAACCACCATCATTAATGCATTAAACTTATTACCGGCAAAGTTTGGGTGACCCTGCGTCCTTAACAAAGACTGTATATTAGTCAGATTCGCAAGGACTTAGCAGCAGCAGTAATGGAGCAAGTATGACCCTAATATTATAGTCCCCACTTCTAAATGGTCAATACACATGGCTCGCTGTAACTTTTCCCCACTGCCACCACCACCACCACCCAGCAACATTTTAATTGATAAGTTGGCTATGCACATTATTAGCAGCAGTCTCATTGGTAACAATCACTACACCTGTGACCCCCTCGTCATCCACATCAACTTATCACGCTGACAACTTCAGTCAGTTTCACAAATTAATACAAAATCTTGATCCAGTGCCTGACCAATTCGGACGGTAAGAAAAGTATAGATATTTAAAGATGAAGGAAGAAGTTAACAAAGCAAACAAAGTTGGACAAACGTGTCAGCTTCCAAAAATTCGAATTGATGGACATAGATACGAACATAGTAAAAAAACAGCAATTCATGACCACCGACAAATTTCTGGCCATGCGTTTGACTTTGACAATGTTAAAGTTTTGAATTAAGAGAGGAATTATGCGACCAGAATTGTTTTCTAGGGATGGTACACATACAGTCCAAAATCGGGACTGAGAGTGTAATTATCGCGCAGATGTGGACGGACTGAGCTTAATGTATTTACTCTCGTTATTTTGCCGGGTTTAATTATGTCACCAAAATCGACGACATTGTTGGTTTCACTCATTGCGCATGTTTTCGCCGCAGATAACCTTGGTTGTAAAGTTTTTTGAAGTCCTTGACGATGCAAGCGTATTTTTGTTTTATTATTGACTCACCGATGTCATCGTTGATTAATGAAGTTTTGGTCGGTCGTGCTTGAGCGTTTAGTACACGATTAAGCAGGTTTGATCAAACAAGCAATCGATGAGCTGAGATCCACCATAAACGGCAAGAGAGCCAACCGTTGCAAGTTCAGTTGTTGTTCTGTTCCTCAAACAACTACGCAGTTTGACTGGCAGTTTCAATGTCACTGTCTGAAAAAAACAAAAAAAAAAAAAATTGAGACCTTCCACACAAAACCACACACATTATATCAGACCAAGTACCAGACCATTGATAAAGGGGTGCAAACAGTAATACTCATTGAGTTCAACCTCAAGAGCAAAATAACTGAAAAAATTATAAAAATTTCACCACAAACCGTTGTAGTTAACAATTTTGAGTTTCCACAAATGCAAACTAACAAGTTGGCTTAAAGCAAAGTCAACAGCTCCATCAGTTCTCTTGAAAGCTACCTAATTTCAATGAAAGCCTAAACCTAAAACCTAAACACAATGCCAAATACAAATGTTTCTGGCGCTAAATATCATGCATAGATGGTTTTGAAACTAAGAAACGGTTGCGCGAGACATTGCCTAGTCCCGAGATTCGTAATCAAGTAGCTTAACGCTTAAAATGTTATTGTATGGTTAATTAATTTCGATCCTACGATTTGGTGAGAATTGGACGCCGTTGAGAGCTTTGTAATTTAACGTTGGTTCACTACCCCGATGCAAAACCTTCATCATTCCTGACAGAGCTTCTTGAATCAAAGTTATCTTTGGATCGGGACGAAGTATGAACTGAATAGAACGGAGAGAGTATTTGGTGAATGTCATTAAACTATAGGCTCATTTAAACTAGGCGGCGATCTTGGCGAGTAATTATTTACGATTTAATTAAGAGAAAATAGACCCAAAGGACGTAAAAAGCCCCTTCAAATTCACAGGATACTCGAGTAATTATTTACGATTCAATTGAAATATAAAATAGACCCAAAAGACGTATAAAGCCCCTTCAAAATCACAGGATACTCGAGTAATTATTTACGATTTCATTCAATGTAGAATAGACAAACAACAAGTAAAAGCCCCTTCAATTTCCTCTCATACAGGGATCAATTATTAGATGAAAAAAAAATTAGGATTTAATTAAGTGAGGAAAAGCTCCAAGAAAGCTTAAAATGGAATCAAACTATTACCAGTTCCGAATATAATGTATCCAGGACCAGGATACTGTACTGGACTTTGCGTTAAGAGTAGCAATGGCTAATTTTTCAGTGGAATCATCCGATGATGTTGCCGATGGCCGCTGAAAAGGATAAGAACGGAAGACATCTGCATTATGTTGTAAGCATACGAGCGAATGACACACATCCAGTCGTCCACATTGGCTCTGTAAGGAAATTTTCCAGCTCCAGTGAGCTTTGGGTATATGGAAACTAGCTGGTTATTTACCCGTAACTCGCTGGTTACGGAAAGGAAAGATGTTTTTACTAGAGTTCGAATTTATATATTACAAGAGGTCACTTTGAATAATGTATTGAGTCTGGTGTAACGTTCATCAGGCTCAAAACCGACGGACGAATACCAAGTTTTGGACTCTTCTTCACCCTTTAACATATTATTTAAATCAGGCGAGATTAATGTTTCATGACCATTGACAGTTCCGTAAAAGGGTTGGAGAATGTTCTTATGATATCTGGCAAACTCGGGAGGGATGGAGTTTTTGATCGTTGTTGCATATAGGGTTCAGAGAACAGGACAAGAGAGGAGAGGAGGGAAGATGAACAATAGGGACTCACCAGAAAAGCAGGAAAAACAGATGATAAGGTAGGATTTTTGGAACAGGAAAGGATGGATAAGGAGAGATGGGAGGAGAACAACTTTTAATAACAAATAAACAAATGATACTTTAATAAACTACGCGAACGAGCAGGAGAAAAGATCAGAAGGGCGCGCAATCAACATAACCACGAAAAAACTCGGATCAAAAGGCACGAGAACTGGAGAGGGGGCGCCGAGGGAAAGTGGGTAAATGCGCAGTGGCGTAATTTCAGATATTCCTTGGGGGGGGGGGGGGGGTGCAAACATTTTTTATTGACAAAAAAAAAAAAAAAAAAAAAAAAAAAAGGTCGTCACATTTCTTTAAGCGCTGAACATTACAATCGGAATGGAAAATACAATCAAAATTACCAGCAGAAATTAAAGGCAGTCAAGATACAACGGGGTAGCGCCTGTCTTTCTGTTTTCCGAACTCATTGATTATTTCCTCCAAATTTATTTTCTCCAGCTCTTCTTTCTCCGTCGCCATGAATATCAACGAAGCCAGCCGCGAATCGGTCATAGTTGTTCTGAAATGGGTTTTCACCTGCGCAAGAACGGATAAAAATCGCTCGTTGGAAGCAGTGGTGAAGGGAATAGTGGAGAAGATCTTAAACAACTGTCTGACTTCTGAATATGCCACGGGTAATTTTGAAAGGTCGCGGAGGCTGCTGAGTACCGTGCCGTCTTCTAATTGAAGAAGGCAACTTCTCGCCAATGGTAATAGACTGTTTTAGTAGAGCGATACATCGTATCGATTGCCGTCCGAGGGCCTCTGGTTCCAAACAAACTCTGGTTCAATGTAATTTCCCCATAAGCGAACTTTTGAACGGAAATTTAGGGTATTAAATCAAACAATAAATGCGACCTTTTTGCGATTATGAATTCTACGTCCTCGAAAATGCTTAATTATGCCTGGTTCCTTGACTTAAACTGCCGAAATCAATAAGATATTACAGATTAAATGTTGCATTTGTAGGTTAGAATCCCCAGAAATCCCGCCAATTCCACAACAACAACAATAACATTTGGGTGATTCCAACCTCCAAACGCATCGTTTAATCTGCAATATCTTGTTGATTTTGGCAGTTTTACGGATGGAACCAGGCAAAATTAAGCATTTTCGAGGACGTAGAATTCATAATCGCAAAAAGGTCGCATTTATTGTTTGATTTAATACCCTAAATTTCCGTTCAAAAGTTCGCTTATGGGGAAATTACATTGAACCAGAGTTTGTTTGGAACCAGAGGCCCTCGGACGGCAATCGATACGATATATCGCTCTACTAAAACAGTCTATTGGAGCTTCAAACGATCTTCATTTAAAATTGCATCACTATTTCTGTTAAATGCCTGTGTGGCGGTCATAATCTTTGAGTTATCGGCGAACCGCATTTTAAATTATGCAATAATCTGATCTAATATGCTAAAGTATTTTTGTTGGGGACTTGAATTGTCAGATTGACCCATAGTTGACATTATGATGCTATCGGCTAGCAACGCAGGAGGTGCTGTCGTTCTCCTTCGCCTTCTTCCTCTGAATCCTTCCCATTCAACGCCGCAGTCAACTGCAAAATTTCTTGCCACTTCGCTTATTTCTTCATACTTTTCATCAGTCCTTAGTTTCTCTATTTCATTCAAGGTTACGTCGATCAAACTGACAACTGCTGATAAATCCATTTGCACCGACTGCAGTTGTTGTGACAGCGAAAAGGTAAGGCCTAAAATCCTCCCCATGGCATGAAGAAGGAATATGAAATCATTTGTTTTAATTTGTGCTAAAAATCCAATACTTTCCGGCCGTTCGCTCTCATCTTCTTCTAAGACAATTAAAATGGCTTTGAAAGTCAAGATGTCGTAAAAAAGTCATCTGCTTCTGCCATGTTACTCATTACATGGACCAGAATTAAATTTAAACGATGAGCATAGCAATGGAGTATTGGGCATGAGGCGCTTCTTCCCGAAATCTTGTTTGCACGCCTCTGTGACACCCCTTCATGACGCTTGCTCCATCGTAACATTGATCTACACACTTTTTAATATCCACATGCTTCTTTAGGGTTGTAAAAATTGAATTTGTAATACTTGCAGCACCACAGTCTTTTAGATGATGCAGCCCTACTGTCCGTTCTTTAATTTCTCCTTTCTCAGCATCAACATATCGGTTCAAAATGGCCAATTGTTCGAATTTTGATGCGTCTTTCGTCTCATCAGCCAAAATCGCATTAAATTGGGCCTTCGGCACCTCTTGAAATATGGTCGAAATGATTGCAACTGAAAAAAGGGTAATAAATTCATTCTGGTATGCAGGCGAGCAGTAATGACCGTAGCGTCTTTGCAAACGCTCCTTTAATATCTGGTTTTCCTCAGCCATCATTTCCAGCAACTCTATAATATTTTCTCTCAGTGGTGGATGAGCGAGTTCGTTTCGGGGGGGGGGGGGATCCGTGACCGGAACTACTTTCCGCGTTACTTGGAGGACTTCGTATCGCCAGGAACTGCAGAACTTGAAAGAGAGAGAGAATGAGAGAGAGAGTTAGAGAGAGAGAGAGACAGGGAGAGGTGAAAATGCAGAGTAGAGCGAAGAGACAATGCAAACGAAAAAAGTCAATGTACATAATGTCAGGTCGAAATATCAGGCCTTGCATTTTGCACTGCAAACGAATATCCAATATTGTAAGGTCGAAAATCAATTTCCTCAGAAATTGAATATGGTGAAAAATCACTATGACATCACGCGTCAAGTGTTCGGTTCGCCAGGTATCAGGAAATCACCGCTCAAACGCGGACTTGTAGGTTAGGAGATCGAGGTTAGGGTAACCTCCCAGTATAGGGAACTGGCTCTTGTTTTTCAAGCGAGCCAGTCCTTTTTGAGGTTCACTCAATAGGCGGATTAGTAGGTTAGAGGATGGAAGACGGGAGAGAGCAATTTTATTAATTAAGGGAGGGGGTAGAGTTTAACTACAGGTCGCCTCAAGATACCACTTGCAGTTTTAACATCCAGCACTCGAGTACAGCCATCAAGGCCAGGATATAATTTTTACCGGGCCATTTTTCATTCAATTAAGAAATTTGGGATCATCACGAAAAGGACGAAGACTCCAATCGAAATATTACAATATTCGAGGCCGAAATATCACCTTGTTTTTTCGACGAAATCGACTTATATTTGAGGTGAAGAAAATTTTCCTCACTGTTGAATCAGTTGCGCTGAAAAACAGCTGTTCGGACATTCCGCGTCCGCGTGTTTCCCAACAGAAATCACACGCTCAAACACGCGGACTTGTAGGTTAGGAGATCGAGGTTAGGGTAACCTCCCAGTATAGGGAACTGGCTCTTGTTTTTCAAGCGAGCCAGTCCTTTTTGAGGTTCACTCAATAGGCGGATTAGTAGGTTAGAGGATGGAAGACGGGGAGAGCAATTTTATTAATTAAGGGAGGGGGTAGAGTTTAACTACAGGTCGCCTCAAGATACCACTTGCAGTTTTAACATCCACCACTCGAGTACAGCCATCAAGGCCAGGATATAATTTTATTACTCGGGCCATTTTCCAATTCAATGGTGAAGAATTGGGATCATGCGAAAGGACAAGATCTCCAATCTGAATGGATTTTGAATCATTTGACCATTTCTTTCTTGCCTGCAAGGTGTGTAGATAATAGAGGTGCCAACGCCGCCATATTTGCTGCGTTAAGGCTTCTACTAATTTCCACCGTCGAACAGGAGGAGGATCCCCATCTGGGTGTGGAGTTTCAGGCAAGGAGGTTGACTATCTACCGATAAGCGCAGCGTTTGCACAGTTTGGACTTAAACGATGGGTGAAAACACTTCGTCAAAGCCAATGCCATAAAATTGGCTGTAGACTTTAGCTACCAGCCTAGCCTCATAACGTAAAATGTTGCCATAATTGTCGGTTTTAAGGATGAAAACCAATTTGCTACCTTCCACATTTTTGCCGCAAGGCAAAGTGGTGAGTGTCCACGTGTTATTTTCTCTCATAGATGCAATTTCTTCTTCCATTGCTACCAGTCATTTCTGTTTTTCAGGGCTCTGCAAGACTTCTTCATACGTTTTTGGTATGGCGGTTGCTCCCTGTTGAGCAGAGAGCGCAAGTGTCACAAAATCATCTATACCATAGCGATTCGGGTTTGTCAAAACTCTTCCAGACCTAGTCAAACTTGATCCTGGTTTGAGGGTTCTTGGTCTTCTTTCTGATTTTGTGGGTCTGTTTCTCTTTCTCCGGGCTTTTCGTCAGTTTGTTAGATGCAATTAATGCAACGTTTGCATCGAATAAGTGAAAACATTCATCGCTAGTTGGTTCAGCAATCGCCCTAGGGTAAAACAGCAAAACATTTTCTCTGTAGAAATCACATGGGTCGACATCAAACTTATAATTTATCCATCGGATAATTCTTCGGTTTCTGCGACGATTCCCACTTCTGACATTAATAGTCGCAGCAAATTCTACCAAACAGAAATTTTTCCACTTTGATATATCGCGACATTTATAATAATCTATTACGTTGCTGTAAAATATATCTGAAGCATCTAACGGCAAATCCTTTAATTCCACATTTTTCTGTAACATGTTAGCCCCTTTCCTCCAATGGAAATGTAGGTATGAAAATATAATCAACAGATGCCTTCGTAAAATTAAAACTTAACAAACTCCAGGAAGCTTCTTGGAAGAGTTAGGTATCGCCCCGACTTACGTCTCGATCCCGGTCCAGAGCATCGCTAATCTAGCTAATTGTCCTATAGATGCGGGTCTACGCGCTAACCCCTGATCCAGGTAAAAATGCATTTCCAATCATTTTCACTGCTTCTCTAGGAACAAACTTATCATTCTTCGATATTTCATTACTTACAGCCCTTAGCAATTTAGACATTCCTCTCTTTGATTTGTTAATATAATCTACGCAATACACAGCGCATGCCTGAGCATCAAGAATAAATTGAAAATCCATGTTAGCATTCAGAAGTGCAAAGATTTTTCTGTTAAATTAATTTACGAAGCATTAATTAACATTCCTTTTCAAAAATACTTTCGGCTTTTTCAGGGATGAGCGCACGTATGAAAAATCCAAAAATTTTAGCATATCATCAAAAGATGTATCGCAACCCAAAGAAACATTCTCTAAAAAATCAACAATTTTTGATTTATTACTTCTGACATGTTCAGTGTTCCCATATTATTCGGCAAAGGTAATAAAATAATTGTTTTCGGCATTGGATAGAATGGTATATTAAAGGGACAAGATAAGATCCCGTCCTTTCCAACATTCCTACAAGTGAATGTATGGTTGTGAATCAATTTTTCTATGCTTAAAACATTTTTACAACAAGTAATGAAACAATCGATAAATGCAACAATGTTCACTGTGAAAACCATTTCACAGTAATTGAAATTTACTCGCATTAGTAGTTGCTTCACGCAACTACCATACCCAGGCAATGGGGATCAATAAGCGGCAAATTGCGGAACAAATTCCCAGCAAAGGTTTTTTGGGCTTAATCGCTTCAAAAAAATGCAGTAAGTCTCTTCAAAAGTCCCCATGCCTGGAGAAAAGTAAATTTTGGTAGGGGAAGGCCCAAATCGATGTTTTCGACATATATAGAAAATAAGCAAAGGGATTTGAAATTGCCCTTGCTTGTTTCTGGTAATTGCGAACAAGAAAGCATATTTTGGGTTCACACCCGACGACGTTTAAGCTCTCAAACACGATTTAAGTTTTCGGCAAATTTCAGGAAAATTGATTACCCCAGGGCAACGCTTAACGCAATGTTATTTTTTTAAAGACTTCGATCGCCTTACCGTGCACTTTTGAGTGCTCGATTTATCACAGGTTTTATCCGGGGGTTTTAGGTAACGATTTCATTTTTTGGGCTCCAAATTCCTTTAAAGTGATTAGATAAGCTTTTAAGCCTTTATCTAAAAGCTCTATTTTTTTAAAATCAAGCTTATCTTTAATCACTTTTCATATTTGGACTCCAAAAATGAAACGTGCCAAAAAAGACTTCGGATACCAAATTTCATAAAAATCGGAGCACTCTAAATGCTACGGTAAGGCGATCGAAGTCATTAAAAATAACATTGCGTTAAATGAGCGTTGCCCTGGGGGTATCAATTTCCCGAAAAACGCCGAAAACTTAAATCGTGTTTTTTTAGAGCTTAGACGTCGTCAGAGCGTAAAAACACAAAGGACCCTTTTTTGTTGGAAATTACCCCAGAAACAAAAAAAATGGATCAAATTTTTTGATACCTTGCATAGTTTTCGATATATATCGAAAACATCGATTTTGGGGCCCTTTCCCCCCCCCTCCCCTGAATTTAGCACAGCACCCAGGGATGGGGACTTTTAGGTGGTCATTATGACACCAAGACGAAGCGATTAAGCCCAAAAAACCTTTGCTGGGAATTTGTTCTTCCAATAATCACCCATTGCCTGGACTATACAGCATTTTTTTACATCTGTTTTTTTCCAAACTCAGTTTTTTCTGACGATGGATTTACTTTGTTGTGTTCTTGTGTGGTTTAAAAAAAAATGCAGTGAAGTTTTTTATCACAGAGCTTTCATCAAATTGTACATTTCTGGAGAAAAGTACATTTTTGTTAGTCAAGTCCCATAATTTATAGCCATGTTGCACATATGCTAGCAGCAAGCATGGTTTCGATTTTGCATCTAGCTTGGTTCTTTCTTGCGAAGGAATAATAACATATGCTTCACAACCAAATACCTTTAAGTTGTTCAGGTTTGGTTTTCTGTCAAACCATAGTTCCGCAGGAGTTTGATTAGTGTAAATGGCAGAGGTTGGGGTTCTATTTAAAAGATATGCAGGACTTGGCCTGGTGGGGCTACCGCCACTTATGATTGCGTAGATTATCACAGGTGTAGTGTAGGTTACATACTTCAAACGAGGTAACAATTTTTCTTTTGTGATTCATTACATTTGTATTCATTTAGAGTTGTAATTATATCACTGAAATCCTTTCACTATGAAGATTTCTATTTCCTATTTCTAATAATCAATCGACACATTTTTCATCTCTTTCATATTTATTTCCTTAGTGTTGTGCAAAATTAGTGAGACTTCAATAATATTAAAGCACAAAACAAATTAAAATGGCCAGGAAGATTTTATTACGCGCGATCCGGAAAAGAGAAAATTTTGAATGAGGTTAAAAAAAAAAAAACTTAGTGCGTGGTTGCTCAGCTCAGCTGATTCGTTTGCATTAGGACGGCGATGATTAGCAGCCTACCCGCCAACCGTAGAGACTGTCGGGCATGCTCCGGCCCCCTTGATTGGGCTGCAACCCTGACCGCAAGTTCGTCCTCTAGCCCCACCGTTGCACGCTTCGTAAGCTACCAGCGTTCGCCGCATCCGCTCCAAGCTTCCGTTCATCCGAGGCATCCTTGGCGTGCGGCCTAGGGCCCTCCCTTGGTCTTGGAGTCTTCTGAGAATATTACATAAACTAACGCTTGCAGCGCCATCTCTTAACAAAGTTTTAAAGTAACAAATTAGTTCAGCAGTTTGACTGGAACGCATGGAAGTACTCTGATGTGTTATCTTCAACCGACGGAATCATCAATGATAGTCTAAATTCCATCATAAAGTCAACAACATGCACCGGTGGCCACGAACATTACAGATCAGAGTATTGTCATGCTCTATAAAATCATACTCCTGAACTGGACTAACATAAGCAATCGTTTTGTCAATCGGTGGAATCATCGGCGACTTAATAAAATCCTCTTGAGATTCGCAAAAAGGCAGCTCGTTGAAAATTTAACCATGCCAACACGCCAGCTTGCAAAATCATTTTCTCAATTTTTTCTTAGCCATTCTCCAAGAGAACTACCGAACAACACCAGGCAACGTTGCCCCCGCGTAGTGTAGTTACTTCAATATACTTACTATAGATTTTCTCGAGGAAGACAGATTAGAAAATAGTGACGGGACGACTTTGATAAAGTGGAGGTGGAAACAGGCATCAATATAGAATCCAGCTCTACAGCACCAGTGACCCCAGTGCCCTACGTCCCGTGGTCACTTTGCTCATTGCCATGATGAATGAATGAATAAATGAATCGTAGTTTTTATGAATGAAATCTTCGAAGTGTTTACACATGAGTCAATAGGAGCTTATTCGTCAGAATGTGTATTTGTTCTCGGCATGCGCGATGCGTGTATCTGATTGATGCTGCAGCATTGCCAGATTTAAAGAGAAATAGAGTAGCTCGGATTTGATGATCTACGATCCAGGCAGCGTTGCCAGATTGGGGCGAAAAAGCCGTACGCTTTACATTGATTTAAATGGGGACGATACGGCTTTTTACCCTCGATCTGGCAACACTGGATCCAGCAAAACTTTTCTAGGAGACCGGCAGACGGGGAACCAAAGTTCCTCGATCAAACACCAAACTGTATTTGTCAATTTTTTCATCGCGTAAATCCTTTTTAACCCTTGTGAGCCTAAGGGGGGGTACATTTGTACCCCAGGCCAGTTTTTTTGACGCCATTTTGTCAAAACTGCTCCAAATTTTTTGGGACTTCATGACATTTTAAGTTAAGATACTTAGAACACGTCCACCAAATTTCATTAATTTTTATGAATTTTTGTCGATATTATAGAAATTTAAAGTGTTGGGGAACAAATATCCCCCCCCCCCTTCGTCCTGCCAGTTTTAAGTTTGGAACCATCTATTACAGTAAATTTTACGGAAATTTTATGTAGATTAAGAATATTAAGTCAGATCATTGAAAAAAAATTGGAAATTTATCAAAAATGGAAAAATAAGATGGTACCTCATTTCATTTTTTCCATTTTTTTATTTTGACATTTTGTTTAAAAGTAGGTGTAAATTTGGCAACATAGTAAAAATGTACTCAAATTTCACATAAATTACTCTCTTAGGGTACTAATTACATAATCCATCCATTAAAGTTTCAAAATTATTGATACTGACTGTGCTGCATGAAAATATCCTTGGGGTACAAAAATCCCCCCCCCCCCCCCTTAGTCCTTTGTGTTACCGAAATACCTTAGGCTCACAAGGGTTAAAGAAACAGTTACATCGATTCCTGTGTCCTGACAGATATCCACTCCAGAAGACTTTCTCCTTCATTTCAAACAAATTTCAAATGGATCCGGCACAACTTTTGTTTTATAATTTTCAGGTTAAAAAATAAGAAACAAACAAACCGAACCCGTGTAAAAATGTCCTTGAGAGATTTCCACGATGGTTTTCTCCCCCGTGTCTTCAAAATTACGTCCCAAATAATATAAATTGAATAATTTATTAATTTTCTGTCGATGACAAGAAGAAAAAAGATAACAACAACAAAGTAAGGTTATAAAAAACGATAAAAAAAATAAAAAAGATCTATGACAGCAAGTGTCAAAAGAACATTTAATTGAGTCAGCTGATATCGCCAACACCAAAAAAGCCCAGCCAAAGTTATTAGCTAAAAATAGCTTGTTGATTTTCGCACAGTTTTTTTTCCTATCCGTGCATTCAGTCTCTTTAGTGCATTAGCTACAGATTTTAATAATAACCAGAGGCTAGTGGCCGCTTCGCGGCTATTGTTATCTGTGTGCAATAACGTGTAGATACTCGTGCTTTGCGTACTTCACCATCGTGTACTGGAAAAAAAGTATGGAAAATTACGGGCAAGTATGGAACTCAGGCAAAATCCGGATTTCACTGCCACATTCCTGTTGTTCCATATCTGCGCGGAATGTCCGAATCTTATATAGGGCCGTATTTTTTTCAGGGTTATGTTTTGGCGTTAATGCGGGGTCCAACATTTTTTAGGAAACTACAGAGCAACACTCATCAAAAATTTTAGATCTTTATCCATAGTTTTTTAATAATTTAGATTGGTCGTATTTCTCGCCCGTTGAAACGATTGGTAGCCAGCCATGATCACCATCATGTGCTGTAAGATAGTCGTTAAAATATTGAAGTTACTCTAACGTAAGTTTTATGGAAAACTATTTTTTATGGTATTTTTAATTGATTTCTAAAACAAAAAAAATAATTTTTCCATAAAAATTGCCGTTAGAGTAACTTTCGAGTTTTGTTTCGCTCTTTGCTTTCATTTTTGTCGCTTTATTGCCGGCCTAGTTTTGGTAGTATTATAAGTTTTTGCCGAAACCAATGTTTTGGTAAGTCAACAGTAATCAACTGCTGATTGAACTATCGATCATCATCTTGCTATTTGCGTCGTTGTATCCACCGTGGATTCCGTCGATGAATTTTTAATCGAAGTTATAAAAGTTATAATATCGCATAACCAAGATCTACTATGATATTCATTGAAGATTTTTTTTTTTTTTTTTTTTTTTTTTTTTACTGGTTTCGTATTTATAGTATGAAGTGGTTTTTTGTTGAGTTAATGAAATTGATTATTAACGGGCTTAAAGTGCGGAACGTTTTTTTACTTAACGTGCAATTGTGGGAATAACAAATAATAATTGATTGTATGTAAAAGTATTTTCGGAATGATCGTATATTCTGAATTAATCGTTGGGAATAACAGAAAATAATAGATAACATGAAAAAGTATTACGGGAATCATCCTAAATTCTTAAATAATCGTTGAGTACGTTTTTTTATTTGATCATTTTGCTGGTTCTTTTTTATCTTATCGGTTGTTTTGCCAAAATCTTTCTTCTTTTGTTGTTTGGAGGTTGTTCTTCTTTTTTTTTTATCGTAAATCATCGTTTTTCAAATAATATGCCACACATTTTTTTAATGTGTGTTGTAAGTTATATTTTTACTTACCTACACATAATTTATTTTTGAAGTCTTCCACGTAACAAATGCCTGTGATTGTTTCTATTAGGTCTGCCACTTTGAATTTGAAGTAGGCTTGCTTATTTGTAGTCTTGTTGCTGAAGTATTTAATTGCTGATACAATTATAACTTTTGCGATTGTAATGACACAGTGCATGTTGGGTCTTAAATTTTCTATTTTAACGATGTTTTCCTTTTTGCTTTTTCTTCCGCCCCCCCCCCCCCCCCCCCAACAAAACTGCTGAAGGTTAGGACGCTTTTTTCCCCAAGACTTCTCGAGGTTAGAAAAACCCAAGCGAAGACCAATACCATTTAACCAAGAGCATTTTTTTTTTAATTTAACAAAATTTTATTAAAGAAGAAAAAATCCAAACATAAGTAAAAAGCCCCTTTGATTTCAATGGATACTTGGGTGATTCATTACGATTTTATTAAAGAAGAAATATACCCTAAAGAAGTAAAAATCCCCTTCAAAATCACAGGATACTGGGGTAATTAATTACGCGTTAATTAAAAGAGTATGAGACGAAAAATAAGTAAAGAGCCCCTTCGACTTCAATAAATATTTGGGTAACTAATTACGATTTTATTAAAGAAAAAATAGACCCTAAAGAAGTAAAAAGCCCCTTCAAAATCACAGGATACTTGGGTAATTGATTACAATTTAATTAAAGAAGAAAGAAACCGAAAATAAGTAAAAAGCAGCTTCAATTTCAATGGATACAGGGATCAATGATTCATTCATTAATTACGATTCAATTAAGTAAGGAAAAGATCCAAGAAAAACATAAAGTGGAATAAAAATATTACCTGATCTGACGCTGCGGGATTTAGGAAATGGTTACAGTACTGCCACTGCGTGGTACCATAGGTACTGGTAATTTTTACAATCATCCGATGACCGATGGCCGCTGAAAAGGATATGAAAGGAATACAGCATTAGTAAGATACGATATAATGGTAGAAGAAAGAGACCAAAAATAAGTAAGAAGCCCCTTCATTTGAACACAGGATACTTGATAAGACTGGTTGGATTTAGCTAGTACATTCGTACCATGCTTCGACTGACGCCCGCAACTGCCGCATATTAAGGGTAATATCACGTTGGTGAACAGTCATCCGTGGGCCGGTACCCGCCAGACAGCTACTACTGGAGATACTTATTCGTCTCCCGTGCGCGTCGCCGTTTTCGCGATATTCGGGATTTTCGATTAAATACGATTTAATTAAAGATAATATAGACCCAAAATAAGTAAAAAGCCCCTTCAAAATCACAGTATGCTGGGGTGATTCATTACGATTTAATTAAAAAAGAAATAGAACCTAAAGAAGTAAAAAGCCCATTCAAAATCACAGGATACAGGGGTAATTAATTAAGAGTTAATTAAGAGAGTATGAGACGAAAAATTAGTAAAAAGCCCCTTCGATTTCAATGGATACTTGGGCAACTCATTACGATTTTATTAAAGAAAAAATAGACCCAAAAGACGTGTAAAGCCCATTCAAAATCACAGGATATTGGGGTAATTAATTTCGATTTCATCAAAGATAAAATAGACCCAAACGAAGTAAAAAGCCCGTTCAAAATCACAGGATACTTGGGTCAATTCATTTCAGATTTATTATGGATGTTTAGCAACCAATTTTTTATTTTCATTTTGTTCTTGTTTTGCGAAATGCATGTTTCTTAATGACGTCATGGTCCTTTAGGTGACGTGCAAGGTCGCTGATGCGGGAAGACACTCGGTGATTGGTGGGTGCATTGTTGTGATGTTTTTTTGTTTTTGGTTTTTTTTGTTTTTGTTTTGTTTTTTGTTTTGTTTTGTATTTTCGGACGTCGCGTCGTATGGCAGATTATTATACATATATACTATAGTAAGATATGTTATGTAGGACGTGGTCATTCATTGAAGGAAGTTATTAATTTGCATTTTACCTATAGTTTTAGCCCATATTTTAATGTTTAAAATCCCTGTTTACTGATTAAAATATCTGCCCTATACTCTTAGAGAAATCGTTAAAAGAGTACAGGAAATGCAATAAACTTAATATGTACACCTCGTGAAAAGCAATGCTATATATTATGGAAAAATAATAAATGATAAAAAAAAAAAAAAAACAAAAAGTAGAAACACGGTTTGTTATTTTGCCTTGGTTTTTTATTGATTGTTTAATTTAATGCACGCGGAGCTGCTGAATTTAGAGTACCACATGGTCCGTGTATCATGTGAGTAAGCACGAATTTGTGCAAAATTGGAAACCGTTTAGGGTCTGGTAATTCAGCCGATATACAGTTGTCTATGTCCGTTGAAATTCGAATTTTATGGTTTCTATGCACCACGAATAATAAATGCATGGCAATGAGGCAAACCACGTTTTTGGAATTCAATTACATGAACAGGTGCAATGACTGCACCCATTTTGCTGTTTATGAACAAACTATCCGATAACTAATTAGATAAATTCCGTAATTTGATTATACTTGGCAACCACGTGACTTGTGTCCACCAATCACCGTTTCCTATTCTTATCCCGTCTATCCAAATGCAAGGAATTTCAAGGATCGGCCCGCAGGAAATCGTGAGCCGCATGTCTTTTGATTCGACCCTTATCCTTGATGGGTTTCTTTTTTAAATTGCTTTGTTTGGTGTAAGTATATATGTTTATTCCGATTACAGTGCTCCGACTCCACAATACCATGCGCTCCACGAAGCTTTTTGAATCCAGACGCGTGCTTCGGCTCTATCAATGCTTTGGATTGTCTACCAAAGCACACTTTTTTCAGCGTTGTTGGATCATTAGGAGGATCCGAGAAGGCGAGAACAAATAGTTCAGGATGAAAATATCATACAACGTTGACATTAGAAGGAAATTTTAATTTACTCTTTTGCGGAACGGATGAGTGGATTTTAGAACTCTTATGAAGCAAAATCAAATTTTTGCGTCAGCTTTCGTAGGATTTTGGGCAAAAAATGACTGTCGTAAAAGTTTGCAACAAACCCATTTAAACTATTTCAGGGTAACGAATGTTTTGCATTATCTTGTATGGTGGAGACACGGACACACAGTGTGTCCAAATTTGGCGGGAAGTTCTAAGTATATTCACGTTGAGTTAAATTGGTAACATATCAGTAGCGAGGCGTCACATTTGGCAACAATGTACTTTTTCCATTTAAACTTACTGAAAGAATCGAATGGTTTGGTCATCGGCGATGACCAGATGTTTCGACCTTTTTAATGCGTTTAAAGGGGCGAAAGGGAACGTTGCCAAATGCCACGCTTCGCCACTGTAACATATATTTGCATAATTTTATGCGAAAAGGCAGCCTTGTCGTCGATACATCCCAATCACGGAAAAAAAAAAAAAAAAACATTAGTGAAAATAACCATACGGATACCTGATTTTGGCACCTGCTAGATGTTATGGTAAACTTGACCAGAAGTACGGTACATTTACCGACACTTTAAGTAAATTCGACATGCAATCAGGTAACATCAACTAGTACCTAGTCAAAACATAGTACACTTCTGGTTAACATTACCATAACATCTAGCAGGTGCCAAAATCAGGTATCCGTATGGTTATTTTCACCGTAGTTTTTTTCCGTGATGTACTCACTCATGTGTGGACGAGACGAGGCGAGAAAGCGAGAATCGACCAATCCCATTGGTTTAAATGGCGTCACATGACAGATTTGAAGTAATTATTTTCATATTCATGACTCGGATTCCGTCGATACGCAGCTTGAATGACTTCAAATCTGTCACGTGACACCATTTAAACCAATGGGATTGGTCGATTCTCGCTTTCTAGCCTCGTCTCGTCCAAACGAGCAGAATCAGCCTCCTGAAATGCATTTTTTTCTGCTGGTGCAGCAGTGGCGGATTCATGGGGCACTGGGACACGTGCTCTCTATCTTCCAAAGCCTCGAATGCTTTTCAGCCTTCTTTTAATAGCTCAAAATTACATACTGGGCTGCTGTACAAGCAGAGCCATAAGTCCTGCGTCGACGATTCGACGCAACCCGCATCACATGTACAGTTAATGCTCTCTTATCTTTCTTTTCTTTTGTTCTCTCAAGACCGAGCCAGGTTCGGGCTAAGTGTAGTGCGGGTTGCGTCGAATCGTCGACGAAGGACTAATGGCTCTGCTTGTACGTTTCAAATAGTTGTGTTCCCCTCCTCTCAGAAAATCTTTCTGGATCTGCCACTGTATGCTGGTGTGATATCACTCCTCCCGCTTTCCCACCATTGACCATACCGAACCACTTTATGTTCACTTTCACACGTTTAATGCCGGGCTGGACGCTGCTTAAAACGGAACATATTTCAGTGAGCAAAACGACCGTAAAATGAGCCGTTTAGCAATCTAGCCTCTACATATTTATTTGCTCCAGGGTTTAAATTAGTGGTTTGCGTCATCAAATTAACACCCCCTTAGGTATTTTTTTTTTCATTAAAGAAAAAAAAAAAAAAAAAAGAGAAATCCTTTTGTCGTACCGCCGCCGCCAACTGAATATAGTTGCGTGTTTTGGGGGGGGGGGGGGGTTGTTTTGTTTTTTAGAATTGGCTTCCGCTCATCATTCGCAACGCACAGTGGGTATTTTGTACGATTTTAAAATCACCAAGCGTTGTTCAAACAACCCTGAACCCAAATGCTCACAGTGTGGATATATAGCTCTCATAAGATTCCTCGTGAACTACCGCGTGAGCATGAAAAAAGACGCATTCAGGTAAACTCAGATTTGACAATTCTTCCTCCGTCGGATTTGAATCTTCGCGTTCATAGATTTCCGGAGGTAAATTCTAATTTTGTTTTAACTTAAAAACCACTGACTGCAAAGGAAAATCATCCTCCTTTTTTTATAGCCCTTGTGTCCCCAAGGTATTTCACACCTTTCTGATAACGAGGGGGGGGGGTCGAATTTATTTTCACCCCAACTTAAAACCATCAATGCTGCTTGAGCTTTCAATATTTTTTAAAAAAACCATACTGTCCTGTAATCGTTGTGGAATATAATAGGTCTACTATCTTCAAATTATTTGATTTTAAACGTTTGGCGAGGAAAGTTCCGAAAAAGGACCACGTTCAAATATTCCGAAAATTGTAACGGACGTCTCTCAGATTTCTTTAAATTTTGAAGTTAATATGTTTCGTACACGATAATATAAAAAGAAATCATATCCAAAGACTATAGGTACATAAATGAAGCAACATTATCACATAAAGAACAATTTTTTTCACCCAAACTATGGTTCAAAATACGTTGATGTCCAAGGGGTGGGCGGAATTTTCTCCCCACGAATTTCTTGCCTCGAAACATGCGAAAATTTAACCCTCCGTTGGTCGCAGGGTGAGCGCGGTGCTCACCCTCCGTTCTTACTGTTCTTTACGTTTCTATTCCACGCATAATTTTTTGTTTTTTTGTTTTTTGTTTTTTTTAATCTTCTTAAAGGTTACGCATGTTTGAAAAATACAATTTTCATCACCATCTACCTTTTCGAAGCAATATTACGAAAGTTTAAAGGTTGAAAAATAAGGAGAAATCAGAGAAATTCCGCTAAATCGGCAAATTAGATTAGTAATTTACCTGTATAATTCCTGAAAATTCGACATTTTGTTTCTTTTATTTTGAACATGTGTGGTAGTAACAACTGAGTTCGTGTGTAAATTGCACATTAGCGAGATTTGAGTTTATAACTTTTGATTTATTCTGAAATTTCGGAATCCTCGTCTTCGATTTGAAAATATCTTCCTGTACAGCTGGGACAGATAGTATATGTATGTTACCCACAAATCGGTACAGAGCATTTTTTACACCTTGCCGTTGTTTTTCTGTTTTACTTTTTGGGGTAGTAAGCATATTTTACTCGATCTTGTGTAAAGTCCGCATCAGGCTGTTCATCTGCAATTCCCAAGTATTTCTTAAATTTCAGCTTCACTTCATTTCGCAAACCTGCAGATGAAGCTCTCATTATCATGTGTGGCTTTGTGAAATCAAAGGCTAGTTGATTCAAAAACAATCTTCTCGTTGTTTTCTCCGTTGTGTTGAGGAACAAAACGATTTCGGCATTTATTGCTCCGATGTCGAGCATTGTAAAAAATAATCGAAGCGGGCGGCCATCGGTGTGATACTCGTGCCCTGCTATACTCGGCCTTCATTTTGTCAACAACATCGACCCCTCCTTTTGTCAAATTATAAAAAGTAATTATTTCAGGTTTGTTCAAATCGCCAGTGGTCGCATCAATGTCATCAGAATCATGCATACTAAAGATCAGGAGAACATTCTTGTATTTTTTCGGGACGTATGAGACAAGAGTGCTGTTTTCTCGAAATGCAAAAAGGCTAGAATTCACTGGTCTTGGTCGCGTCCTCGCACATTCCGGGGGCAATTCCCGTTTATTTTTTTTTAGCGTCGCAGCAACAGTCAAATTATCATCACGGGCCAGTTTTTGAATGAGCGGAACAGAGGAGAACCAATTATCCATTGTGACGTTTCTCCCCGTACCCTTCAATGACTCAACCATTCTTTCGTCAACCGCACTTGTTCGATTATCAACAGAGAAAGGTCCTTGTGGTTGTGTCCCGCAATAGGCTTCTAACTTCATTGTGTGAAACATTCTTGCGTCCGTCAAGGCAAAGATTTTGAGTCCATATTTTGCTGGTTTGTTAGCTATGTATTGACGGAATGAGCATCTGTCACGGAAAGCTTCCAGCATCTCATTCAATCATTCAAAGTCAAATACTCTCCGGGAGTATTGATACTTTCACATCTGGCGCTAAACGTATCAAAAACCTCCCGAACAGGAGCTAACTTACGTGGTGCGTTCAAAAAGTTTCCGGAATGGAGCCATATTGGGCTGAAAAATGGTCCAAATGAGCTCAACTTTAGCTTGTTTGAAAGCTTATACTCTTATGAGTACATTCTTTTTTAGTTTTCTGAAAAATATTCATTAGTCGCTGAACGGCGGCCATTATACGGAGACGTGTTTTGACCGCGCGTCCATTTTTTTAATTTCACATTTTCTAAAAAATATTCGTGATTTTAATCAATCAAATTTGACTCACCAATCACTCGTTCTCTTTAGGGTGCTTGTCACCTTCAAAGTACTGCCCCTCAGCATTAATGCAGTGATTCCATCTCCGTTGCCACTGCTTGAAAGCATGCTGGAAGTCCTCCTTGGTCAACGACCCGAACACCTTGTCGCACTCCACCTGAATTTCCTCCACACTGTCGAACCGGCGCCCTTTCATCTTCAACTTAGTTTTCGGAAACTTTTGGCCAAAAATGGCATGTTGGTGCTTCCTCATCCTCTTTATTCGCCAGATCTTGCACCCTGCGATTTTTTCCTGTTTCCGAAAACTAAGTTGAAGATGAAAGGGCGCCGGTTCGACAGTGTGGAGGAAATTCAGGTGGAGTGCGACAAGGTGTTCGGGTCGTTGACCAAGGAGGACTTCCAGCATGCTTTCAAGCAGTGGCAACGGAGATGGAATCACTGCATTAATGCTGAGGGGCAGTACTTTGAAGGTGACAAGCACCCTAAAGAGAACGAGTGATTGGTGAGTCAAATTTGATTGATTAAAATCACGAATATTTTTTAGAAAATGTGAAATTAAAAAAATGGACGCGCGGTCAAAACACGTCTCCGTATAATGGCCGCCGTTCAGCGACTAATGAATATTTTTCAGAAAACTAAAAAAGAATGTACTCATAAGAGTATAAGCTTTCAAACAAGCTAAAGTTGAGCTCATTTGGACCATTTTTCAGCCCAATATGGCTCCATTCCGGAAACTTTTTGAACGCACCACGTAATTATCTCTCGACTTTCTTACCTGGATAAAAGCATCAAACGCAGCTAAATGAAAATTCAGGTGTCCATCTGTAAAACAGCGGAAATGCGAGAAAAAATTTGATGCAGGTGAGCGCGGCGCTCACCCTGCGACCAACGGAGGGTTAATGAAAAGTTCCGATTTTTCGTGGAAAGCTTCCTCATACCCTCACTAAAGAATACATAAAATCTTGAAGAGGTTTGTTGAAATATCAGCTTACTGGCCTGCAGGGTGAGGGTTCACCTCCCGTACTTACACGATGGATAAAATCAGTACAGCTCTACCTGAAAGTTACAAGAAATTGGAAGTCTAACAAAAATTTCCCCATTTTTACCAGATCAGAGCTAATGAACAAATACGCTAAACTTTTTGACTGGCCCTTGGCCCTCGTAAATTACTACAAAAATAATGCCCGAATTCTAATATAATATTACTAGAAGCGCAAGGATGTTTCAAATTTTCAAACCAGTAATTCCTAGAGCTTTTATTACCAGGAAGTTCTGGTGTTTCTATCAGAATTTGATCACAGTATATCAGAATTTTCTCAATAGTTTCAAGAACGAAGACTATAGAATGGAGATTATAGGTACGGATACCAGAATTTTTATAACAGTACCAATAATGTGCTCGGTTGACAAATCGTTACGCTTGTTATCATAGCCGTAGCAGGAAGTGTTCTTTCTCTCCCTTTGCCCATTTGACTGCATGTGTTAGAAAAAGATGGACATTGGGGTTTTCAGGTGACTTCAGCCCTGTTTCTGTCCTTTTCTAACTCACGCAGTCAATTGAGGAAAGAGAGAGAGGAAGACAAATTCCTGGCTACGCTACGCCTACGCTTCTGATAATCATTTTTTTCTCTCTCTTTTTTTTCAGTGTACCATCCAGGTTGATTTGTATTTTGTATTTATCACTCGACTTCTACTGTGCGGCGCGGCGTCACGTAACAGTAGTAGCAGCCAAATGTCGCTGAGGCAAAATCCGACCCGAGTCTCCTGTAATTTCCAAAAGAGAGCGTGAAGTTCAGTGTGTCGCTCTGTTGCCTCACAAAATCGTCACAGCCCCGGCTCGAGGCCCGTGGCCGACTTCGCATGCTGTTTGCTAGTCCGTGAACGTTGAGTCCGTAGACTAAAAAACGTGCGGGTGGCCAGGGGCGGCTTCGAGAGCGATGACTAATTGCCGGGCCCACCCCTTTCTTCGGGGCTCCTTCTAGACCACGCTCCCTCTCACCATCCCTCTCACCCACCCTTTGATACGCAGCCTCCTGTACCACATCCAAATAAATGGTAGGGACTCGTAGTGTATACGGTATGATGTTCACCGGTCGAATTCATCACGTTTATGAGTCTTCGGACTCTTCCGACAGAACCGCAAGCAAAAGTGCCGAAATGCGGTGAGAAAAAAAAACGTCAATTTTTTTTTTTTTTTTTTTTTTTTTTTTTTTTTTTTTTCCACCGATGCTTCAAAAATGCTGGCTGTGAGGGCTTTTACTGGCGGACAAACCTGTTTGTCGGTTTCCGATTTATGAAATTGGGGGCGTGCGTGGGATGATACCTCGGAAATGAGTTCACAAACGACGGATGAAATTTGATCAACCTGAACCAATGTGAAATCGCCGTCTCGTGTGAATCGAGGCAAACAGATTGCTGGGCATCGTTACTAAAAAAAAAAAAAAAAAAAAAATGTTCTGATAATATTAACATTAAAGGACCGAAAAGTAAGTGAAAATAATATCAGTTTTAAAACTGAAACAAATTAGAATGAGTTGATTCAACTCATTATTTCAAGTATACTTTTAAAACGCAATTTTTTCAATTAAATACCCACGGATCGAGATATTAATTTTGATGAAGTTTGCGTCCTATCACATCGGCAATATAGTTCTGTTGGGGGACGAATATCGTCAACTTTGGGGAAATGGGTCACTTGCAAACTTTTGCTACAACGATTAAGAGTGTTGTATCTATTGTAAAATCGCCTGAAATGTCCATTGGTGGCATCAGAAAGTCATAAAATGCAATAATAAACTCACATAAGGCGTTTAATGAAATCCAAGATGGCGGAGAAATATCGGGCAATTTGTATGCATGCACCACAAACATCCAAGGATAACCAACCTCACAATATCCATCACAACCAATCACAACGTAAACAAACACACACCTCTACCTGCAGTGAGGTTGTCAAAGTTGGCCATCCTTGAATGTTCACGATGCATGCATACAGATTGTTCGATATTTCTCCGCCATTGTGGATTTCATTAAACGCAACTTGTGAGTTTATTATTGCATTTTATAACTTTCTAATGCCACCAATGGATTTTTCAGGCGATTTTACATTAGATTAAACACTCGTAATCGTTGTAGCAAAAGTTTGCAACAGACCCATTGTATCTAGATTTCTCCAATGTTGCCGTAATTTTCCCCGAAGTTGACCTTATTTATTCCCTCTATTCCTGGTGCAATAGGATGTAAACTTTAGAAAAATAGTCCCAATTTTTCTTATATGCAGGTTCTCAAAGTCTCACATTGAGGAATAGATTCTGGACATTGGCGAATCCAGCCCGTGCGAACGGGGGGGGGGGGGGGGGGTTGAACGAACTTAGGATTCTTGCCCCTCACTAACACCCGTCTTCCGTTTTCTCTCTGTATTTCCCCTTCCTTCCCCCTTCTTTACCCCCTTTTTGGCCAAATGTCCAATTATTGTGGACCTTTTCAAAGCTTCTATTATTTTCTGACAACATCCTGAGATTACACAAACCAACTATCGCGCATCTTTTCGTTTACAGCGAGAACCACACGGCCTTTGGTAGGAATGATGGAGTGGCTTAAAGGTAGCATAGGAAAACTGTAAACGGAAGTGAACTTTCCGTTACGAGCGAGTCTGAGTCATTCACAATTCGACTCGGGAGAGTCATTAAAAAGTTCGACTTATTCGATGATATTTCGAACGCGTTTTCTGCATGATTCTTCGCAATAAACTCATTTAATGGGGCTCATTAATTAGCTTATTCACGCTTAATAAAATGAATGAATGGGTGTATTTATTGTCGGGCGTGAGGGAAGGGGAACGTGAGGAGTGGCGGAGAGGGGGTGAGGGGTGGTGATGTGGAAAGGGGAGGGGGAGATTTGCATGGCGGCAGCTTCGATTCTTTATTTCGTACCGCGCTAAGCTATTATGAGTACCGCTATGGCGCTGCCTGCATCAGCTGTACTTACATAAACATACATGCGTTGCGCCTGGCGTAAGGAATCGATCTCAAAGAAGAAATAAGAACCAAAAGCTTGGAACGGAGTTTATTGCGAAACTATTGAATGGTGGAACGTACGGAAAATTGCCATGAACTACACGGAAAAAAACTACGGTGAAAATAACCATACGGATACCTGATTTTGGCACCTGCTAGATGTTATGGTAATGATATTCAGAAGTATACTATGTTTTGACTAGGTACTTGGTGATGTTACCTGATTGCATGTCGAATTTACTCAAAGTATCGGTAAATGTACCATACTTCTGGTCAAGTTTACCATAACATCTAGCAGGTGCCAAAATCAGGTATCCGTATGGTTATTTTCACTAATCTTTTTTTTCCGTATATGAGAAGGTTTGGGAATTTTTTGAAGAGGAGCAGCTGGTACCGCAATGTCCTTTTATTGATGTACTATGACTTTCAAAAGAAAATACCCTGATCGAAATTTTCACCATTTTGAATCTCGGCTACCTTTAAACAATTTTGCGGCTTTCAAGTATTTAAGAAATACACAGAATGATTCTTTAAAGTACGTCATGAAAAATCGGAAATTCTATTGAAAACAACAGAACAATGGGTCTGTTGCAAACTTCTGCTACAACGATTAAAAGTGTTTAATTTTATGAAAAATCGCCTGAAAAGTCCATTGATGGCAGCAGAAAGTCATAAAATGCAGTTTAAAACTCACAAGAGACGTTTAATAAAATCCAAGATGGCGGTAAAATATCGAGCGACCTGTATGCATGCACCACAAACATCCAAGGATAGCCAACCTCACAATATTGATCACACCCAATCACAACATAAGAAACTCAATCCGAGTACTTTCTTTTGAAAGTCATAGTACAAGTAAGATGTGGAAGAGGGGGGGGGGAGGCCATTTTGCTGATGAGATCCTGCAATCCATCGGTGATTTAACTGCGGTTGAAGCAGATGTTATTTGATCTGAATATATCTATATTATAAGTCACTGTTATACTTCTCAAACTACAAAATCACTGATGGCTGTTAGAATGCCAAAAAAAATCCGGCAAACTGAACTACTGAGTCTTAAACCCACCTTCAAACTGAAAAGCTGGAACTTCAGGAAGAAGTGTCCGTACAAATCTTCCTACTTTTGCTTTCACTCTATAAAGCTGGAAGAAAAGCTGAGGAAAACAGAGGGTATATGGTGGGTGAGTGATGTTAAATTAAATTTATAGAAATAGTTGAACTGAACCGAGTAAAATAAGCCGCGTTTTTGAGTTTTAGGAACTAGCAAAATATTTTGTTCATCCACTTTTTTTTTCGAGGAGAAATAAAAGCTTCATCTGGATCCGACTAAAAAGAAAAGAAAACAAGCAGGGACCTCCAATACATCGTATGTATTGGTAAAGCGTGCCCCGGTGTTACTGGATTTTTGGCCGAACCTACAAGAAAAAAAAATAAATAAAAAATAACCAAGTTCGAGCACTGATGTCACAGGTAGCTATTCCGGTGACTGGCAGAAGGCATATCTTCTCTTGGCTCAATTATCTCCATGCCGAAAGTGGTTTTGTCCCAATTATAAACGTATCAGTTGATCCAATTATTGTTATACATAAAATACACTGGTTTTTCATTCTATTCATCATGTTTACTGTCAGGAAGTATTGATTCTGTAATAATTTTTGAAGTATAACTTAAAGATAACGGGTTTTAAGTAAGTAGCTACTAGTTACAATGAAATTGAGTATTTTTGAGTAACGTTTTTTCTTTAATTTGTAGTTTTCCGTCGCTGGATCGTTACAAAGTAGCAGCTGTATAGTCTGTTCGTTCTAGCTGGATACCTGGAGATTTAGGTAGATTTGCTTTCTGTGGCAATGTAGGAGTGCTAGCCCTCGTCAGACGGCCGAGGTGTTAGGGCTGCTGCCCGATTTTAGGTCTATGTCAACCTATTGAAGTGTTGTCATTGTTTATTTTCCGAAGTTCGTGTATCGCCTGCTCAGGACTTAAGTTCGAACGAACAGACTATTTTGAAGACACTTAGACAGATAGCAAATCCACAATAACTACATAAAAAAGTAAAAACATTAAATAAAAGTAAAAATATAAGCAACTTACCGATCACGCACGAAACCAGAATGAAGGTTAGCTTTGAAATGAAACTACAGAGCTCACAGCTGCCAACGTATGGGAAATCTAGGACACTCATCCCAAAAAAATAAATTAAAAAACTTGCACCACAACCTCCAAAAAACGCGATTCCAACAGCAAATTAAATAAAAAACAACGTAAAAAGAATACATATAAGTCCACGCAACAAATACACCAATAAACCCAAAAAATAACAGAAAAGCGCAGCACAGTGTCCGACATTGAAATAAAATGACAGTTGGTATCAACAAAAGCGCACACCACACCGAACGATACGAACCGTGGAATTCTGCTGAAAAAAGCATAACCCTAAATACACAATAGGACACGAATAAAAGACTCTGCCGCAAATCTAAGATGCCCACCACACTATGCTGCCATTTGATCTGTATTAAACAGCTGTCTAATTATATACATGATTTCATTGAAAGCATCAAAACGAAAGGAAGAAGCTTGCCTACAAGGTACGCTTAAAAACCAGTGCAGTTATTACAAAACTTTTGCTAAAATGTGAGGACGAAACGTAAGGAAAATTATTTAAGTGGGAGAGTAAAGGAGTGATCAATTTTTAACTTTTATCCTAATTTTGGAAGTTCGGTCCATGCAGCTTTGGCAAACACTAGGCCTCCAAATGGTTGGTCCTCTGTCAACCACCGAATCCCACGTTGCTGTTGTGAATCCTTGCCTTGAATCTTCAATTGGTCGATACACTCCAGGGCCATAGCCCATGAGCGCAAATTTACCCAATCGAGAGCCCAAAAGCGCAAATTTGACACCCGAAAAGCGCAAATTTTCAAAGCCCAAAAGCGCAAATTGTATCGAAGTGTGATTTGATAAATATACATCGAATATCGAGCGGAGAAATAAGAGATAGATAACGTGGGGGGGGGGGGAGGACAGAAATGTGAAATAATTGAAGTCGCTTACCGATGTATCTTGTTGATTGTGGTGTATCGCATAAAATTCTTAGACTTCACAGGTCTGCGTCAAAGTATTAAAATCCGTTTATATCCGTTTCGCTTGACATTTCATCCCAACTTTTTTTAAGAAATTAAAGATAGAAATTTTATTGGTTATCAGTTCATTATGTGTTCTTTGCAGGAAAGCTGATTTTTCGGCTTTTTTTTTGCATTTGGGAGGAGGTGTTTTGATGCTATTTATTATCACATAAGTTTCTGCCTGGACATCTTTGAGCACTTCAATAAAGTAGTAAATGTGAAGGTGTGGGCCGTAGAAATTGGTTCTGGAATGATGATGGAATGACTCGGGGCCGTTTGTTGTCCGCGGATAAATCCTTATTCGATAAATCGAAAATGCGACTCATATCGATCGCGCCAAACAAACCTATCGAATCGACAGCCTAAAAGCGCAAAAAGGATAATTTGCGCTTTTGGGCTCTCACTTTGAGAAATTTGCGCTTATGGGCTTCACCGCACTCTAGAATACTCTGAAGCTTTGGAGACGCACCGATTTAGGTGATTAGCGATCACTATAGCAGAAACGTTTTAATCGTTAGATTAGATCTGAGTTTCACTTTTGAAATGCGTTTTTATGGTATCCTGTGGCTCACAATTTTTCATACACCATCGCTAAATAAATTAGGTTTAGTTTGATATCATAAAAAAATTGTGTTTTTAAGGTACTAGCGGAGACAAAGATACCTAGCCAGGGTATGCAATAAGCAATACACAGCATCCCATTCAACACGTGTATTAGGTGTGTTGCGTGTTGCATATTCTGGCCAGGTATCTTTGTCCCCGCTAGTACGTGCATATTTATTAATTTTCAGTCGGAGATGAATTAGTCCAGTGACGTCACACTTTAACGGTCCGTAAATTTCAACAGCTAATGACTTATTTAAGTCCAGCAACCATTCAAACGAAGCTAGGCTCGCTTCTTGTAGTGGCCGCAAAGCTATAAATCGGCTAATAAACGCAGAGGAGGGTGGGGGTAAAATGCGTTTCATGTTGTGACTTTCTGAGGGTTTGGAGGGGGGAGGGGTGGGGGGAGGAGACGTGAGATGCGTTGGATTTACGGGTGAGGGAAACCGATGCTATACTAGGCCGCGGGGGCCTAACAGGCGTGAAACGGAGTTCGTCACGTCGTTATCGGCGACGCGACGTCCGTTTCTCGTATTGCGCATGCGCAGAAAAAAAAAGAAAAAAGAAAAAGAAAAAAGAAAAAGAAAAAAATAGTAAAACCGCAGAAGCTGCTGCGGTACGGATTCGTTACGCGACTGACAAAGGTGACCGAACGACACAGCTGCAACCAATGGCTAGAAATAAGAGCGGTGTTCAGGGTTGGGGCCCACCCTCACCTCACCCCCACAGGCGAGGCAAGCCTAGTATTACAGGTGGAAAAATTGGCTACAGAAGTCGATATCGCGTCAGATAAATGCAAGAATCGTTTTGCTCATTGTCGCCTCTTGTTGCACAGTAAACTAAAGAATGGAATTTTCTACGGAGAGGACATAAAGTTTCGAGGGTCTGAAATTCAGCATGTTTTGTTTGTTTATAAAGTTTTGTTTTTGTTTTTTGTTTTTTGTTTTTTTTTGTTATTTTTTTGTTTTTTTTAAAAAAAAACAAGAAAAATGCGTTATGGGCTTAAAAACATTTTTTTTTTTTTTTTTTTTTTTTTTTTTTTTTTTTTTTTTATGAAGTGTCCTGTGGTTACAGATACATCTCACGTAAAGTTGTAAAATATTGTGTGTGACGTCACAAAGCGGTACCCTATTTTAAAGCATGTATTTTGCGCCATAATAGCATTTCCGGAAACATGAAACCTAGTTATAAAAACCAAAGGCGCGTACCCTCGATTTTAGCTTCACCGAGTACTTTCGTTTTTCGGCTTCGGGAAATAATCTTAAACATAATAGGGACGTTTTTGGGACAGTTTCATTTTTTACCGGGTTCACCAATCAGTGATCGTGAATCGGAAAACGCCATTCATCAAATCGAAAAACGTCATTCATCAAATTGAGTCCCCGTAAATACCGACCTCGTAAATTGACCAATCACAGCTCACTTCATGACGCAATAAGTCGGTTCACAACTTCCATGTATTTAACCACCATATTTTTATAATGCTACCTGTAATAATCTGTGTTTCCGTGAAATCGCCCAGTTTGAGCTCAGTGTGCGACGAGGCGCAGACGCGGACTCGCCTATTCGAGTCGCTGCATGCTACCGCGGGTGGAGTGAAGACTGAAGTTCCCCGAAGATGCTGGATGCGGTTTGGCCTAAGGAATGAATGGACAAAGAGAACGATGGGGAGGGGGAGGGAGGGGGAGGGGGAGAGGGTAATGTGCGGAAAATTAATTTCGTTGCACCTTGAAACAGGGTTGCCGACCGAAAATCGCATTGATGCAAGCTTCCGCAGGCTTCGCAAGTTCATAAAGAAGATTGCTTAAGGTCAAGGAGGTGAATCCGCAAACATTAAACGTCAGAGATGTACGGAGGAGCACTAATGCTTAAAAGTGAAGCCAGGTGAAATGAGGAAATTGTGAGGGAGGGTATGATACGTGGATCACTGATGCAAACGTTGATTTAGAATTTTTGTGTGTATTCCTAAAGGGTCTGTCGAGTGTTGAGTTCGACAAAATTCTGGAAGTGGAGGAACCGAAAATCTGTGGTGCATGAAAGTTCAATTTTCATTCCTTTGAACCAAATCAAAATGCACAATTATTTGAAAAAGCTCTTCAATGAGAAGCCAAAGCTCTTGAATTTGTTTTTATTCAGCAGTTGCAAGGGTCTGAATTTTGACGTTTTTTTTTTTCTAGTAACAAATGAAGATACTCACAAATCAGTCAGCTGAAAACAAGGATACCTTTGGTTCCTAACTAGGTTTTAAACCGAGTTTATCAAACATCCACTATCTAAAAAATACATAATAAATGCACAATAATATATAAACTTAACAAACAAAACAAAACGAAGCTAAAAGACAAGAGGCTCCGGGAGACGTCAACAACGTAAAACACCTACAAAACTTGAGATCAACAAACACGCTTAATCCAACAAAAACAAAAACACCAATACACCGAATTAAAAATACAAGCTTTAAACCATGAGTAGCAAATAATAAGAAAAAGTAAACAAAAAACAAAACGACCCCAAACTTGCTCAAAACGCAATAACAAATTTTAAATTAAACAAAAACAAAAAAACAAAAAAAAAACAGTATAAATACTTACAAAGCAAATCAATACTTACAATCAATACTTTCAATTATTACGTACAATCAGAATTTTCCCATTGATGCTGATTAATTGACAATTTCATCCCCAAAACATATCTCTTCAAATATTCTAAATATTGATAAGGTATCAATTTGTCACTATCAGAAGGCGACCACTCATTGCTTCTCTTCGCGGCAACACAATCCGGATGGCAACAATCAAGATATTTATAGGTATGTTTCAGCCAGTTTTGCCGTTTTTATGTCCGACGATCCTGTTCGTAATTTTTGGTTTTTATTTTTGAAATTTTTCTCAACTAGGTATTTGTTGGGTTTAATTCTTGGATGAGATCAAAGATGGTGTATATCCGACAGTTAGTTTTGGCTCTATGGGCCGGGTTTGAGTCGTAAAGTGCGTTTTTGAGGTTTATTTTTGCGAGTGTTTGTTTGCGACAGATGTTTTAGTAGTTTTGTGTCAGTGAATCATGCTTAAAATATATGGAAATATGATGGAAGGGATGTTCTTTTGGATAGTATTAGGCATGATGAGAGGCCATTAATTTGTAAAATTCAGAATTGATTTAGTCGTGAGAGGCCAAGTATCGAAACAAAACAACTGGAAAATCTCTGCGCCATTGAATTTCTCAATTTTTCTAACTTTGTTATAATGAGAAAGTAGAAAGGACGAAATTTATAAAAAAGTTTCAAAATCTATTCCGTATAATTAAAAATAAAAAAAGGAGTGGCAAAATGGAAATCATAAGGCTGATGTTTGAGACATATTACAATCGATTCCTACATGCCGGGGAGTACTTTAATACTCTCTACATCGTCTAGCGAATGTTTCATAAAGTGCCTTCAATTCGAATCGATGCAACACGCTGCGCTGTTCAGAAAGTAAACCAAGTTACTTTGCTACTGGGCCGTGATTTTTTCTCCGACGTTCGAAGCGTAACTGTTTTTCGAAAAAATCTATTAACTTGTCGAATTCTTCCTGCTTCGATTGATCGTTGATCTAATTCAAGCAGCAAATATTTTCCATTTTATTGAGATGAGAGTAATGTCGATAAAAATATCAGTAACCACGTTAACGAACACCTACATGTTGACACAGTTTCGATCGGACATAATGTCAAGCGTTTCCAATCGCACGGGAAAAGTCGATCGAACAAAGCATTTTAAGTTCAACATTTTCAGAAAATTTCGTTTCGATTTAACGTCTCTTTTGAACGCATAAGCCTGAACAAAGTTACTCAACCGGGGTAGGCAATACCCAAAGCACAATATACCATTATCCTCTTCTATAGCACGCATTTTATTTAACTTTTTTTTAGATGATTTTTTTAGACCTTTCAAACGAGGACAATTTTCTAAGACTTTTGATGAGTCACACGAGTTTTTGCAAAATTTCTATTTAAATTTCATTGAAACCCATGTTACATAAAATGGCACATAATATGTGTACCACTTCACTGGAAAGGGTTATATAACACATGTATTTAAGTTCGTTGCATATTGCACATCTTGTTTAGAGTATGCAATACGCGACACACAAGACTCCATTGAACACATGTGTTAAGTGCGTTGCCTATTGCATATACTGATCAGCCCCACTATATAGTAGATGACAACTCTTTAGGTCGGAAACAAATTGCGGAGATCACGATGACTAATCAAGGTTGGCGACGTCGATGCGACGGGGCGCAGGAATGCTGCGACGCTCCGTGAGAAAATGAAAGGTTAGCGAGCAAAAGAAAAATGGGAACTTGCACTTTTTCCATATTTATATGGCAATTAATGGGGGTCGACGATTAATACAAACAAGGAACGAGGGTGGAGGGTGAAGGAGAGGAACGCGGTCCAAGCCGCGGACTGCCATGGTGTCACAGCAAGAGATGAACGCGGAACGTGTGAAAGAGGTGAAATTAATTAGGGGTCCGAATGGATTACCCCCTCGCGTTGTCACTGAGCGATTCGGTGCCTCGACTGAGCCCAATACAGAGTTGCACGTTTTTAATACGCCGTGTGTTTTAGTTCGACTTTAAGAAGATATTTTGGGATTTTATCTCAAAATATGACAACTTAGATGCAGGTAAAGGACGTCTGAAGACAGGGCATCGGGGAAGACTCCTAGTTGAAATAAGAATACTTCAAATGTTAAACTGTTGTCAAATCTACTAAGTTGGAATTGAGTTAGAATGCTACTTGTTATATTAGAATGTTTGTGTATAAAATAATCGAGAACAATTAGTGAAGAAAAAGGAGCGTCCTAGAAAGGATTCATTATGTACACGACGCGGCGCTAATTAGAAGCGCGATCGTTAATTATTTCTTTGGAAAAATCAAATTTTGCTGCAAAAAAATCAAACAGGGAAGTTTAATAGAATTTGATAGACGCTTTTTCGATTAAAGTCTTCATCCATGGCCTTTGGCTCCACCATTTTGTTGTTTTTTGTTTTTGTTTTTGTTATGACGAGACCAGTGTGGCGCACCCAAAGGCATTGGTGGCTTGTCTATGTCTAATTTGATATAGTAACACGTCTCCTTGTTCTTAATCTATTGAAATAAATCGATCCTCAGGAGAGGTTCAATTGCACCCTCTCCCTCAAGAAATCAATACTTTTTCATCGATTCAGATTGAAGGAAAACGATAGTCGATTGATCTCAAGCAGCGGTGACTTGTGATAATAATCAGTGGCGGCTCGTGCAATCTGGCAACCGTGCACTTTTGCCATTTAAACGTATGTAAAAATATCGATACTAGTAGAGGTAGTTTCAGAAGTGTAGGCGGACCAAAACCATAATCTTTGGCGAATTTTCAACTTTCATTCCTTCAAATCAATACCGAATTTGCTCCTGACTTTATTCTTTCGTGTTTAAAGTTTTCCTCGTTGAAAAGTGAACACTCAATTTCATTTTTATTCATTTTCATCGAGTAATATCAGAAATAATGTTGAAAAATTCCAAAGATTATCGGTCTAGGTCCGCCTACACTTCTGAAACTACCTCTAATCGATTATTTTACACAGTTTTAAATGGAGGAAATCCATTGTTGCCACATTGCACGAGCCGCCACTGATAATAATATGTTGTATATCGACTTATCTTCCATAAAAACCTATTGAAATGAATCGATCCTTGGGAGGTTCAATTGAACCCTGAAGAAGTCAACAAGTCGACTTCTCAAATAATGGTTCAAAGACTCATGAAACAATTCAAGGGTGTGGTCCTGTAGAGAGAAATTTGATGTGGCACCGCGGGCTCGGATGCTAATTTGAAATGAGGAATCAGTCCGCGCGAAACAGAGAGAGAGAGAGAGAGAGAGAGAGAGAGAGAGAGAGAGAGAGAGAGAGAGAGAGAGAGAGAGGAGGAAGGGTTAAAGGGAGCTGAAAACGCAGCCACCGTGACCCTGTCACCACGTCACCAGGCAGCGGGCATGAGCCCCCTACCTGGGGAACTCTCCTCTCTGAGAGCTCTTGGGTCCCCCGCTGATTCATGTCCGGTGAAAAGGCGCGCATTCCACTACTAAGGTGATGGATTCCTTCAGGTACCTCCTGTCAGCATCACTGACTTGGTGGATCCTGCCGGTATCCAGGTATCCTTTACCTTTTAACTCCTCGCATCTTCAACACGTTGCGTATCCGAAGCCCAGCCAAGAATTTATCTTTCTCTCTCTTCGCTCCATTCCACTGCATCAGTTAGAAAAGGACATTAATAGTGGCTGAAGTCACGTGACAGGCACTATCTCCATCCTTTTCTATCTCGTGCGTTTAAATGATCAAAGGGAGAGAAAGACACATGTTCGTTTGTCTTCTATTCCTCACTCTCGATTTTTGAGACTAACAAATAGTTTGTTGTACTCGTGAGTTATGATTCTTTCTCCTTCTTTTCCTTCTCCTCAGGCCCTTGGGTTGTAAGAAAAAGACAAAATCAAACAAGCGGGCGAAAATACATTAACAATGTCGTGAGTTCTAACAATGGATAATTGTGTTTTGGGTATCTGTTACCTTTTGGGTGAACTTCTTCACAATGTGAACAGAAGTATGGAAACCGCCGTTTGGAAACTTAGGTGAGGTCATATCTCTTGTTACTTTATGGGTGAGGTCATTTAAGTGGCGCTAGTTAAGACACAGAAGACTCGCCCTTCTACTTAATTTATGTTTACTCTGAGGCTAAATATCAGAACAGCCGTTTTGTGTATATTTGATGACATTTTTTAATTCACCGATGATTCCACCGGTGGACCAAAAGATTTTATTGTTCTGTTCAGTTTATGATTACGAGTATAATGCACGAAAATACTCGCATCAATACTTAACACTGTAGCGTGGTTACATGGCTAAGCCATTTAACTCCGTTCCCTTCCTCTATTTCAAATTTTCCTCCTTTGACTGGAGACCAATCAGGAGGGAGGAGTTCGTTGGCGTCCTCGCTGGTGCATGCTGGGTCATGAGTGAGAGAGCATACGAGTTGCTCCGCTCTAAGAGTCAGACGTGTTCTAGTGTCCTTTTTCTAATAAATGTCTTGAAGTAATTAAATTTTAAAGTCCGGGCTGGGTCCATTTTGGGCCCAGTCTCGGCAAAGTTCGATCTTAATAGTCGCGGGTCGGGGTCGGAAGTCTCAAGCCATCTTTACGTATTTCGTTGTTTGTGTTTTTTTTATTAAAAGTTCTTATGAATTTATTTGTTCCTGGGTTCCCCCTTCAGTGCTCTCCCCGGGTAACAACATTTTATAAATTGATGGAATCGCTATCAAATATCGGTAATCATGTCGTATGCGATTATGGAGTGTCGTTTGCGATCTACCTTGAAATCAGGACTGTCATATTATGTGGTCTACCACTTTTTGATATTAGGTTTCGAATCTAATGTTGGTTTTTTCCAAAATCTAATGTTGGTTAATGTATTAATGTATTAGAGCAGCAACTGCATGCCTTTATTGCCTTTTATATGTCCACGAATGCCGTTCAAAGGTCACGGAGGAAGATATCAAAGAGTTCGTCACGGTTATGACATGACGCAGACGCCACCACGCTTCTATGAGTCATCCGAGGAGGAGTTCGGGGGTAGTGCCAAGTGCCACGCATGTTTTGAACTATTTTCTGCTTAAGTCCGCCCCACAGCGACTCAATCCGTTGGGTATGAGCGCCGGTATACGGGTCGACGAAAAACTCTCCACAAATTGTACATAGTCAGTGGTCTACCACTTGAGAAACAATGGGGCAGTTGCATCGGTCTAAAATTTTGGGATTTTTATAAAGAAAATTATAGTACTTGATAAGCTGAGAACAATAGTGCCTTTCGTTTTTTTCCTAAGTGTCCCATAGTTTTGGAGATCCCTTAGTTCTTCACCGTTCACTTTTCATCAGGCCATTCTTCGGCAAACAGAAAATAAGATGGCAACAAAAATTATCTAGGGTAATCAAAAATGGCGTATGAAGAAAAAGATGGATAAGGACTATGAAAAATTGTCAAAATTATTGCCTCTCACTCCTTCAGGACCATAACTGGGCAAATTCTTGAAGAATTGATACACCAAACTCCCAGAGATGCACGTTTTAGATAAAATATCGGCTTTTAGGCCCTTTGAGGAACAAATTAAAATCATTCTTTTTTTATTTTTTTATTTTTTGAAAGTCCTCGAAGCACACATTTTTCTCCAGCCACAAAAAACGTGGAGTTCCTTGATGGCTATACTTTAGTGCGGACACGAGTTTCTAAGCATGCGAAAGGAGTAGACCGCTTGAACCAATGGAGCTGTTGCAAACTATTGCTACAGGCTTATAGATAGTTAAAAATGGGGTAAAACCCTGTAAAAACGACGATAAGCGCACTAAAAAATCACGAAATCCACTCCCAAACTCAAAAAATTCTTTCAAACGCGAGACCGTAATGGCGGCGATTACCGCCCTTTACATTTGGAATTCCCTATCTCAATTAGCTCCATCCTAACGAGGTGTTCTCGCGACACCACACAGGAAGAAGAAGCATACAATTCCCATAAGATTTAGGCGGTAATTACCGCCATTACAGCGTGGGTGGATACAGGGGGGTAGCGAAGGAGGCGATCGCCCCCCCCCCGTTCGGCCTTCAAAATGGGGAAAGAGGGAGGAGGGAGGGGAAAAGTATGAGCGAAAACAGAAAAAGAGGGTCACCAAATGGCAAAAATCCCAAGTTCGCCCCTCCCGTTCGCGAGGGCTAGATCCGCCACTGCATTGTGGTCTCGAGTTGGAAAGCATTTAATGAGTTTAGGAGTGGATGTCGTGATTTTTCAGTGAGCTTATCTTCATTTTTACAAAGTTTCGCCACATAATCAACTATTAATAAGCCTGTACCAAAAGTTTGCAACAGCTCCATTCGAAGATTAAGTTAGATAGTGGACCAGCGGCAGATTTGTCGGTGTTACGGTTCGTTCCCATTCGTTCCTTCTCTCCTGATTCCCCTCGTAGATCTTTGCTGATCTTCTTGGACTTAATGACAATCTTTTCAATGTCAGAGTCTCTTTTTCGCTCCCTGAAAATATGATTGTCCTGACCAATCAGAAGTCTTCAGTTTGTGTCCATACTCTCTACAAAGAATATCCATCAAAGGACAGGACTCTAAAAGACCATGTGAAGCACAGGAACTCCTTGAATTTTGTTGTTTAAATAAAAAAAGCAACATCCTAAAGAAGGGAGGTTCCCGGATGTCATTATGGGCACTCGTAGCTTTTAAATTAACCATTTCGCTCCATAGTTCCATAAAGAGGAGGTAGATAGTTAACCTGAATTCTTACGAAATTTCAAAAAGTCGGCCGAGGTGACAAGATCTGATGCACTGAGGAATTCATCCTTCTCTCTCTCTTTCCTCATTAGAATGCGTGTGTTAGAAAAGGACAGAACAGGGGCAGTCACGTGATTTTCGCTCTCTCTTTCATCCTTTCCTAACTCATGCGTCCTAATGGTGAAAGAGAGAGAAGGACAATTTCTTGGATCCGTCAGTGATCTGATGGACTCGCATTTTGTCACCTCGGAAAGACATGGATGTAACTTTTATCTCTTTCATCTTTTCTTCTCCTTCTTTCTTCTGTTTCGTTTGTTGGGTCCTTGTTGGCAAAAGAGGACACTAAAAAACTTGAAAAAAAAAAAAAAAAAAAATGACAAACATGAATTTTCATGAAAAAAAGTCATTCGATTCACTAGTGAAGGTCTAAGATTTGTGAAACTATACTTGTAATAAAATTATTCAGAAGCGAGAGGGTTAAAGTGCAAAGACCATGTACTTATATTTAAGTCAACCTTTACCGACAACTATGTTGGCCTCCAGTTAAGTGCCAACAAGAGACGACAAAGATTATGATCGGTACCATGAGTAGTCCAGTTTGGTATTAGAAATCATCATCATTCATGCCGTAGCATCGCCGCGCGCCCATCGCGCATGGCCCATCGTCCACCCGCATAACAAAAGCAGTATGACCTCCATCTATCGTAATTTAACCACCTCCTCCTCCTCCTCCTCCTCCATCACCAATCCTCATACTGTACTTCTTCACATGACAGCTAGAGCGCGCACTCCATTTCTAACGCTCAGTAATTGCGTGTGAACGTACGTGGACCGGTCCCAAGTACTCCCAAGTCAGCGCCACGCTGAGTTTCGAATGGTCCACCGTGGCTTTATCACAAATTTCTATCTCTTTGATGTATCTCTCTCTCTACGCTATCATATTAATTTATCCTCCGTTCCATGCGAACGGTCAGGAATGCGCATTTTAAAGCCTCGTTTCCAATGCGTGCGTAGGAACGAAGATAGCGAACTCATTCTATTTTTGAATATTTGGCCAGTTTTTATTGAGGTCTCTGGGCCATCCTTTTGAATTTCATCAATTTACGATAGATCACCGAATGAAGCAGTTGCGCATAGGTCTAAATTTTGGTGATTTTTTGTGAAGAAAATAAATGTACTCGGCTAGCTAAAAACAAAGATGCAGTTGGTTTCTGACAAAGTTTTGCTGTTCTGAAAATGCGGTTTCGGCCCAAAACACAGTGGTTTTGAAAGGAATTCCACGCAACACGCATGATTTTTTGCCATTTATCACGAGCGTATCTCCGAAACTAGGAAACTTATTGTTAGAAAAAAATCAAAAACACTTTTGTTCTCAGCTCAGCAAGTCTTTCATTTTCTTTATAAAAAAACACCCAATTTCAGACCCATACAACAGTCCAATATTATGTAGCCATTCTTATTTTTAGAAACGTCGTGCCATAGGGATATAGATTGTAGAGGTTCATTCGACGAGATAAATAATGTCAGTCGCATGTGACTCCATAGAGCATATGCTTCAGATTAGCCATCCGCAGTACTAATTACAATCAATCGAAGCATTGCTGGTGGCCTACCTGAGCCAAAGTTTAAGGAGTCAAGCCGACATATTATTTATTTAATTTACCGATTGCAAGCAAATACTCAAAGCAGTATAGGATAAAACAGAAATTGACCGAGGTGATTGAGATTTTGTAAAACATATTATATTTAGTAAAAATAAAGGACATTTTTGTCAGCGTTTTATAGCGCAAACCACATTTCGAAAGCTATAACACTGTGCAACAAAATTTGGGTTTTGCTCTGTCCCCCTGACGAAACCTATTTTTCTCGATCCCATGGTTGTTAAAACGAAGGAAAATCGCCGTCAGAACCCCACATCTTGGGCGGGAGGGCTAAAAACCCGCCATTTTTGAATTTTCGCCAATTTTGCATACCTTTGATCGATTTTTCCAATTTTTCGGTACAAAAACCAATCAAACAAAAAAATCTAATTAATGCATCTGAAAGAGCATTAAATTTGCTACAAATCCGTGTAATCAGATTCATTTTACTATATTTTTTTCTTTGGAATAATTACGCATATTCCGAAAATTTTCCCTCAAAAAATTGCCCAAAAAATCGACTTTTCCTCAGTTTTTCCCTTATATATTCAGATCCAGAAATTCAATGTCAAATCCGTTTTCATAGTCTTAAAGCGCATAAAATTTGCTACAAAACCACTGCAATAATCATCGTTTATTCAATTATTTGGCGTCGTCAGGTGCCACACAATGAGTGCTCAAAAACGTCAATTTTTGCGATTTTTCTCCTCATATAGACTACCATTCAAACCCAAATCGCTCCAGGTCAACCCTATGAGAAGAATACACCACTTTTTTTTTGAAAATTGAAAATATGGCTGATGGGAAACAATAATTGAACACCTTGGAGCCCTCTGCTTTCCGAAAAACTCCAGATTTTGAGAGAAAATCATCTTTTTACATACTTCGAAAGAGCTGTAAATTTTCGCCTATTTTCTCTTGTTTTTCAATGCGGTGTTACCTACTACGCCCGAATGAGCAAAGTTTCGCAATGATTGTGCAGAGCTAGACTTCGAATTTTTTGCTCTCCTCAGTGAAATACCGTATCTTAATGGTTTAAATTTGAAGGTTAAAGAAGGCATTTCGTGTATTGGGTAATCGGGAGTTGTGTTAGGCTCAAGATTAGGTGGCCCTGAAAAGGGCTGTTTTGAAGGGGAAAAGAGATGGGTTGTTTCATCTCCCACAAGGAATGGGCTGAGAATAAACAATTTTCATTTTTTCAGGGATGATAGAGCGATGCGTAGGGAGTTTGAAAATGCTCATTTTTTGTTTTAGCCCCCCCCCCAAGAACCGGGGGGGTTGGGGGTCAATGGAAAAACAGTGTTTGGCCATAACTTTAAAAAGCTTACAGATAACAAAATATTTTTCTTTTTTGCAAAGAAAGAATCATTGAAATACCTGTCTGTTGATGTATAACATGGGTAACAAGTTGTAAAGCCTCCAATTTTCATCAAGATATTGCCTTTTCAAAATTTAGAAAATTTGAAAAATCAGATTTTTTACAATTCTCAATTCGGATTGCACGGAGGAAAACCAAAATCGCCCAAAAGAAATCTCTTGTCTTCCCAGTTAAAACGAGTCCACGAGATTGATTTCGGGAAACCGTTCGTCTTCGAGTTATGAAGTTTTAAAGTCAACCTCTATCTGCTAGGCAGCCATGGTTGAAACATTTTTTTCAAACCTGATGGTGGAATTTAATTCTGCGACCTAAAAAGCCCGCCATTTTCAATTGTCATCAAATTTGGTCGACTCCATGCGGAGGAATTATTTTTTTCGGCTTCGTCGTTACGGTAACGGATAACAACGTTATCCCTGAAAACGCAAGAATAGCAATTTCTGACACTTTGAAACTTTTTAACTGCCAAAGATGGCTGCCTACCAGATAGAGGTTGACTTTAAAACTTCATAACTCGAAGACGAACGGTTTTCCGAAATCAATCTCGTGGACTCGTTTTAACTGGGAAGACAAGAGATTTCTTTTGGGCGATTTTGGTTTTCCTCCGTGCAATCCGAATTGAGAATTGTAAAAAATCTGATTTTTCAAATTTTCTAAATTTTGAAAAGGCAATATCTTGATGAAAATTGGAGGCTTTACAACTTGTTACCCATGTTATACATCAACAGACAGGTATTTCAATGATTCTTTCTTTGCAAAAAAAAAAATATTTTGTTATCTGTAAGCTTTTTAAAGTTATGGCCAAACACTGTTTTTCCATTGACCCCCAACCCCCCCGGTTCTTGGGGGGGGGGGGCTAAAACAAAAAATGAGCATTTTCAAACTCCCTACGCATCGCTCTATCATCCCTGAAAAAATGAAAATTGTTTATTCTCAGCCCATTCCTTGTGGGAGATGAAACAACCCATCTCTTTTCCCCTTCAAAACAGCCCTTTTCAGGGCCACCTAATCTTGAGCCTAACACAACTCCCGATTACCCAATACACGAAATGCCTTCTTTAACCTTCAAATTTAAACCATTAAGATACGGTATTTCACTGAGGAGAGCAAAAAATTCGAAGTCTAGCTCTGCACAATCATTGCGAAACTTTGCTCATTCGGGCGTAGTAGGTAACACCGCATTGAAAAACAAGAGAAAATAGGCGAAAATTTACAGCTCTTTCGAAGTATGTAAAAAGATGATTTTCTCTCAAAATCTGGAGTTTTTCGGAAAGCAGAGGGCTCCAAGGTGTTCAATTATTGTTTCCCATCAGCCATATTTTCAATTTTCAAAAAAAAGTGGTGTATTCTTCTCATAGGGTTGACCTGGAGCGATTTGGGTTTGAATGGTAGTCTATATGAGGAGAAAAATCGCAAAAATTGACGTTTTTGAGCACTCATTGTGTGGCACCTGACGACGCCAAATAATTGAATAAACGATGATTATTGCAGTGGTTTTGTAGCAAATTTTATGCGCTTTAAGACTATGAAAACGGATTTGACATTGAATTTCTGGATCTGAATATATAAGGGAAAAACTGAGGAAAAGTCGATTTTTTGGGCAATTTTTGAGGGAAAATTTTCGGAATATGCGTAATTATTCCAAAGAAAAAAATATAGTAAAATGAATCTGATTACACGGATTTGTAGCAAATTTAATGCTCTTTCAGATGCATTAATTAGATTTTTTTGTTTGATTGGTTTTTGTACCGAAAAATTGGAAAAATCGATCAAAGGTATGCAAAATTGGCGAAAATTCAAAAATGGCGGGTTTTTAGCCCTCCCGCCCAAGATGTGGGGTTCTGACGGCGATTTTCCTTCGTTTTAACAACCATGGGATCGAGAAAAATAGGTTTCGTCAGGGGGACAGACAGGCTGTTGCTCAGTGTAATTTGTTAGCGAGATATTTGAGTTTGAAGGTTTCAACTTTGACACCCCCACCCTTCCTCTGAAAATCATTCTTAGATCGTGACATTTTGGGGGTCCACTACTTATGTTAAACCCATTAATCGATACCTAAAATTTCGCGAGAAATAGGCTGTGGGCAGTGGCGTCTCGTGCAATTTGGCATCCATGCTTATTTCCCATTTAAACCTACGCAAAAGTATCGATATCTGGGGGTGCAATTGTACCTCTTAATAATCGACTGTTTAACATAGGTTCAAATGGAGAGAATACACTGTTGCCACATTGCACGAGCCGCCACTGGCTGTGGGCGAAGAATAAAAGAAGAGATAAAAGCAGGATACTTTCTGATGCGCGCAATTTGGCAACCGAGTGACTGAATCGTTGTATTGCCCCTGGCAGAATTAATTACACACTAATTACGCCGACACGTCTTGCCCTGATGCGAACGAAGAAAATGTACGTACTCCATTGTTGCCACACTATCAAGGGACTTCCTAAGGTTCCAGTGGGTCAGGGGGGCTGATTATTCTTTTTGGACGAGACGAGACGAGATATTAGCGGGAACCAATGATTCCCATTGGTTTAAGTGGCGTCCTTAATGACTCGGAATCTGTCACGTGACGCCATTTAAACCAATGGGATTAGTCGATTCCCGCCATCTCGTCTCGTATTGTCCAGAAGAGCATAGAATCAGCTTCTTGGTATTATGCGATTTTGCCACAGATATGACTTTTAACTAGTTGTGGGTCCAGTAAATTTTTCTATATAAAATTTGAAATTTGAAGCTTCGCAGGAAGCAATTTGGGGATACTTTTATTCTGAAGCCAATACATCTGGACTCCCCCCCCCATGACAATCCATTTTGCCATAAAAAAGGGTCATATTTTACGATGTAAGAGGAATTTCACGGAATGTTGGCCTTTAGGCCCACCTTGAAAATTTTAGGACCCTAGAACCCCGCCCCCCCTCAAAAAAAAAAAAAAAAAAAATGCTTGGCTATACACTACTGGTCAAATTAGACGCAGTTGATGTATCTCTAATTGAAGAGGTCAGTTTGTGTAAATCTGCACTTGACCATCTTGACAACATTGCACATGCGCATATCGATTGTCTGGCCGCTTCTTCTTCTTCTTTCTCTGTTTTTGCCTTCGCCACTCTGTTTTTGCCTTCGCCACAAGCCTAATCATTTATGTGTTTCAGTTATGACTTTATTTTCTCCTTTTCAACAGGAGCGAGGAATGAGCGCAGCGCGGCAACTTTGAACAGTGGCCTGCAGTACCTGTGTACTATGTACTGCGTGTAGAGTACTTGTATTAGCATCGCGTTAAACCACTCAGCTGAAACTCGTTCTCAAAACCCCTCAAACGAACTTTGAACAATGTCGCCGGATTTATCTGTAAAGTAATACTTTACAAGCGTAGTATTAGATTGAAAAAAGAAGAAGAAGAAAAAAAAACAAGTTGGTGCATACCCAACACAAATGCGTTGGATAAGCGTGCTATAGAGAGTATGAATCATTTAGAATAATTATTGTAGTTTCTAGGATCATGACTCCATATCTTACAATAGATGCTTTTCATTATGACGCCGTACGGCGAAAAAGTTCTCAGAGCATTCCAATGTATCTTTCTCACCCTCACGTGAACCCTATGCACTGCTATCTCAGTCAATAGCATGCCATAAAATAGTGCTCAGATATTTGCTGTGTTTGTTGGTGGAAATTAAATCCTCGAGTCATTTCATTTTTCAATGCGATTTAGAAATGTCGTGGAACACGGCCACGAATCCGAAAGTCAAAACATACGCGAGCTTTGTCACTGCTGATTGCTGATTGCTACCGATGCATGACTGCATCAGCCGTATTTAGCTTTGTCATCGGTGATCCGGCCGATGGCCATTGCGCGATGATATTTCTCTCCGTGGCGAAGCGTGAGATTTGGCAACGTTCCTTTTTCCCATTTAAACACATTAGAAAGGTCGAAATGCCTGGTCATCGCCGATGACCAAAGCTTTCGATTTTTTGTGTGAATTTAAATGGAGAAAGACATTGTTGCCAAATATCACCCCTCGCCACTGATTTCTGTCCAATCACAAAAAAACGCTATAAATTGAGTAATTGACGATGATGACCGCTTGGCGCGCAACGGGAGATCCGTCATCGGCGATGGCCAAACTGTTGACTAGCTCCAGAGTTCGTCAACGTTGACGGCCATCGCCCGATGGTTGGTACAGCATTGTCACATTGTGAGATTAAATTAATAATTAAACTAAGCGTTGCCTCCTTTGATGGCCATGGGAAAAGCAAAATACGAGCAAGAGCTGTCGATGACCATCAAACCGCGTTTGATGACAAAACAAAATACGGCTATTGTTGGCTAGTCGTTGTCTTCTTTAACGCCGCTTTGAAACCATCCACACTACTCAACCATAAAAGCATGGACTATTTTTTCAAAAAAAAAAAAAAAAAAAAAAAAAAAAAATTCTCTCAATTAATGCTTCATTTCAACCAACAATTAAAAACAAAGTATCAATGTACAGCCAACAAATTACGAATTTATCGTTAAATTTTGAGCCTGATTTAGTCCCGATTTCATCCGTTAGTCTTTTATATGCTGGGACACACGGAAAAAAAAACTACGGTGAAAATAACCATACGGATACCTGATTTTGGCACCTGCTAGATGTTATGGTAATGTTAACCAGAAGTATACTATGTTTTGACAAGGTACTAGGTGATGTTACCTGATTGCATGTCGAATTCACTCAAAGAATCGGTAAATGTACCATACTTCTGGTCAAGTTTAATATAACATCTAGCAGGTGCCAAAATCAGGTATCCGTATGGTTATTTTCACTAATCTTTTTTTTCCGCGCAAGTGATTCATCAATGAGGATGCTGCAATTAGGTGAGACTCCCCCATTATGACCCGCTTTTTTGACTATCATAGCTTGGATATCTCTTAAAACGCCTTCTGTGGGTTTATGAGTGGGTTTTGAGACGTTTTAATGAATTCAATGCGATTTTTACTCGATGTCTCATGGGAATCGACCCTTTAAAATGCGGTGGCAAAAGTTTCCAACAAACCCTTCTCACACGGAGAGAAAAGCTTCGGTCCATGTGGCACACTGATGAGGCTGTTCGGTTTCAGTAACGGAAGTTTTGAGTCGTGAGTTCCGAACTTCAGGTAGGAGTACCAAAGTCTACAACGAAATGTGAGTCATAGTATTGGTCACACTTACCGAGATCTTTGGTGCTCCAAACTGAAGTTAGGTGCTCACAACTGAAAAGTTCGACTAACCGAACACCTCGGTGTTCCATATGAGCCAAAGTTTAGTTCTCGAAACCAACCCCCCCTCCCCCGTGCAACTTACGCTGCGGACTATGAAAAAAAAATATGAATATTTTGAAACTCGATTTGGCAACATTGACTAGTTCAAGCGCAGAAAGGAGGCCTCGGGATATCATTTGGATGAAAGCAGCCGACATCTTCACATTATCACATCTTCACACTCGCCTATTTTATCGCTCTGTCGCTCGACAATCTCTTCCTGCAAGATTGAACGAATGTATGCGTTTTGAGGTATCGAAATTCGATGTTCGAGAAACAGAAACATTGATCGATTAACAACATGGTTGCCGATTTGTGCAGACATAGTATCTATCATTTTTACATTGATTTAAATTGGCAATCTAACTAAATTTTTCACTTAATTTGGCAACCATGATCATTTTAAACGAAAAGATGATTGACACATTTTAAACGAAAAGATGATTGACAGACATTTGAATTACACAGATCTAGGAGCTACAATAAAGTATAACCACAGAAGAGTGGCGTAATGTTTCAAAATCTAGAGTACCTTCATGCACGGAATTCTTCTGGATAGCTGATTTTGGAGTTTGCTATCAAGTATGGTAAATTTTACCATCTTATGGTAAATGAAACGTACCTTGTGGTGAAATGTACTAACGGGTTATCTTAATTTACCACAAGGTACCAAAAATTAAAAATACTTAAAACAAGTACTTAAATTCTGGTTGAATGCGGGTGGTTGCATTTACCATATGATGGTAAAATTTACCATACATGAAAGCAGACTCCAAAATCAGCTATACAGATGGTAAATTCAACCAGTCTTTTTTTTCCTTGTGGACAGGTCTACATGGAGTACAGACACGAGCTGAACGAGTTCTGAATGGTTGTTCGATCCATGCTTTCATGGAGGCGAAAAGGAGTCGAAGACATGGAAGGTTGCACACGAAAAAGTTGAGGAGGGGACGAAGGAGTAGAGTGATTTATGAAAACGAATCGGAATGCCGGAAAATCCACTTGGCCACCGCTGGTCCACGGTCAAACTTGACAATCGAATTCGTTCAAGCTGTCAACTCCTTTCAAATGCATAAAGAGTCGCTTCTTGTCCATACTCTCTATACCTAACCATTATGCCATTGTACGAGGGGAGTTCGGAAAGTAAAGATACACGGCTTCTGTATAAAATAAAACGACAGGTATCAACTAACCAACAACGAAATATTATCTGATATACCCTAGAGATGAGCTATGCAGTGTGCACAGTCGGAGGTTCATTGGATCATTACTCTTTGAGTAATCAGAATTTTAGTGTCATAGTGTTTGAATTTTCTCCCGCTGGAAAATGTAAAGTTCCGCGTGCGGTGCTCCGCATGCATTCGCAAGTTTTCAAAGTGCGATCTGTAGGTAATCCGTTTTTTTTGGTTACCAGAAGTGATAATTTGGAGGTAATTTATCGGGAAATAGCACAAAAATACGGAGACAAAGTGCCGAACCGGTAAAATATTGCCAAATGGTGCCGAGAAGTCAACGCGCGGCGGGACGCCGCGCCGCGGCTGCGGCTGTGGGCTTATGAAATCAATGATGAAGCGCGAAGCAGGCAACCATCTATTGAAATGTACGAATTTATCAAACTTGTGGATAAAAATATTCATAGTATCGAACAATTTAAGGGGTATCAGCTTCGAAAGTTCTTGTTTTGTGTGTCGTGAACAGGTCTTTAAAAGATCATCTCTGAAAAGCTGGATTGTCGGAAACTTCATGAATTTCAATTTGACCCGTTTCGATTTGTGCCCTTCCTGGCACCATTTGGCAACGTTTTACTGATTCGTTGTGTTTTCATCGCACACTTAAGCTATTTTTGATCAATTTCCGCCAAATATTTGCTTCTGGTAACCAAAAACTGGATAACAGGTCGAACTCGCTTTATTTTGAAAATTGAAGAATGCGCGGAGTACTGCACGCGGAACTTGGCATTTTCCGGCGGGAGAAAATTCAAACACCATGCACTAAAATGCTGATTCCTCAAAGTGTAATGATCCAACAGACCTCCGATTGTGCACAGCTCATCTCTAGGGTGTATTTGATACGATTCCATCGTTGGTTGGATGATACCTGTCGCCATATTTTATACATAGGCCGTGTACTTATCTTTACTTTCCGAACTCCCCTCGTAGCTAAAAGTTGGAACTAAGCTGAATTTTTCGTTCTCAGCAAACTCCTCCAACTCTTGAAGAAATGTTATTGCCTATCCCACAAACTGAAGGCGATTTTACCTTATGATGTTCGTAGAGAGGTTGGTTTCATGGCATCAAGATGTTATGATTGATTGTATAAATCTTTGATCTGCATCCTGAACAGTGCTATGACTTTTTGGGGTGAGGTACTATAGATGGGGATTACCTTATGCTAACAAAGCGATCATACCCTGATTTACCATAAACAAAACATTAAAAAATGATCATAACTGCTGTAACACATGTATTTTAAATGCGGGTATAAAAGACGCGGTATTCAGTGGCGAAGCGTGCAATCCGGCAACGTTGCATTTGGCTTATTAAAACTCATGAAAAATATCGAATTATCTAGGAATCGTGGATGACCAGCGGATTCGACCTTTTCTATGGGTTCCAATGGACAAAATGCCATGTTGCCAACTAGCACGCTTCGCCACTGGCGGTATTGGCGAACTCGTTTAATAAAACTTGTCTGGCAGACTAGAGTTAAAAGATTGTGGATCCACGCCGCTCTCTCTGCAAGCTGATTATGAACGATCGTATCGCAATGTTTATCAAGTCGATGATCGAGTGCGTGCTATCTTATGGGTTGGTGCCATTCCGAAAGGTTTCATTCTGATAGAAACCCTCCCATCTTTACAGAAATTCTCTGACAGCTCAGGAGGCACCGGCTAATTTCCGCAGAGAGATGGGAGGGTTTCTATCGGAAACGATCGTTCATAATCAGGGGGGTGATCACGGAGGATTGGATCGTTTTGGTATCGTTATCGTTATCGTTTACGTACAACCTTATGGGTGGCTCAACTGATCGAATCGTTTTGAACTCCTCGTAACGATTGAAACGGTAAAAATGAAGCGATGAGTCGGAGGCTGTCGTAATCTCGATCGTTTGAGATAGAAAGAGGTGAGGAGGGGATCACCTGTGCGATCGAGTTGCGCAGAAGCAAGCCCATTTGATTTAATGCAAACGATAACGATAACGATACCAAAACGATCCGATCCTCCGTGATCCCCCCCCCCCCCCCCAGTCTCCTGTTCACACATTCTTGTTTACAAACATATTGCACGTAGATCTACGCTCTGTAGAGCTTTCCACCATGACATGATTCAGAGATTATACTTTTCGGTGAAAAAATAAAGGAACATAATTCTACGATATGTATATAGCTTTAAAAACATTTCTGGGAGATTTTTTCTAAACCTGCTTGGACATTTTGGGCGAATATTTCGCAGCACAGATCAACGGTCTGTAGACTTAAATACTCTGGGCGTGAGCCCCTCTCTGTCATCATATCATCCTTATGGAGCTGCGGCTTACCTCTTAGTTAGAACTCTAGACCGCTGCCCTGCGTCAACCTCAAAGGATCGGTAGAAAATACATACTTACATTATAACATTTACGAAAGTAATCGTGGATGAGTTCAGAGATCCGTAGAATTATTTGTATCAGACAACAGTTCGCCTTTATCGCGCTCAAAATCGTATCGAGTAACATTGACAAGAAAATAACAAAACCGACATGGGGGAAAAAAAGAAGCTAGACTATAATAGCGATCAGTGGCGTGCCGTACCGCAATCATAAAAACCAAGAGCTTTTTCGAGTCGAATAAATTTGACCACGTGGTGCACTCAGCGACCAAGAGGAAGGTGAACTTTTCCGAAGAAAGCTCGATATTGGCCGTATGATGGAAGGGAGGGGGTGGTCGGGAGAGGGGGGCAGCGTAAGATCATCATGCCCGAGGCAAAGGAAAAGAAAGGGACGGTTGTATATTTTAAGCAGAGTGTATTACTGCGGTAAAATAAATAAGTAGATGACTCACATATTGAAAAGGTTGATTTAAAGAAGAGGAAAATGCGGACAGCGCAAGGTGGGGACCGCACAGTGCAACGTTTCCTTGCGATTTTTCTTATTTATTCAAATATACTACTTTCTGATGTACTTCGGAGGGTGCGCGACTACTCACAAGTGTCAACTAACGAGCCATAAGTATATCTCTCACTCTCACGTGACCCTTGCGCACTGCCACCCCCCCCTCTCTCTCTCATTTCTGAAATCTTGAACGGAAATATTTTTGTGAAACTTTTTTTTTGGTAGTAATGAATTTTTCGAGTCATCCTAATGTAACTTTGATAGTAAACAGACAATCAAACAAATTAGCTCGAAGCAGCTTCTTGGTTGCGTGCATTGCAGTGCTTATTTTGTCGGCTGATGATGAGTGCTGTTTAGCCTCGGAACATCCCGTCCTTTTTCATTTTTAATTTTATTTTAGCTTTGATATTGTTTTTTTTGTTTTTTTTTTTTTTGTTTCGTTTTTTTGTTTTTTGTTTGTTTTTTTGTGGTTGATAGTAAAATGTGAAACAAGGTCCAGCGGACCTATCTTTGAAATCATTAGATAAGGCTGGTAGACTATATAAATGAAGGACTGTTATCGGTCCCTTCAACGAGTTTATCAAAAAGTAGAGCTCTTTAACCATTAACCAAGTATCCCTCCGCTATATTCGATAAGCTATCAGCTGCTTGAAACAAGCCGATAAAAGCAGATAGCTTATCGAATGTAGCGGAGGGATACATACCAGTGGCGGCTCGTGCGATTTGGCAACAGTGTTTTTATCCCATTTAAATACATGGAAAACAATCGAAACTAGAGGAGGCTGCCAGCCTCCGCTTGAATCGATTTTTTACCGAAGTTTAAGTGGGAAAAATCCACGGTTGCCAAATCTCACGGGCCGCTACTGATACATACTTGTGGTTAAAGAGCTCTACTTTTTTATAAACACGTTAAAGGGACCAATAACAGCACTTCATTCATCCAGTCTACCAGTCTAATCTAATGATTTCAGAGATCGGCTTACAAAATTCGACACTAGAAAGAGATAGCTATGTTCGAGGGTCACGGAAAACTGAGAGCGACAGTTCGAACGCTGCGCATGTTCCATCGCTGATTGATGCGATCGATGAGTGCTGGCTAACCGTTGACTTCGCACTTGAGCAGTCTACAGAGGGGCGACGCCATTTGTTACGAGTCCCATCGAAAATGGAGGCAAGAATGGAAGGAAGGTTTCAGTGGCGGCTCGTGCGCTATTTGGCAACTATGTTAACCCCTCATTTGATTGTTTGCAAAACAATCGATTCGAAAGTGAAGCAGCGCTTCACCAGCGATCGATTGTTAAGCACAGAATCAAATGGAGTGAAGACAGTGTTGCCAAATAGTACGAGCCGCCACTGGACAATTTGTTTGCCTCTTATTTTTAATATTTTTAAATTTAGTGGTTCTGTTCTAAAACAACTATCCAGGTATGAGATAGTTTTGTTTAGAGCTTTTATGCGTTAGTTTTTTTCTTTTATCATGCTAATCCTGCTAAAAGAAATGGAACATCAATTTGTGTGTCTAGATAGCCACATTAGCCACTCCAAAACACTGTTACCTCCGTTCAAACCAATTACAAATGGATCTGTCCTAGATTTTGATTGAAGGTAAATAAATAAAAGGCAAGCAAACTCAGCTCGAGTAAAATTTTCATGAGAGATTTACATCACGGCTATATGCGTATAGCTTATAATGGTGTTTTCGAAATCACGTTTAAGGAGACCCACTTCTATCTATGGTTACAGCTCTTTGGTTTCAACGGTTGAAAGTTTGATTGTATTTGCGTTTTCGGCACGATCGGAATTCGTACACGTTTAACTTAGGATCGTCAAACAAGCATTTTTTACTACTACAATTCGTCATCACACTATGCATACATTAATGTCCTTGTTTCAACTTTTAGGAAAAGTATCAGCATTAAAGGTATCTGTAAAAATGAGCCCAAAACTGCTGATTTTGTACAGGTCCTGATTTACGGCCAGCTCGCTCAATGTTGAGTTGTTCGCAACCTCCCACACCCTCCCCCGTTTCACATCCGAATCAATGATGATATGAATCTAAGCACAGTATCTTGAAACTTAATTATTTATGACAAATAATGAGAAATGAACTTGTCAATATTTTCTTGAGGAAAGGACGTATCAGTGTTAGTTTGGATAAATTAATGTAATTAAATAATAAAAAAACACAGAAAAAAGTATAGAATGTGTCGTAGGCATGGAATTTGGGTGCACCGGCCACAATTTGGACCAATTTTTTGCATGGCACACAATGAGATTGTTTCGTTGACACAATCTCATTGTGTCCCATGCAAACAACTGATCCAAATGATGGCCGGTGAACCCAAATTCGTGCCTGTGACACTTTTTACTTTTTTCTGCGAAGTCCAGCACACATTTACTCACTGGAAAATCTTTTGAGTCCTACCCTGGGCTCCAATAGGGTTGGAGCTTCCATAATTAAGCTTCGTCAAACTTTCATAATTATTTTTTTTTTATAAATACTCATATATATTTATACCTTTTTTTTAACGTTCTTGCAAAATACGAAGAATCGAAGATTTTATACCACGGTGAGTCGAAGGAAAGAGGGGACTGAGAAAATGGGGGAAAAATCGAGATAAGCATGAAATCGTATCCAAACTTGGATAGGGCGAAAGGGTATGACATGGAATTGGAACGGTAATGTAATATTCGTTGCAGAGGAAAAGTTCTGCCACCAGTGAGGGGGGGATAGGGGGGAGGGGAAGGGGCACAGAAAAAAATATTAATACAATATTGTACGGAGAGGAAAACGGAGAAGATGGCTCGTTCGGTGTAAATCAATATGGAAGGGGGCAATGGGCAATATGCCGGATGTATTCAATGTATTTTACGTGATGCCCTTCGTGACTGACCAATCGCTGTAAATAATATCGCAGCCATGTTCGTATTCAGGAAAACGGTTCCCCTTTCATTTCGAAGACAAAGTAATTTTTTTATGTTTTTATTTTCAGCGCGTAATTCGCCCTCTTTCCTCTGACTCTCCAAAGCTCCAGCACGGGCTAGAATAATACTATTCTAGATGTAAACATTTTTATCACACGTTAACTGGAGGGTCTTAAAGTTTCCTCCTTCTGCGTATTCGTGTGCTCCTCTGAATTCGAAAACGGATTATTCCTGCTCGAAGCATTTTCACAACGAGAGACAGTGGCTCATAAAAAAAATCGAGGAAAAAGCGATGCGCGTCATGAGAATTTAAATTTCATCGCAAGATAAAAGGAATATGACAACGATGGAATTATATTTCCACAAAGATGGGCTAATAAATGGAAACAAAATACTTGGACAGATTTACCACGAAACATGGTTTTGGCGCTTATGTGCGAAGATGGTTAACTTGACTATAGACTTTGGGTTGAATTGAGTGAGTGGATAGTTATTTTTACAGATGGTAAATTCTACCAGCCTTTTTTCCCCCTGTACCTACAGGCAGACCATTTACTTTTGTCGCTAACCAATATATGCCGTTCAGACTGTCTATGGAGTGATTGACACTATTGTTCAAGCATTGTAACCAGTAGCGCACCGAGAGTTTCTTCATCTCTCTCTTTTCTTCATTAAGAAACGTATGTTAGACAAGGATGGACAAGGGGATAAAACCCCCTCCTTCTGTCCTTTTCCTACTCATACATTCAAATGGGAAATGAGAGATATGGAAGATATCCTGGTTGCGCCAGTGATTGTAACACTTGATGTGTTATGGTAATCATCCGTCGTTAACTTTACCGTTAGCTATACCTCCATAAAGGTGACGGGTGGGTAGCTGTTAAGAATGGGCAGTTTAATAATGGTTACTGTACGGCAACGGCTAAGTCTCACGATTTTAGACCAAAATATATGTATGGCGGCACTGAACAGTAGACATCAGTTTCAACATCAGTCTCAGGTTTAGTGAAAAAGTAAATGATCGGCCCGCTGGAATCGGAACACAACTTGAAGTATAGTCATGTTTACCATCTTCGCTCGTAAACGCCAAGATCATGCATCATGTATGTAAATCTTACGAAGCATTTTTTTTTGTATACTTTGAAATGTTAAAGGAGACGATTTCGCAAGTAGACGTAAGACAAATATTAACGGAATTCTTTGGAACAAGTACGTCCTAATAGGACAGTGATTAAAATTTGTTTCTAATAAATTATTTTGTCAACGGGGCTCTTGCAAACTTTTGTTGTGGGCAAACGAATAGTCCAATCTTATGTAAGAACCAGCGAAAATCACGAAAATCGCACTAAAAAAGTCTAAAATTCAGTAATAAACTCATATAACTACCAAAACGTCAAGTTCGTAATGGCGGTTCAAAGGAGGTATCATCGGAGATTCCTGTCTAATTTGTCACTTTCTTTAAGAAAATACAGAGCTATATATGTTTCAATTTAGATAGGAATATCCCATGATACCTGCGTATTTCCGCCGTTAAGCCCGATTCTGAGAGTGAATTTCCTGATTTGTTAGTGTACTCACTGTCATTTTTACAGGTTTTTATGCAAGAATCAACTCTTCAATCCCCTGTAGCAAAAGTTTGCAAGAGCCCCATTGAACGAAACGAAATATTAAAATTAAAAAATGTGAAAACTTGTTAATTTTGTAATTTGTAAATTTTTTGCTTGTTTGTAACATTTATTTTGTTAAATTCAAACGTCGATTTTGTGGATTCGACATTTTACTTTGTCAGTTTAACAATAATAGTTTTGTTGATTTTGCATTCCATTCTGTTAAATTAACAAAACCTTTGATTAGTCACGATTTTTAACACTAGAGCTATTCATTTATCAGATTTTACTATTGTAATGAAGGTTTAGCTTTCCTGATTAGGAGTGTGATGGTCATCAGAAGGGGTAGCAACGCTGACACCCTCGAACGGTTTTTGAGTGTAAGTATATGTATAGTCAGTAGGTTTTGTATTCACACATAGATTCAAGATATAGATGGGAGGCAAGATACACGACTTTGATTGGTCGGCCTGAGATAAATGCGGTCAAACCAGCGATTTAATCGTACCAATTTGTTTTCTCTTCTCTTCTCTTCTCTCTCTCTCTCTCTCTCTCTCTCTCTCTCTCTCTCTCTCTCTCTCTCTCTCTCTCTCTCTCTCTCTCTCTCTCTCTCTCTCTCTGTATGTCTCTCTCCCTCTCTCTCACACACGCACACTATCTCTTGAAATGTATTCAAGCAAGCTAATCAATTCGTCTGTTTGAAGCACTTCAACCATCGATTGACTAACCCTCTTTGCATAGAGACGCAGGGAACAAAGGGGTTGTCAATTTTTTTCTCTCCCTTTATTTTTACGCATCCCTCATCGGTGCGGTGGACGTTATCGATGAGTAGATCGTGGAAAGAGAATCGAACTCGAAGCCTTGAAACCCCCTTTCCCCGTTCCCGACTCTTTGGTCATTGTGTGAGAGATATATTCTGTAAATATAGAGAACAAATTACCGGCCGTTAAGGTACGACAACAAAATTAAGACCTGATACCACGATAGGGAAATTTATACCAACTTTACATCGCTCGATGGTACTGGTGCTGCTTTTATGCAGAAGTTATATCATAATAGTATTTGATTTAACCTGCTCAAAGTTGAACTGACGTAGATTTGTCAAGATATCGATTGAAAAGCAATTTTACGAAACACACTTAAAATTGAGATTGACTGCAGATTATTCTGTGGATTATTTTTTCCTCGTCTTTTTGGATGCGCATTTTTCAATTTTCCTTTCAATTTCTACATTCTGCCGTCAGCCAGGGGCTTGAACCTCGACCAAAAATTGGTTCGGTTTGGTTTTCGGAATTCCGGTTTACGGAAAGTTGATGAGCCGCATACTCGCATACACGGTTCGGTTCGCGGTTCAAGAAATTTTGAAAATGCGGTTCGGGTTCGGTTCGGGTTTTTGAAATCTGCTGAACCGGTTCAAACCGAACCTTCCACGAGCGAACTGCTGCAAACCGGTTCAGGTGAGTCGTAAAAAACGCTGTTATGCCTTCTTTCGAAGTGCCTTTGCAGATTGGACGCGTGCTTTCCAACAATGTCTACACCACATATTTTTTACACTTGCTGATATTCTTTTTTTTTGTCAAAATTAAAAAAATGTTCAATTGGGTGAGTCGTTTCATTTTAGAGTCTAAAATCGAGACGGAAAAGGAACATTAACCTCTGAGATAAAAATTTCTAACTCATATAAAAATGAAAGTTGAAAACAGAATGTCTTTCTTTAACCTTTGACATACAAATTTCCAACTCATGTAAATGAAAGTTGAAAAAAGAATGTCTTTCTTCGCGTGTCCAAGGCAACGATCGCATGCATCGCAATCTAAGAGAACAATCTCAGACGATCAGAAATTTTAAGCAGACCAGAGACCTCCTGTTTAAAGATCACAAGTCTCCAATTTACTTCAAATTTTGAACCGCTTGCGAACCGGTTCAGCTTCCGGTTCGGAGATTTTCAAAATATCGGTTTGGTTCGGTTCGCGGTTCATGAAAATGGCTGGTTCGGAGCGGTTTACGGGTCGCGGCTCGGTTATCGGTTCAAACCCCTGCCGTCAACTTTAAATGGTCATAGAGTCCTAAAGAAAAATAGAGTAATAGAGTAATAGAGTAATAGAGTAATAGAGTAATAGAGTAATAGAGCAATAGAGTCCTAAATCATGTAACTTGTACACTGCCGCATTATACTACTGATGACGTGATCCGCAGGATAAATGCAGAGGAAACGAACGAGTATGGAAACACACATCCCTTCAGATAAAACGAAAAATCTAAATTTTTAAATTCGAACAGAGTTTGCAGTGTTCATAGGAGCCAATCCCTTATTGTGCGCATGAAAAGCTTTGAAGGAGAGATAAACCTTACTTTAAAGGCTGGACAATGTTTTATTTGAGACTTTGAGAGATAAATAACGTTCCCTTTAAATGCCCGCTTGAAGTTATCGCCCAAAAGCTGCGAAATCTGACGTTAATTCCTCTCTTAAGATAACTTTCACCTGAAACTTCCACACGTTTCAGTTCTTTTGAGTTAGTTTCAAAACTTCAGCAGTCTGCTGTTCTTCCATTACTCCCTTTCATCCCTCAAGGTTCTTTTAGGTTCTTTTAGGTACTTGGGTTTTTTTTTTTTTTTTTTTTTTTTTTTTTTTTTTTTTTTTTTTTTTTTTTATTGAAATTTCTTTGATTTTTTTATTTTTTGACATTTTCTTTGAAATATGGAAAGGGCTAGGCCCATAACCTGATGGATTTATTTAATATACAAAAAAAGAGACAAACTTTTAGAAGAGAAGCGGACGAAGAAAGTCTCCGTTTGGTAAAAATTGAAGAGAATTAGTCAGTTAAAATTAAATAGAAAACCAGCTGTTGCATATGACTGCCATGTTTCCTAGGACAATAACTCCAACACATAAGGCTGTAGCAAACGTTTGCATTAAACCTGTTAGACATAAAAATTGACTCTTGTCCGCATAGCATGTCTAAAAAGTTAGCTTTGGGCACATACAATGAATATTGGAAAGAGGCTACTTTACAGCTCTTTTTTTGGTTAGCTCGGTTATCGCATTTCCTTAAACATTGCGTTTTCTCTATCGATAAGTTATCCTATGAGTAACCTAAGTCCTACCCACTACTCGTCTTCGTACTTTTAATCCTACAGTTTTTCAGGCCTTGCTGCACTGTCCGACGAAACTCGTATACGATCACCGATCCTATAATAATGGTCTCATTTTTCTTCTCTTTATGATTTTTGAAAAAAAAAAAAAAAAAAAAAAAAAAAAAAAAAAAGGAAAATATTGCGAGAGGTAGAAATTGGAATGAGTGTGAGGGGACATTAATATGAAATGCCTTTTTATTGAAAAGGGGGTCCACTTGGACTACGGTGGCCGCTGATGCTTGGATCTGATCGAACGGGGGGCGAAAGGACAAGAGAGGATATATCTCTGCCCGTAATTGTTTTCTAATCGGCCATAACCGCGACCTCTCTTTTTTTTTTTTTCTTTTTTTTTTTTTTGCTCGCACTTCCGAAGGTCCGGTGAACGGTGGAACGGACGGTGAGCAAACTCAATCTCAACGATTAATTACCTTTATTGATACGTGAGTCGAGTCCCGTCTGATGCTCGCGTGGTCCCCTCAAGAGACGATACCGCGGCGGCCGTGCACATATACAGGTAATTGTGTTTGAAAGTCGCGGGTGAACGGCAAAGCGGCGCCAGGCACCTGAGAGAGCCAAAGGATTAGTAATTTTTTTCCAATTAAAAAAAAAAAAAAAATTAAAATAATAACAATAACGATATCTGTGGTGTCTCCCCAATCACCTCCTCATGTCTATCGCTCAGAATGTTTTATTTCTCGGAATCGTACATGTCCTGGCTGGGGTGGGGACAAGAAGGGAGGAAGGGTGAAGGGGGAATGGAGAGGGGGTGCACACTGCACACGGCACAGTGCAGTGTTACTAAACGTTTGCCCCGCATCATTTGTCTTCATTGGTTTCCTGAACTTGCGAATATATTTATACAGAGTGTTTCTAAAACTTATGTCATCCCTTCTACCACGTATTTTTGAGGTCAAAATAAGACTTTTTTTCCCTATTAACATGTGTCCGAAAATGCCCCTCTTTTGAGCTACAGCCCCCCAAAGTTTTAAAAAATTGTTGGTTTTTTTGGTATATCGACCATAATTATGAACCAAATGTCATGAAAATTGGTGTCTTAAGGTACTTTTTTACGTGTCGAATCCATTAATGACCTCGAGAAATTCAGAAATGAGGTCTGACTGTATTTTTCAGGCAATCTTTTACCTTCAACGACACAAATTTTAGGCAACGGATTAGAAATTTGAAAAATAAAAACTGAAATAAGATGGGAAAAAATCTTAAAAATATATTTGGTCCTCTGTTTTTTGGTCGATACGACGCGTATTAAGCGAGATAATCGCTGCACAAGGTGGAAAAGTCTGCGCTTTCACTATAGCGGGCGGGCCGAAGTAGCAGCGGAGTTGCGGTTTGCATACTTACTGTCGCTCTTCATGGTAAAAGCGCAGACTTTTCAACCTTGTGCAGCGATTATCTCGCTTAATACGCGTCGTATCGACCAAAACAAAGAGGACCAAATATCTTTTTAAGAGTTTTTCCAATCTGATTTCAGTTTTTATTTTTCAAATTTCTAATCCGTTGCCTAAAATTTGTGTCGTTGAAGGTATAAGATTGCCTGAAAAATACAGTCAGACCTCATTCCTGAATATCTCGAGGTCATTAATGGATTCTACACTTGAAAGTACCTCGGGACACCAATTTTCATGACATTTGGTTCATAATTATGGTCGATATACCAAAACAACCAACAATTTTTTAAAACTTTGGGGGGCTGTAGCTCAAAAGTGGGGCATTTTCGGACACATGCATGTTTATAGGAAAAAAAAGTCTTATTTTGACCTCAAAAATACGTGGTAAAAAAGGATGACATAAGTTTTAGAAACACCCGTATTTTGCTGAGTGTGTGCGTGTGCGTTAGATAGGGGAGGGGTAGAAAATTGAGCAGCCGTTTTTAGGATCTTTAATGACATTCTACAATCCATCGGCGATTCAACCGGTTGAAGCAAAGGTTATTGATTTGATTAATTCAGCGAGCCATTAAACTTCTTATAACTGATAATGGGGCTCTTGCAAATTTTTGCCATAGGGGATGGAAGAGTTGATTCTTTGCATAAAAGCCTGTAAAAATGACGATAAGTTCAATAAAAATTCACGAAATTCACTCCCAGAATCGGTCTTAATGGTGGAGAGACGCAGGTATGATGGGAGATTCCTATCTAAATTGAGACATATCTCTGTGTTTCCGTAGAGAAAGTGACATAAATAATAGACAGAAATCTCCCATGATACCATTGAACCACCATTACGATCTTGTCGTTACATTGCAGTTATGTGAGTTTATTACTGAGTTTTAGACTTTCTTAGTGTGATTTTCGTGATTTCCGCTAATCTTTACTACAGATTGGAGTATTTATTTGCTTATAGTAAAAGTTTGCAAGAGCCCACTGGCGGCTCGTTGAGGTGAAGAGACGAAAATGAGAGCTGCACAGGATTTTTTTTGAAACGCTTTTCACCTAAATTTTTTTGAAAACTCTACGTTTCATCCACACTTTTTGGACTATTGAAACCAAGAAAGATGGAATAATAATCATTCTAACCTGGTTCAGTTATTTTTTTTTTTTTTTAAATTTTTTTCTTTCTCCTCCATCAAAAAAAATGAGGTGATGGCTCCCTGTCGCCTCACTTGCCTCTTCTGGCGAGTCACCACTGCTGCCATTATGTTATTTTGATTCGAACGGTAGGATCACGGATGAAAATATTTTTGTGAGCCATTTTTGTACTCCTAACCTGATATATGTAAATTGTAATCTTTGTTTCAACCGGTTCACGGTTGAATAAACGATGGACTGTACAACGAACAACGTCATTAAAGATCTGCAAAATGGCAGCAAAATGGTAGAAAAAAACCAACTTATTATATGTACTATCGACGAATTAAAGATTGTCGCGAGATTTTCACGAGCTAAGTTTCGCCTTCAAAGTTCTGGTTCGGCCACTCTTCATACTCCTCACACCTTACAAGGGAGAGGCCAGTGCGAGTGGGGCGGAAAAGCCGTTGCAGATCAGTCCCACACTCGCATTCATAACTGAAAATGTGTAAAAATCTCGCGACAATCTTTAATTCGTCGATAGTACTACTGACACTTTTAACATTTAAAATGACTGCTTATTCTTTCACATCCATATAATCAACATGGTTGGTGCAAGGAGAAAAAAAAAACCTCAGTTTTGGATACTGGTGAATCGAGGAAATTCTCCTTCTCTTTCTCTGGCCTTTTGCATGCGTGAGTTAGAAAAGGATAGAGGGAAAGGGGGGGGGGGGTTGAAAGTCACGGGACTGCCCCTAATCTGCAGTCCTTTTCTAACGCACGCGTTCTAATGGGAGGAAAGACAAGAGGATAGATTCCTGGACCCGTTATTGCGGTTTTGGGTCTTTTGGGTTAATGCGGTTAAACCGAAGTTTTCAGTTGTGTGAGTGCTGAGCTTCACTTAGGAGTACTGAAGACTTCAGGGATGGCATTCGGGCCACATTATTGATCATACTTACCAGAGCTCAGGGTAATCCTAATCGAAGTTCGGAACCCACATCCAAAAACTTCGGTTATTACAACCGTACTATATGAACCGAGGTTCAGTTCACATAACCGATTTCTTTTGATGATGCTCTTACCTTCAATAATTAAAAAAGTCCATCACTGAAAAAAATCAATTGTTAAAGCAACAATTCAAAATTTGCTGATTTAACAAAAATTGAAAGCTGCTAAATCAACCAGGGTTTTCTGTTAAGTTAACAATTTATTTGTTGAGTTTACACTAATAGTTGTTAAATCAACCACAAATGATGGTGTTCTTTTAACAAAATAGACATTGTCAATTTAGCAATTCCAAATAGTTGAAAAACTACAGAACTTAACCCAATTAGTTGATCTAACAATTCAGTTTGTTATATCAGCAAAATAAATTGCTGATTTTACTTACTAATTTGTTATATTCCAGCATAAAAATTGTTATTTTTACTATTTGATTTGCTGGTTGGGCAAAGTTAGTTGTTAAGCTAACAAAATGAATTGCTGATTTAGCATTTGAGTTGTTGATTTAACAAAATTATTGGTTAATTTAGCAAATCATTTTGTTCTGTACTTCTTCAATTATTTATTTTTTTCAGAGTGTATTAAAAAGAGCAAACAAAGAACGGTGAAGCTAGAGACTTGGAGAAAACCTTAAATCTGGTCACAAGACCGCATCTTGCGGTTGAGAAATACATTATTTATGCATGAAATAGAACATGGAGGGTTGAAAGATTGATCGGTAAAAAAAAAAAAAAAAAAAAAAAAAAAAAAAAAAAACACGAAAAAGGAGGAAGGAGGGAGGGAGTCAGACGCGTGAGTCGATAGCTATCAGCTAATATCGAATTCAGGAATTTTTATCATCCGATTCAATTCAGCTGCGAAGTAAGTCAACAAGAAGATGAATCAGGTTATATTGAGTCGGACCGCGCAGGGCGGTAGAATGTCCGAAAGAAGGATCTAAAATCAACAGGTGTAAGTACCTGACAACGGAATAAGAAAGTAGGAGAAAAAAATGCTTAACATAACTGACAACACTATTATCCCAAAAAAAAAACACATCAGTCATTTGCACGGGTTGCACCGTATACAGGATGTCCTTAAAGCGCCGCTCAGACACAACGAACCTATTTTTATGAAGCGAATAAACCATGACTTCATACAGTTAACTTTTAAAGAGAAAATTCTTCAGACTACCTGTAGGAAATCTCCTCTTCGCTCTTTTCTTTTAGGAGTTGGTATCGATGTAGAAACGTTCGTACGATTAAACAACTTACATTCCCATTGCTTATTCACCCGATAGCTATGACTTTCAAAGAGAGTCCTATGAAATTTTCAGAGAAATCCTTTACATCGAAATTGTTTGCTTGATCAGGCAATTAAATCTAATACTTATCGTAATTTCCAATGGTCGTTATAAATGTCTTTGAGAGCTTCTGAAGCCTAGTCATACAATGCAAAACTGAGGATGCTTTTACTCTTTTTATACTGAAATCCGTAAATTTACGTCAAATTGTCCGAGAGCTTATGAACTCCCTGTATTGTCATGTAAAACACTATCTCGCCCACTCATCGCATTATTCGGAGCTATTGAAAAAAAGAAGAAGTGGAAAAACATGATTCCAGATTCCCATTTCCCACATCGCATTGGCAGCGGGCGTTATTACATATTTTACTAGTCACTTTTGATTTTCTGATGCCCATTGCTATAACCATTATTACCTACCACACACATAAGTTTCAGTGCAATGTGCATTTATGTGTAGGTACATAATATTGCATCATCCAAACGGCGTTCTACGAGTCAGATAAATTATGAATATTTCCTTGAAGAAATACCAAATTCTAATGATTTTCCATTAAAATCGGTTACTTTCCAGGTTGCGGAAAACTTTGAGTCTCAACTCTGAAGAAAAAAAAATAAATCTCTGCAGATACAAAAATTCCAGCTAAAAGACACCCCAGATACAGAGACGTCCTACTTTAGCTCATTTTTTCAACGTCCTGAGAACAGTGCACCATTTTCGGTTCGGTTCCAAGCACTTCAGCCTGAGAATATCCGTCAGCCACTCCTCTCTTTGCAGAGCTTATTGAGCCCTAAAAAACCTTACTTTCGCACCGTATATCTTCGAACATCTTTTTCCAAGGGTGCGATTTTTAACAAGTCAACTTGTGCCACCAATCTCATCGAATGAGCAAGGTATCATGGCATGGACGCTAGAAATATTGAGTCCAAGAAACGTCTCATGAGTTGCAACACAAGACATCGATCTTTCACATCCTCTTCGACGTCCACCGAATCCAAATTTTAGCAGTTAATTTTTTGCCGTGCTCAGGTCCTATTGAATTGGATAAAAGAGCCAGGTAAATCCAGGTTTGTTAGTCAAACGGATTTGTAAGATACTTCAAAGGCTCTTAAAAGAAAGAGGGGGAAAGAGAGAGGAACAAAGATCAAAAGTTTGGATGCTAGGATTAAGTCAGTCGGGGTTAAAGGGATAGGAAGCTATAACTGTATAGGGGCCAGGGATGAGCGAATGGTCGCTTTGCGGTTAAGGGCTGAAAACTCGCGCTTTATTTACTGGAGATATCAAAAGTTATCGGTATGGTCTCAGCTTTAATGTCACTCGGAGAGGAGACAAGAGGGAGATTACTCTATGGTAAGATGCGATAAATCCCCCCCCCCCACAGCCCTCACGCTTCAGAACGTAAAGAAGAAAATTGGTGTCACAAACTTATACTGCGCGTCGAGGAAATTATGAAATGCTCATAAGGCGAGCGAGTGAGGGAGGAAGAGAGAGAGAGAGAGAGAGAGTTTAGCGTCGGAAGAAGGAGAAGAAGATCGCGGTGTCGGGTTGGAAAAAGAAAAAAAAAATAAAAAGCAATATGCAAGAAGAAAACTAATAAAGGTTAGCGGAGCTATTAGCCGTATCAATTACGGCGTCTAATCTGCCAATAAAGATGGGGGCGGTTGCCGGGACCATAAAATTTCCTACGATGGGTGGGGGGTGGGGCCGGTGCAGGATTTCCATCTGCTGTCATTCTCCAGTAGTTCTTCCTTCCTCAATCCGCCATATCGAATGAAGGGGTGGCGGGACCCGTCCCGTCCCGTCCCGTTCTTCTCCTGTCCTAAGGGTTCACAATATGGTACTTAATGAATTATGGAAACCGCCAACCCTCCCCTCCCCCCCCCCCCCACCACTTATATTATGACTTCTTTTTCTACTCTCTTTCATCTTTTTTTTCCACCTCTTCTTTTCTTCCCCACAACTTTTCTTTCTCTTATATTTTTCTTCATCCAATTTAATAGAGGAGGTGGAATGGTGGGAGGGAGGGGCGGGGGGGGCTGAGAGAAAGGGTGCAAGCGGGCAGAAGTCTCCATGGCTGGAAATCGGGATATTATGAGGACAGGACAAGTTGCCGCCTGAACTTTCTTCTTTTTATACGATTCAGCAAAATGACCTCACAAGCTGTTACTCGAAGGATATAAAAATGGGATAAAAGTCCAAGGCGCGTTCCTCCCTTCGCGGGGATGAGCGAGTTGAGTCCGCCTTTTGAGTTTGTCCAAACAAACGTCCACATGATACTTTTTAAGTCGCTTTAATATCTTTCGCATACTACGTGCTTACTTTTTTTTTTTATCCTCCTGCTCCACCACGACCGAACAAACGCTACGTCGCAAGTTGCTATACTTTCATCAAAATAACTCAATGGCTGTCAAGGCCGTAGATACGTGCGCGTGGGGGTGAGGAGGGATGGTTCCACGGGATTTAAACCTCACCCCCTCTAAGGCAGAAGAAGGAGCCCCATAAAATCTAGGAGTTTCCGGATTTTTATAAAGTAACTTTCTTCTCAACTGTAACTACAGATCTCTATTGAACAAGAAGTGTTCCACTCCAAAGACGAATTTTTTCAAAGAGTGTGTCGTCCCGACTTTTTGTGTAAGGCGATAATTGGCTGATTAAATGTTTTGTTTTCTTGGCATAAGAACTAAGCTGTGGTGAAATACAACAATAGGGCTCCATTCAAGTAGGTTGTCGGTTTTATTCACGATTACTCTAAATTGCGTTTCTGGCTCAGACTTACTCCTATACACTATAATATTAACCCTTTCTGCCATGAATTATGAAAGAAGTGTGTCTGTAATCTGAAACCTACACCATTAAATTGAACGAACTTATCTCATATGTTTTCATGTGTGAGTCAATTTTTCCGAATTTCCATAAGGCTCCATGTAAAATGTCGTCTCTTATAATGGACACTGTGACAGAAAGGGTTAAAAGACGTTTTCCTTGCATATGCGTCCTTTATTGTTACAGCCCTGTCAATACGATCGTTTTCTGGGATATATTTTTTTTTTTTTTTGGTTAAGTTTTAATGCTTCTGTTCCTCTTCTTATCATATATTATCATTTTTTAAAGGGCGTTTACACAGAGAAAAATGCTTCGGTTGTTAGAACTGAAGATTCGACTTATTTTGATCACCGAAATTTTCGGTTGAATAAACCAAAATGTTCAGTCGTAAGTACCGAAGAAATCAGTAATAAGTATACCCAAATTCCGCCCCTACGTAATACTCAGTATTACTAATGAAGCATTCGGTATCAGGACCGAACATTTCGGTTCCTCTAACCGAAAACTTCGGTGATCAAATTTTACCGAAGTATTTTTCTCTGATGTGTATTGATTACCTTTTACTACTACTTTAATTTTACTTTATACTATATTCTTTCTTGTATTTTTTTTTTCAAGGATATTCTGTAAGTAATTTTATACCCACCGCCGATTTTCAATGTAAATCACGAAGCGCCATTCCGTTCTGACGATTCAATATTGTTGAAATTGCTAGATGCTCGTTGAGTAAGATGAAATTACCTGAAATTTCAATTCCTCACAACAGCCAATAAAAGTAAATAGCCGCCCATTTCATAAAAATATCAAAAAGACCAGCTGCTTTGCGGAACAGCAGATTTATAAACGACGCATATGCATATGGATTCCGGAAATGACCGACAGGCTATAAGTAATGATTGCGTCTGTAGCCCCGAGGATTCCCCCTTTCAAAATTGATAAGCAAAGTTTCCAAAAATAAAAAATAAAAAATAAAAAAAAAAAAAAAAAAAAAAAAAAAACGTGAAAGACGTGTTTTCAATTTGATTTCCTTTACCGGGGGAAAAAATCGCTATAAATTATAATTGGAGGGAAAAAAATCAGCTCGCAACAGCAAGAACAATCAAATGATACACGAAAGTATAAAGTCGATCGTTTAGGGATACGGCGTAGGGAAGGGGGAGGATAAATGTCCGTGGCGGAAAAAATCGGAGTTTCCGATGTAGATAGGGAAGAGAGGGGAGGGGGGGGAGAGGGCAAGGGGAGCCCTCATGTCTCAGCGGATAATTTGTACGTATTATTAAAACGTAAATCCACAGGAGGGGTGTCGGATTTGTGGTTTTATAAAAATGGAGTCGCTGAGACTTAGATCTGAAACAATAACAGAACTTGAGGGCGCCGTGAAAAAAAAAAAATAATAATGAAAATAAAAATGGAAAAATCAAGGAAAAAAGGGGGAAAAACATGCAGAGAGTATGGAGATTTGAAGGGGCTCACGGTGAAAACGAGGGAGGGATAAGGGATGAAGAAAAAATAATACATTAAAAATTGAACTTTTTTTTTTTTTTTTTTTTTTTTTTTTTTTTTTTTTTTTTTTTTTAACAACCTGCATACATTTTTTTCACAGGGTCGCGGGTATTGACTTTATTTTAATCTCTATCCGGCCCTTCCACTCTCCTCACTGTCTCTATAACAACCCTTTAATTTATTCCAACCCTCAAACAGGCTAAGCTGGTGCTCATGGCGATTCCTTTACACGAAGAGCCATAAAGCGGTGGTTGAGGCTTAAACAACGACTTGCCTCCATGCATATCAAATACGCCCCCCTCCCACCCCTTTTCCCAGAGGAATACGGAAAAGAGTCAACGAAAGAGAACGGAAGAAGAAACATAAGCTCAGAGGGGGGGGGGAGCGCCGAATAAAAAAAAATGAATAATAAAAAAGGGAATAAGGTAAAAATTAATTGGTACAGCAGAATTATGGCGCAAAGAATGGAGAACGTAACATTCCGGATGAACTTTTAATCTCAAAATGTAACTGAAAATTTAAGTAATAATAATAATAATAAAAAAAAAAAAAAAAAAAAAAAAAAACATTAAGATTCTGTAGACATAATAATATGGTGGATATTTACTTACAATTAGTTGTCCTGAATGGGTGTGTCTCCTGGTCCTCGGTAAAAATCTAAATTAACGCTTATCTGATGCTTGGCATATAAATTCACTGAAATTCGGGATAAATTTTACACAATGGAAAATATGAAATCTCTCCTGATTTTTTATCGTGGATACTAGCTCTTTTAAATTAAATTCATAGGGCGTAGAAGAAGTCAATAACACTGAAAATAAACAACGTTGAAGAGTTAAAAACTTAAATTTTTGTATAACTATAGGCACCTCCTGATCCGGTGATCACTCTACTGTTCCGTTGACTTTGAAAATTCATTGTTTTTTTAATATTTTTAATATGTATTCTCTTTTATTATCTACTGCCGTATACAGATTTATGTTTTGTGCGTCTCTCAGATAGATTACAGGTGCACCGTGCAAGTTGGAGACATATTACTTGAGATTTACTTCATTTGACTAAAACTTGAAAATACCTCCATTTTCTATTTCCAATTCAGAACCACACATTGAACCAATTTACCTTGAGATGTCTCGAAGAAGTTATATGGGCTTATTAAGAAAGAATTGAAAATTCAGTGAAGCAGTGAAAATACATAGTTCTCTACTCAAGATAAATCCAAGAAGATAATTTCAAAGTAGTTCGTTGTTGGCTACCTTGAACTAAACTCAAGATTTTTTGAGATTGCTCGTTACTTTCATGATTGATTAATATTTGATACTCAGACATAAAAACGTGAAGACCTTCCGTCCCGTTTCCCGTTTTCTCTCAGACCTTTGTACTTCGGCCCGGATACCATAACGGAATTCAAAAATTAATTCCTTTTTTTAAAATGTTTCCTTTTTTTCTTTTTTTTTAATAATTGTTATTTTTTGCGTACATGTAACTAAATGAAATTTTACATATCTTTTAAAAACCATTGTTAATTTTTCTTTATTCCTTATTTTTTATGTCCGTATGAACTAAAAATATTTAAAAAAAAAAAAAAAAAAAAAAAAAAAAAAAAAAAAAAAAAAAAACTGACAAAACAATGGAAATAAATATAGGCCTGGCTGCCCAGAGCAGCGAGCAATTCAAGCCACAATAATGTTCAGGTAAGGATCCATTATTTAAACTACCATATTGCAAAAGGAACGTATGTAATGGAACGAGCAATATAAAGGAACATCACTCTCAGAGCAACCGAGGAGTTGAGCTGACAAGTGCTGCTTTAAGCGGAGGGGAAATGCACTACCAACTGTCGTTGCAGAGGAATACACTGCGCTGACATTCGAACAATATCTATCGCTCCTCTTGCTCTGGGCTCATAACATTCCGCTCACTAACAACAACGCAATCAACGCTATGCTACCGGACGTAACTTTGCGTTGCACCGTCACTGATACAACAGCGCCTCATACGATGGTTCCCCCCCCCCCCCTTCTCTCCTGAAGCCGCGAAAATCGCCTTCTTTCATCATCAGAGAATGACTTGAAAACGCGATGACGCTGCAAATGTCAATTTCCAAAGAGGCCCCCATCCCCCCAGAAAAACTTTCTGGATCCACCACTTACTGGTGCCACAGTCCACACTAATTCTTGAGCGGACCGTTGTCTACCTACTTGTCGATTGATGTAAAATAAACAGTCAACGAATTAATAATGTCAGTTGACTCCTTAGATTTTTGTTTCACGGAAAAAAAAGACATGCAGAATTTACCATCTGCATTGCTGATTTTGGAGTCTGTTATCAAGTATGGTAAATTCCACTACATTATGGTAAAATGCGCTTATTAATTTACTAGAAGGTACGTGAATTCACCATATATTATGGTGAAATTTACCATACTTGATAGCAGACTCCGAAATGAGCTATGCAGAATTGCAGTTAGAAGGTGAATTCTACCGCAGTCTCTTTACTTTCTCACTTTGACAAAGTTAGAAAAATTGAGAAAGTATTGCAATGACGCAGAGCTTATTGAGGTATTTTGTTTCGATACTTGGCCGACTATGACTAGGTCAATCATGATAATTATGAAATAATTGGCTCTCATCATGTTTAATACTATCCTAAAAAACATCTATCCATGATATTTTAATCTTTCTTAATTATATGTGGTTCGAAGAGGTAAATGCGCATAAAATTTCTGTGGCGTCCGCGATCTCACAGTCCGTCTGTATCCCAGCATAACTTTTGCACAATAGGTCTAAATGTATTCAAATTTTGCAGAATAGTTGCTTCTAACATTCTCCAGGGAGACTTTTTTTCGTTTATTTGAAATTTTAATTCTTAGGTTAGTTATGGATGAAAAAAGGTTTCCATTAAAATCACTGGTAAAATGGGTAAAAAAGAGAAAAATTGGGATAGTTCAAGTATGACTAAATTAATTTTGATAAATACTGGCAAAAACAATCTAAAGGCAGCCTATAAAAAAATAAACTACTTATCATTGTACTATTAAACCCAAGACCCTGTTAAAAATCAAAATAGGTGCGATCAAACCAAAAAAAAAAACATTAAACTTGAAAAAGTTGAAAATAAAAAGTGAAGTCAATCACTATTGGCTGGATGAATTTTGATGGAACTTGGGACACACGATCTACAACCAAAGTAAGTTTTTGAAGAGGAGCTTGATCCATTATTAAGCTGAAACATTCTTTCATAGGTCCACATTCTAAAAGAGGAAACCAAATATTGTTATAAGAGAAGGAATCAAGAGTCAAGAATCAATCTTGATTGCTCCGAGCCATAACAACTAAGGGGAAAATAAACAACTAAAACAAATAGAATGGTTGTAACTGAAAGAAGAAAAAACAATTAAATTCTAATCCAGAATCGATGGAAAGCTTGTTGAAAGCAAGGTGAGAATTGAAATTAGGGGTCTCAAGTGGCCTTCAAACTTTGAAGTAAGCAACTATACCTACAGCTGCGTTACAAAATTGCATACACTTTGGATTGAAGGCTGTCTAATGTCAAGAGGTGAATTGTGAATACAGGACTCGTTCCTTTTTATTTTTCTAGGGGTCTCCCACAGAATATGAAAGGGGGTCTGGGGTTTTCCCCCATAATATTTAAGGGGGTCTGGGGGTTTCCCCCAGAATATTAAAGGGGGTCTGGGAGTCTCCCCCAGAATATTTAAGAGGGGGTGTCCCCCAGAATATGAGAGGGGGTCTGGGGTTTCTCCCATCATATTTAATGGGGTTATGGGGGTTTCCCCCAGATTAAATTTGATGTGAGAAAGTGTTCGTAGGGAATTCCCTACAGTTTATTTCTGTGTAGGTAGGCAACTTGCAATATGTAACTCAATGAATTGAAGTATTGGATGTGGCCCACCTTACCAACATTTAAGGAGTTGACAGAAATGATTAGCTTCGTTGATTTTACGTATGGCAGAGCTGCCATGTTGCGGATCTTAATTTGCAATATCCAGTATCCACCTTTTGGTGATTCAACCAGCTGCAGTAGAGATTTACTAATTTGAGTATTTATATAAACGCAATAATTATACTTCTCGACTTATCAACTTATGCGTAATCTTTGCTTCAAACAGTCGAATCAGAACTCAGAGCCAATGGTTTTTCAAATCAAAATTGGACTTCTTTCCTACGAATTCTCGACTTAAAATGTTGTCCCTGTGAGTCATGACTTTTCAAAGTTTGGGGATTTGTTTTTTTGTTTTTTTGTTTTGTTTTGAAGTTACAGCAGCTGCTTCTATCAATAAAAGTGCTATTTTTGGCATTAAAAAATGCCAAAATGTTAAATAATAATAATAATAAAACAAAAAAATTGTTAAATTTTTCATGAATGCCTCAAAATAATCGTTGAATATATCTGAGTATGCTTTCCTGATAATCTTGAGCACCGTAACTTAAAAAAAAACAAAAAACAAAAAAAAAAAAAAAAACAAAAAAAAACAAAAAAAAAAATATTTCCCCGAACTTTTAAATCACAGCTCAGAGGTGAAACATTTGAAGATCGCCTTGTTTATATGGGGAATCCAAGTCTTATATTTTGAATTGAAATAACGGGTCTGAAATTTTCTGACGCGTTAAACCTGAGACATCCTGTATACACCTCGACAACTTTGTAACCGCGGCAGCTAATTGAACATTAATATTCAAAGTATATCCATTGTATGCATACTTGAGACCACGTTATGGTCCGTAAATCACGGGGAGCTCCGCATTTTTTTGTCCGGAGATAATCTTCCGAAATAAGTAAAAATAGCGCAAATGCCAAACGTTATTCAAGCTGTTTTTGAAATCTACCTCGTGGTTTCTATTCATGTGGCGAGTCCCTATTCAAGCACATATCCAAGTAGCAAAAACAGCGCAAATGAGATTTGACGTTAACTGCTTTCTTCCTCCCGTTTTCTAATATAAGAAGAGGGGATGAAAAGAGCCATCGCGCATCGAAGGGATGAGACAAGGGATGTATTGTGGGGCGCGGATAAACGATAGGGATTGGACGGAGGAGAGAGGAAGGGGGAGGGAGGGATGGAGGGTCGGATGGTTCTCCAGAGATGTTGACTTTAGTTAGAGTTCTGAAGGATGAGCTACAAAAGAGTTCAAATCGCACCTTCTCTCTTAAATCGCGAAAGCACCAAAAACGCCTCTTTTTTCAAGTGCTCTTCCGCGGGGGGTAGGTATGTGTGCGTATATGTTAGGAATGAAGTCGACCATTCAGTACGGTAGGACTATACTACAATGTATGATGTTGCACAGGTAATGTAGACGCGCTTTGTGACCGAGAGGAAAAGAGGGGATTTTATCAGTTTCAAACCCTGGTGTAGAGGAAGTGTCAATAGTGTGGCGTGATAATTTTTCTATTACACAGCCCCTTCTTTCGCTGTTGTTGTGCTTTTATATGAAAAACATTGCTGCGAAATCTTCGATAAAAGATTTTATAAGAATGGAGCTGTTGCAAACTTTTGCTGCAGGCTTAAAAGTAGTTGACTATTGGGTAAAACTCTGTAAAAATAACGATTAGCCCACTAAAATCTCACAAAATCCACTCTTACACTCATAAAATGCTTAGAAAAATACACCAAATACGCATAAACAATTAAATGCAACTCTTCGCGTACAAGTTTGCAGAGAAACAAACACAATCCATCTCTCCGCAGAGTTTCTGCACTCTGTACAGTTCTAAACAGGCATTACTTTTGGTGCAGTTCCACAAATCGAACGATTGTATAAGAATGTTGATTTGTTGATTTATAGGTAATTCTGAATTTTTAATTGTTTTTATTTCAAAATGATGGTTGAAAGCAGGTCATAATTTCGTTTGGTTTTGTTATTCTTTTGAAGGCTAGTAGAAATTAACCTTATTTGCGGAATAGGATGTACTATGGCTTTATCCTGAAAGTATCCTGATAAAATTTTTTACCATATCATTTCTCGATCAATTTGCAAATTTTTACGGTTTTCAGGTATTTAGGCGAGTCTCACACTATTGCCGCTAGTGTCATTATGTCTCCGAAAATTTAAAACGATGGAAAATAAAAGAACAATTCATCAAGAACAATTTCGATGCGAGGACTTTCTTTTGAAAGTCATAGCACAATGCGCAACGCACCAAAAATTTGTGTTGAATCGACGTCAAATAGAATCTAACGTGGGTTTCTAATTGAAGCGTGTACGAACACTGCACGGAAAGAACGTGATAATTACAATGCTATGTTGTACTAATTTTGTAAACTGTCCACGGTTCAAAGTAGAAATGATAAAACAGCATATTACTTCATTAAAAAAAAAAAAAAAAAAAAAAAAAAAAAAAAAAAAAAAAAAATTATCCTCCTTTAGTTAAAAATTTGTTGGTGAATACTTCCTATGTCGTGCAACTTTTTTCTAAAAAAAAAAAAAAAAAAAAAAAAAAAAATGGAGGAACTGTCGAAAAATTAATGCAACATGACAAGTAAGTGACTTATCCCGTTAGGTTTCCAACTTCATATTCATTTCTTTTCCAATATATTTACCCTCTTGTTAGACAACCGCAAATAAATTAGCAGGGAAGTGTTATTCAATTCAAATTGTATAAAATTAGGGTCAACATCGTTGATCCATCCTCTGATAATGTCGACAATTTTTTTCTGTAAGGCTGACAACAGCGGACTCAGGAAATTCTGGGCCTCGTTTCGTTCACACTCTTCAAATCATCTCCAGTCTCTTAATGAGTCGTTGATGAGGGGGTGATGGTGATAGGTAGCGGTCAATTTAATGGTGAGATACAAGACAGGATCGGTGGAATCTAGACCGCGGTCATGAACGGTCATCACTCATCAGTCATCAGTGGCGCGAGGCAACAGCCACCGCGAGAGCACCACCATCCACCAGAAGCAAAAGCTACCGAGCCAAGCGACCACCAAGGACTCGGATTCAATGATAGCCACCTTTCAGCGAGTCCTGCACGGCCTCTAATCATTAATCACCGACCAAGAATGAGTATATATAGACGGGAAGATGCGGCAAATGAGAGGATGGGGTCCGTGTGGCGACTAGCGATGGGGGCCAGTGTAAACAAGGTATTTATCGTCCACATTGACACGTGTGCTATGCTTCTGTTCTTTTTGTGCGAAGAGAATGTTCGATGCTGTATTATATATAGATATATGTTTAGGGGGCCGAGGGGGCAAACTGAACACGGATAAGTTTGACTCAAGTCCGTGCAAGGATTTCAATGGAATTCCAGGGTTAAAAATAAAGGACATTTGATTCCTCAAAAGTATTAAAAATATATGTAATTCAGCGATTAAAGAACTGACGTAAGTAAGACAGTTGAGTAGTAGCCAGACTTTTTTTGAGGGTAGGGTTGTCCGTCCAGGGTCTAAAGATAGAAAAAGGCGGAGGAGTTTAGGGCACAGAATTGGTCAAATTTCCCTAAAACCTCGAGAAATTACCTCTTTCTTGGGAAAAATTTCGATGTGAAGAGGGGAGGGGTCTAGACCCTGCCCCCCCCCTTCGGCTACGCCACTAAAAGTACGACAAACCCGCTTCAAAGAATAGTCGCCAATTTGTCTGTGAGATTGAGTGTCAAGTAATGATTCTAAAATATATTTTGACCGATAAAACCAAAGCTAATGACATTCCACACAACAAACCCATCGCCCATCGATGGTTCAACCAGTTGAAGCAAAGACTATTAATTTGAGAATTTCTATTAGCTATTTGCGGTATACTTCTCAACAAATATTTATATAATCTTTGCTTCAAACGGTAGGTATAAAATCAATAACGGAAATATTTCTGATGCAGGCCATTGTTATAATATATGCATATTTCTGAACTGATGATTGTAATCTTATGCAACCCATAAGAATAACTTACGGATTGCAGATGCAGAATGCTATGCAAGGGCGGATCCAGAAATATGGCAACCATATATTCTTTCCATTTGAACGTATGAGGAAGAATCGATTCTCGAGGGGGCTATGACCCCTTGACTAATCGATTGTTTCTCATGCATTCAAATGGGAAGAATGCACAGTTGCCAGATCGCTGGATCCGCCCATGATGCTATTAAAGATCCACAAAATGGCAGCACAGTAAAACAGTGATGTGACCAGTGAACCATTGTTCATTACTATTTATCTCTCATTTAAACCTGACAATAATCGAGGCTATTATCTTTTCTGCAGGTTTAATATACATACATATATCTAGGAAGAGATATTAATACACGCACACGGCAACAGTGGTGAGGCATACTATCTGGCAACCAGAGAGTAAACAAGAGTCGCAATTGAATGGAAGGCCTGCGTGGTCAACGTAGATAAGGGATCGGAACGCGGGCTGGCCTCTGATTGGCTGCAACGGGTGGAGCAAAAATGACTCGGGGTATAGGGAAAATTACACGGGATTTTCGTTCCGGGGCGTTTATCTCGAAACCTAAGCAAAATCGTATCTAAACAATTCATACGAGTCGATTTAGCAGATTTTTCCAAACAATTTGATAGGTCATAAGTGCCACTTTATTGCAAATTCGAAAAAAACTGTTTCAGTTTAAAAGTACGCTGAGAAAGAAAATAGTGAGTTACTCAAACACTGCTCAAACACACGCCAAGCATGTAATCACACTACTGTGCGTACTTTTCAACTGAAACAGTCTTTTCGAATTTGCAATAAAGTGGCACTTATGACCTATCAAATTGTTTGGAAAAATCTGCTGAATCGACTCGTATAAATTGTTTCGATACGATTTTGCTTAGGTTTCGAGATAAACGCCCCGGAACGAAAATCCCGTGTAATTTTCCCTATACCCCGAGTCATTTTTGCTCCACCCGTTGCAGCCAATCAGAGGCCAGCCCGCGTTCGGATCCCTTATCTACGTTGACCACGCAGGCCTTCCATTCAATTGCGACTCTTGTTTACTCTTTGCTGGCAACGTTGCATTCTACCCATTCAACCGTTCGCAAAAGATTGAATTCGAAGGGGTTCTTTGGAAACATAAGATTTCGGTTTATTCAACGAGTTTATATGAACAAAATGCAACGTTTCCAGGTTGTTTCCATATTGATGCCAATTCAAGTCACAAGCCACCATCACTGGCGGGATAAAATATAATATGAATCTGTGTTTCAAAAGAAACATAATTTTTTCAAACCAATCAAAACAACAGAAACAAAGCGAGGTATATGACAACTTTGCAATTTTTATACTAAACATCGAAAACAAATCGAATTGCAAAAGTGTTTACCGCACACCCATCAATTCGACTCTCTGCAATGGGCTAAATGAATAAAATGCAACGTTGCTAGACAGCACGCTTCTCCCCTAAAATTAAATCCTTTGCAGTGAGCCCTTCGCTTCTGTGCGGTCGTGACTGCAACTCACTCCAGCTTAAATCCCACTTTTTAATAATCAAACAATGATACACTGAATCAAAGCAAACAAAAATATTGGATGATATCGAGAAGTAAAATAAAGTGGGAATAGAAAAAAAGAGAGAAAAAAAATACTGTTTGCACCTTTCTATGGTGATTCGATTCTCCATGTGATACCTTGTTCTTTTACCAGCGATACCTTGCAGGGTGTACGTGCCTTTTGGGGCACTACATTCATCAGCCCATTCACAAGTTCCGCCTCTTTCAGCGATTTCACCGGGAATTAGATTAATGGCCGATACTCATGCCGCGGACCGCGTCCAATTGTGTCAAGACGAGACGCACTCTATTTTTTCGATGTGTGTGCTTATTTTTTTCAACCCCTATTTTTCAGCCGGGTCTCTCTGTTTCTTTCTCCCATTTCCCCCCTTTCTTTTCACGCTGGTCTGGATCTTGTTTACTTTATGCTTTTATTTGCTTAGATCCTCTTTTTCTCAAGCATGTATCGCACGTTATCCCGCAATGACCTGGATCAGTTTTCATATCATTTATATGGAGGAAGAAGGAGGGTGGTATTATTCAGATGACTGTTCAATGTTCATTATGTAGGTTACTTTTTTTTATGCTATGACATTGTTGCCAACCTCAGAGACGCAATAAAAAAATATGATTGCGGAGAAGAATGTAATGGCCATAGGATTCTGACGAAAAATTCCTTAAAAAAAAAAAAAAAAAAAAAAAAAAAAAAAAAAAAAAAAAATTGGCGGTAACCAGGAAAATATATATTGGTCTTTTCAATTAGTTTTGGATAGAAATTCTAGCATTTTTCACTGATCGTTCTGGTCCAAAATGTCTGAATTCTTCTTGATAAGTCCAGCAATTCAGAAAACTGCCAAAATTTTTGTTCGGGAACTTTTGATTAGAACTTTGGTCATTTTTAGTGGAACATTTTTTTCTTAGTGCATATTTTCACTTCCTTTCATGTTGGAATCTGCATGCGTTCTGTATCGCTTCGCTGTATTTTTTTTTCTACTTTGTTAATTATTTGCAATCTTCAGGCTACCGCACTACTACTCTATAGGGGGAAAAAATGTTGGTTAAGTACTCTATAATTGCTTTAAATTTGTGTCCTGTAGCACCGACAAAAGTTGAGAAAAATACCACTAGCCTCGGGAAAATTTAGATCAGAAGGTGAAGGAGTATTCGGCGACTGTGAAGTCTTCTCCTTTTATTTTGAACGGGCCAAATAGTTGACGACAACAAGAGTTGATAAAAATACCGTTAGCCTCGGGAAAATGCGTAGATCAGAAGGTGAAGGAGTATTCGGCAACTTTGAAGTCTTCTCCAAATTTTTGTTTTGAATGGGTCTGTTGCACACTTCGGTTACAGCGTTTTAAAGTATCAATTCCTATGTAAAAAGCCGAGAAAATAACAATGGCAGCATCAGAAAACACTAAAATTCAATAATAAACTCACAAATTGCGAAAAACACTAGACACTATTCACCCCTCTATCTTTCCACCACGTGCACGATATTTCGCGAAATTAGCGCGGCACATTCAAATAATCACGGCCGACTGTCATCACAGCTGACTTCATAAACAAATAAACAGTAAACACTGACGGCATCTGTTCAAATTATTACGTTTCAATGTCCTCAACTCCTCACAAAAGGTTGTGAAAGGTACGGAGACCGATATTTGTGTCGAAAGCTTATAAAAGTGAAACAATAACACACGGGAGTTTCAAGCATGATGATCGAAGTTGGAGACCTGTGTGTTATTGTTTCACTTTTATAAGCTTTCGACACAAATATCGGTCTCCGTACCTTTCACAACCTTTTGTGAGAAGTTGAGGACATTGAAACGTAATAATTTGAACAGATGCCGTCAGTGTTTACTGTTTATTTGTTTATGAAGTCAGCTGTGATGACAGTCGGCCGTGATTATTTGAATGTGCCGCGCTAATTTCGCGAAATATCGTGCACGTGGTGGAAAGATACAGGGGTGAATAGAGTCCAGTGTTTTTCGCAATTTGTGAGTTTAATACTGAATTTTAGTGTTTTCTGATGCTGCCATTGTTATTTTCTTGGCTTTTTACGTAGGAATTGATACTTCAAAACGCTGTAGCCGAAGTGTGCAACAGACCCATTGGCCAAAAAGTTGGCAACAATTTCCCCGAAGTTGACAAGAGTGCTCCCACTATATTGCCAGTGCAGTAGAATACAAACTTCAGAGAAATGGTGGAAACATTTGTTCTGAGATACAGGTTGCAATCACAGCCGTTAAATAATTTCTACCTCGAGTTGAAGTATCAGTCAATGAAAATTACATGGATAGTGCGATGAGAGTTTGAGAAGAATTAAAGCGATGGTCGCAGCTCAAATGGTGCTGCAGTTTGAGGAGATATTGAGGGACACACACGCTAAGTTTGAGAAGAATGAAAAAACGATAGCCGTCTCAAATAGGCTACAGTTTGAGGAGATTTTCAGAAAAGCAGACCCGCATGGCGTGCACACTGAGTTTGAGATAAATTAGAAACGATTAAGCTAGTTCATATAAAATCGTGCAGCCTGAGGAGATTTTAAAAATTAAATACGAAATTTGTGCGCTTGGATCGAAACATGTGAATGTCAATCCCCAACAGTTTTTACAAAGTTTTTGGGGGTATTGTAGTGCATCTATGGAATCAAAACACCTTATCTACAGGTCTTTTTAAAAGGGGTTTTTGGTTTTATCGAGTCTGTTGACTTAGATGGCAATGTATGCCTCGATCTCGGAGACATCAAAACCAACTCTGAATTTTTATGCATAAAGGTTTGCTTATGCTAAATAGTACATCATGAAAATTGCCCAGCAGGTATAACCTGCAAAACTATGTACCTGGTAAAAATCGGAATTTTTCGCGCGTTCTCATTATTCATTTTCCCTAACTCTCATTGTTCCTTACATGGAAAAGTATAGTTGGCCAGACTTACCATCATGCGCTGAAAAATATAGTTCATAAGATTTACCATCATGATGACTGCGATTTCTGCACCTGCCAAAAATATGGTAAACTTGACCATACATCGGGTTGAATGAACTAGAAACAATATGTAAATTCAACCCAATATACCTAGTAAAGTTTACCATCTTTTTGGCAGGTGCAGAAATCAGTCATCATGATAGTAAATCTTACCAACTGTTTTTTTCCATGTGATGGCTGATTTTGGCACCTGCGAAAAAGATGGTAAACTATACCAGATATTGGGTTGAATGAACTAGACACTATGTAAATTAAAGTTCAGGCTTACCTAACCCAATACCTGGTATAGTTTACCATCTTTTTGGCAGGTGACAAAATCAGTCATCATGATGGTAAGTCTGGCCAACAATTTTTTTCCGTGTATATTTAGATAGGTTGTGATTTTTGACAATTTTCAAGGAAATTGTAGAGAAAATTATTCATAGATCAAGAAAACATCATTGATTTTATTCAGAATATAGCTGCTGTGGAGGCATTATTATGTTTCTTCAGAGGCGTGCGGGGCGGGGGGGGGGCAAAGCTTCACCAGACCTCTGATTTCTAGGGGTGGAGGGGAAGGAGGGAATAATTATCATTCAAACGCTCATCAGAGCAACCCTCTCAAGAAAAATGCGTACGCCACTTTCTTCCATAAATAAGTTCCTGTTATGTGCTAAAAAAGTACGATCACTCAGAAATCCTATATTATATTTGTAAGAATGAAGCTAAGTTCCTGGAGAACCGTTGCACCGTTCGGTAGGGGCCTGGTACCGATCGGTAGGGCTCGGCTTCAATGCTTCGGGAAAAATATAAGTTTTTCCGTGCGGGCCCCCGCGTCCCTTTTTAAAATGCTAAAAACTTTTCTCTAGAAAAGTTGTGCGAGTGCGAAAAGGATGCGAATCAGTTCGTTTTGCTAGGGTGGGAGAGAGAAACGAGATTTTGTCATCCTTTTTTAAATGCATACGTGCGGACGAGCATACGATTTTGTACGCGTGTGAGCGAGAAACGTGCTGCTCTGTCAATTTTTTTTTTTAATTTGATCGAGCGATTTGACGTTACCGTGGCGATTGTGATCATATGTTTTTTGCGCGGAAGGACCAACGACCTCTATATCAGACCGGCGAACGAATACGAACCAGCGTAACCCGCAAGAAGGAAAGTTAGGTTAGGAATAGAGGTGCTTGGCCGGATAGGAGCACCTCTGTTTACACGTATTTTTATGAAGATGTTCTCTTCCGTTTTTCGCTTCTAAAACTCCTAATTTTACACGGATTTTGCTTTTCTTGGTCTTAATAGAAGGAGGATAGCTTGGGCTTTGACCTCCACCCTACCGGGTCCGGTAACGTTTTTTCGAAAATATATGGAAAATATAATCGTTGAAGTGGACACCCGTTGGTATGCTCTGAAGACCTTGCAAATCACGTTCGCCTGTTTACGACGATTCAATCTGTCTACAAATCGGCTTTAGTCATTTTTTGAGTCTACTCCTTCACTCTCAGTCCTTTTAGTGCTAGATTCTTCAAAATCCGAAAAGTTTTAGTGGCTGAGGAGGTAATTTTTCTATACCGTGTAGTGTGTACCAGTAAACCCTCCTGTGTTAGAGTTCGTAGTTACTTAACTTGAGTTCGTAATTTCTGTACTTTCCCTTCTGGATGATTTTTCATTCCTAATATTGTTTTATCAATCTACGCCATCATCAGTGTCTATTAATACTGTGATTGTGGTGAAACCCGCCCGCCGTTAACTCAGGATGTCGGATCGAGCCGACCACTGAAGTGTTCTGGTTAGTCATCATCAATTTTGTGAAGTACTCATCATGTCAGGAGTGATTCCCTCTTATTCCGTTGTTTAGTCGCAGCATAATTCAGCCTTGAATCAGGATTCATCGTAAAATTCCTCTCTTTGAACCATCCGTGGTTTTTGCGCATTCTTCGGAATCTTAAAGGTGAGCTTGGAAGGGTAGGCAGAGAAAATGGCCTATAAGATTTGTGTCAAGATTTCTACCAACAGCACCTAGAGGCTCATTCAGTTAAGTTCATGAAGTCGTATCGGAAAGTATTAGATGGCAGTTATATGAGGGGCCATGTTTCTTCATCACACATTTTAGCATTTTTAGCTGCTGCGACTCGAAGTCGCTTACGGGAACACTTTCGGAAACGGACCGAACCGCCACAAGACGCAATGAGTGCGAGTGAGAAACCTTGAAACGCGAGAGGTCTCTATCTCGCACTCGCAGTCGCTCACGGGAATAATTTGGAAACGGACCGAACCGCAATAAGACGCAAGGAGTGCGAGAGAGAAACCTTCAAACGCGAGAGGTCTCTCTCTCGCACTCGCAGTCGCATACGGGAATAATTTGGAAAAGGACCGAACCGCCATAAGAAAGAAACCTTCTAACACGAGAGGTCTCTCTCTCGCACTCGCAGTCGCTTATGGGAATAATTTGGAAACGGACCGAACCGCCATAAGACGCAATGAGTGCGAGAGAGAAACCTTGAAACGCGAGAGGTCTCTCTCTCGCACTCGCAGTCGCTTACGGGAAAATTTGGAAACGGACCGAACCGCCATAAGACGCAATGAGTGCGAGAGAGAAACCTAGAAACGCGAGAGGTCTCTCTCTCGCACTCGCAGTCTCTTACGGGAAAAATTTTGGGGAAACGGACCGAACCGCCATAAGACGCAATGAGTGCGAGTGAGAAACCTTCAAACGCGAGAGGTCTCTCTCTCGCACTCGCAGTCGCTTACGGGAATATTTGGAAAACGGACCGAACCGCCATAAGACGCAATGAGTGCGAGAGAGAAACCTTGAAACGCGAGAGGTCTCTCTCTCGCACTCGCAGTCGCTTACGGGAATAATTTGGAAACGGACCGAACCGCCATAAGGCGCAATGAGTGCGAGAGAGAAACCTTAAACGCGGGAGGTCTCTCTCTCGCACTCGCAGTCGCTTACGGGAACACTTTGGGAAACGGAAAGGCTTTCTCGCACTCAGTGCGAAGACCTTAAAGGCGGAGGTCCTTTCCTCGATTTTACCACTTAAGGGGACCTGCGATGCGAGAGAGAGACCTCTTGTACCAGGTTTCTCTCTCGCACTCATTGCGTCTTATGGCGGTTCGGTCCGTTTCCCATAATATTCCCGTAAGCGACTGCGAGTGCGAGAGAGAGACCTCTCGCGTTTCAAGGTTTCTCTCTCGCACTCATTGCGTCTTATGGCGGTTCGGTCCGTTTCCCAAAGTGTTCCCGTAAGCGACTGCGAGTGCGAGAGAGAGACCTCTCGCGTTTCAAGGTTTCTCTCTCGCACTCATTGCGTCTTATGGCGGTTCGGTCCGTTTCCAATTCCCGTAAGCGACTGCGAGTGCGAGAGAGAGACCTCTCGCGTTTCAAGGTTTCTCCTCGCACTCATTGCGTCTTATGGCGGTTCGGTCCGTTTCCAAAATTTATTCCCGTAAGCGACTGCGAGTGCGAGAGAGAGACCTCTCGCGTTTGAAGGTTTCTCTCTCGCACTCATTGCGTCTTATGGCGGTTCGGTCCGTTTCCCAAATATTCCCGTAAGCGACTGCGAGTGCGAGAGAGAGACCTCTCGCGTTTGAAGGTTTCTCTCTCGCACTCTTGCGTCTTATGGCGGTTCGGTCCGTTTCCAAGTTTCCCGTAAGCGACTGCGAGTGCGAGAGAGAGACCTCTCGCGTTTCAAGGTTTCTCTCTCGCACTGATTGCGTCTTATGGCGGTTCGGTCCGTTTCCCATAATATTCCCGTAAGCGACTGCGAGTGCGAGAGAGAGACCTCTCGCGTTTGAAGGTTTCTCTCTCGCACTCATTGCGTCTTATGGCGGTTCGGTCCGTTTCCAAATTATTCCCATAAGCGACTGCGAGTGCGAGAGAGAGACCTCTCGCGTTTGAAGGTTTCTCTCTCGCACTCATTGCGTCTTATGGCGGTTCGGTCCGTTTCCAGATTCCCGTAAGCGACTGCGAGTGCGAGAGAGAGACCTCTCGCATTTGAAGGTTTCTCTCTCGCACTCATTCCCTCTTATGGCGGTTCGGTCCGTTTCCCATAATATTCCCGTAAGCGACTGCGAGTGCGAGAGAGAGACCTCTCGCGTTAGAAGGTTACTCTCTCGCACTCATTGCGTCTTATGGGGGGGTTCGGTCCGTTTCCAAATTATTCCCGTAAGCGACTGCGAGTGCGAGAGAGAGACCTCTCGCGTTTCAAGGTTTCTCTCTCGCACTCATTGCGTCTTATGGCGGTTCGGTCCGTTTCCAAAATTTTCCCGTAAGCGACTGCGAGTGCGAGAGAGGGACCTCTCGCGTTTGAAGGTTTCTCACTCGCACTCATTGCGTCTTATGGCGGTTCGGTCCATTTCCTAAAATATTCCCGTAAGCGACTGCGAGTGCGAGAGAGAGACCTCTCTCGTTTGAAGGTTTCTCACTCGCACTCATTGCGTCTTATGGCGGTTCGGTCCGTTTCCAAATTATTCCCGTAAGCGACTGCGAGTGCGAGAGAGAGACCTCTCGCGTTTGAAGGTTTCTCTCTCGCACTCCTTGCGTCTTATTGCGGTTCGGTCCGTCTCCAAATTATTCCCGTGAGCGACTGCGAGTGCGAGAGAGAGACCTCTCGCGTTTGAAGGTTTCTCTCTCGCACTCATTGCGTCTTATGGCGGTTCGGTCCGTTTCCAAATATTCCCGTAAGCGACTGCGAGTGCGAGAGAGAGACCTCTCGCGTTTCAAGGTTTCTCTCTCGCACTCATTGCGTTTTATGGCGGTTCGGTCCGTTTCCAAATTATTCCCGTAAGCGACTGCGAGTGCGAGAGAGAGACCTCTCGCGTTTCTAGGTTTCTCTCTCGCACTCATTGCGTCTTATGGCGGTTCGGTCCGTTTCCCAAATTATTCCCGTAAGCGACTGCGAGTGCGAGAGAGAGACCTCTCGCGTTTCAAGGTTTCTCTCTCGCACTCATTGCGTCTTATGGCGGTTCGGTCCGTTTCCCAAATATTCCCGTAAGCGACTGCGAGTGCGAGAGAGAGACCTCTCGCGTTAAAGGTTTCTTTCTCGCACTCATTGCGTCTTATGGCGGTTCGGTCCGTTTCCAAATTATTCCCGTAAGCGACTGCGAGTGCGAGAGAGAGACCTCTCGCGTTTGAAGGTTTCTCTCTCGCACTCCTTGCGTCTTTTTGCGGTTCGGTCCGTTTCCAAATTATTCCCGTGAGCGACTGCGAGTGCGAGATAGAGACCTCTCGCGTTTCAAGGTTTCTCACTCGCACTCATTGCGTCTTGTGGCGGTTCGGTCCGTTTCCGAAAGTGTTCCCGTAAGCGACTTCGAGTCGCAGCAGCTAAAAATGCTAAAATGTGTGATGAAGAAACATGGCCCCTCATATAACTGCCATCTAATACTTTCCGATACGACTTCATGAACTTAACTGAATGAGCCTCTAGGTGCTGTTGGTAGAAATCTTGACACAAATCTTATAGGCCATTTTCTCTGCCTACCCTTCCAAGCTCACCTTTAAGATTCCGAAGAATGCGCAAAAACCACGGATGGTTCAAAGAGAGGAATTTTACGATGAATCCTGATTCAAGGCTGAATTATGCTGCGACTAAACAACGGAATAAGAGGGAATCACTCCTGACATGATGAGTACTTCACAAAATTGATGATGACTAACCAGAACACTTCAGTGGTCGGCTCGATCCGACATCCTGAGTTAACGGCGGGCGGGTTTCACCACAATCACAGTATTAATAGACACTGATGATGGCGTAGATTGATAAAACAATATTAGGAATGAAAAATCATCCAGAAGGGAAATGTACAGAAATTACGAACTCAAGTTAAGTAACGACGAACTCTAACACAGGAGGGTTTACTGGTACACACTACACAGTATAGAAAAATTACCTCCTCAGCCACTAAAACTTTTCGGATTTTGAAGTATCTAGCACTAAAAGGACTGAGAGTGAAGGAGTAGACTCAAAAAATGACTAAAAGCCGATTTGTAGACAGATTGAATCGTCGTAAACAGGCGAACGTGATTTGCAAGGTCTTCAGAGCATACCAACGGGTGTGCACTTCAACGACTTATATTTTCCATATATTTTCGAAAAAACGTTACCGGACCCGGTAGGGCGGAGGTCAAAGCCCAAGCTATCCTCCTTCTATTAAGACCAAGAAAAGCAAAATCCGTGTAAAATTAGGAGTTTTAGAAGCGAAAAATGGAAGAGAACATCTTCATAAAAATACGTGTAAACAGAGGTGCTCCTATCCGGCCAAGCACCTCTATTCTAACCTAACTTTCTTTCTTGCGGGTTACGCTGGTTCGTATTCGTTCGCCGGTCTAATATAGAGGTCGTTGGGAAGGACACATTCGGGTATAGAAGCATTTTAATAGCGACTTCAATGAAGTCACTTCGTATGATATCGATGTATAGCTTCGACTTTTTATCACATGATTTTACGTAGATGTAAAGAATGGGACTGTCACAGTGCTGCTAGATGTGTTGTAAAATATTCAGGCACTTGAGACTTAATGTAAAATGTGTATATTTTATGTCAAATCTGGCAGCACTGTACAGTCATTGATTGATGGCTCGACGAGGTTGCTGTATAACTTCGCGAAGTAGAGCTTCGATACTTATCATATGTATTAAACGCAGATTCATAGAATAGTACAATCAACTAGAGATGACTTTGTTGAGATCGGTGCGTTGAATTGATATCTCGATTGTAACCCAGCAAATTTGGGCTAGGTTTCGAGAATTTTTAAAGAAACCAAACTATTAGTGATGATGAGTTGAGACGATGGTTATTCTTCTCTTATCAATAATATGCTCTCGAATATTACTGAGTAATGAAAATAATTGGTTTCCTGTTGAAAATGTGTTGTTTACTTTGAATGTATAAGTGATTTATCTAAGAATACTACCAACGGGTCCAAAGGACCCAGAATATTGTTACACATCCTCTTTCAAAGTTGGCGATTTGAGCTGTTTCGTATTAGTTCGCATCTCGGTGAGGTTATGATGTTTTTATAAGGTCTGTTTTTTCAAATTAAAAAAAAAAAAAAAAAAAAAAAAAAAAATCGTTAGATTTTTTGGGTATTTTTGTAGTTTTTAACGATTCATTTGATTGTATACACCTGTTATTTTTTAATCTGTGGAGTCAAAGTGTGTCAAATTAAATGAAGGCGTTTTTTTTTCTTTTTCGAAATAGACTGATTTAGTGCTGACTTGGTGATGAGCGTTCCAAAGAAAGACAAACTGTCTCTCTTGGTCTCACGTAACCCCCGCAAGTACTGCTATCTCACTCTAATTTCAAAAAACTTATGGAGAGACATCTTTTGAGTATTGAGCATCAATTGTCAAAAAGCGCTGAAAGAATGACCCCAAATAATAGGGGTTGTAAATGACCTCACGTCCAAAAAGCTTAAAAAATTAAAATGTTAAATGAAGTTTGCTTGAATTTCCGAGCCAACCTATTTTAACAAATTATTGTCGTTAATAAAGGGCTGTTTGAAAAAGGCATACTTTTCCCGCGCAAAGTTTCTTTTCCATTTTTATACAGATTTTTGATTTACCTACTAAAACGCAATGTCTTATTGTCATGTCAGTTCAACGAAAGGTTATCGTAGGTGTGCGATCTCGGTCATGCGTATTTGTTTGCTTACCCCGAACTTCTCATTTTATTGTGAAAGCATGGTTTTCACTCTCGCTATCTCTTTCTCTCCTTCCCTTCTTTTCTCTGTACTGTTCTAAATCGTATAATCCACATGCGCTAATACGGTGCATCCAAATGCGCCGATTCTAAGGGTTTCGGCGGCTCCATGAGCGCCAAAAAAAATTGACGGTTTTGGATCGGGCCCTCTTGAGAACGACCACCCCTAAAATGGTTAAGTTTCATGCAAGGGGGTGGGGGGATGGGGGGTTATGCTATTTATGCCCTTCCAAATAATGACTCCTGTTTTCTAAACATTTGGTGTACATGAGAAAATACCACTTCAGTATTGCAGGAATAATAGAGTAAGTTTTTAGATTTCGTCCTTTGGAGCAGGATTAGATGGGCGAATAGCAAACGGAGTTAGGGAGTGGATATCAAGTCAAAGTCTTAGCTTGAATAAACAAAATCACGCGCAAGACGCGAAACGGAACGCTTGGCCGCGAAGCGGCCACCGGCCTCTAGTTCTATAAATAAAGTTACGTTCTGCAGTTTCATTAAAAAGCTTTAAAGAATTATTCAGATTTTAGCTATCCATATAGGTAGGTTTCCTATCTATCTTTAAATATGTTCCTTATAGCATCATGGTTTATCGAATTGTTCTAACGTTATTTAGATTTTTGCTATCAATGTATTGACTCTAGATTCGCCACATTTAATGATGTGAAAACAAAGGCTGTATAAACCACGAATAATGTCCAGTCCACTTATTACACGCACTATGTACAGTCGTTTATTGCATCAATTTACTTAGCTTACTATTAGGATGCGAGGGATTGCTTGAGATGTCAACCACGTCCTTAGAACATGAGTTTTTTGGACAGTGCGCAATGGGCAACCAACACCCCTCCCCTCACCTCTGAGCCCCACCCGCACCGTTGCACACAGTAGTTGATCCGAACCAGCGCGCGCGCGCCTCGTTTACATTCCATTTGACGCGCATGCGCATTATGAATCCTCGCTGGGGTTGCCAGATCGGCCGAAAAAAACCACTCCATTTCTCACACTCCTCAATGAAAAATGTATTGTAATATGCGTGCAATCTTGCAACCCCGCCTTTCATATTTTTAAATGAAATATTAGCCTCTACATGCAGGGCAGAAGTGAGGAATGAAGAGTGTCTAGCGTTGACCGCGCTGTCAGTTTGAACCTCGGAGTGTCAGTCGGAATCTTGGAGTAGCACAGAGTTGCCAGATCGTGCGGCTTTCTTGCGATATATCGATGTATGCTCGGTGAAAATCAATGGAAAAGAATCGATCCTTCAGAGAAGGGGGGGGGGGTGCGAGGACACAATACTTTTCAATGAGTTCAAATTAGAGGAGAAATGTAATGGACCGTTCACAAGCCGGCCGACTGCCAAGCCACAGATAAGAATAAGTTAATCTGCGTTTTTTTTCTTCGCATCAGAAAGCGATTTGCTTAGGAATAATCTTGTGATCTGGCAACGCAGATGTTGGAAATAAAGCATCACCGTGCACCTAAAATCATGTGGACTTGGCTCTCGGGGTAAGGTCTACCTTAATATCACTAGGGCTACTCACTACTCATTGAAAACGAGAGGATGCCTACTTCTGTACAGGGTAATTCGAAAAAGACGCAGGATCGCAACCTAATGTACTTGTTTATTTCTTAACTCTTTTGTGACGATGATTGAGAGAAATTTGCGATCATCACGCTTGCATAGTATGAACAAGTTTTGATCTCCAAATATTATTTGTATCGAAGAGTGGCGGAGTTTCGTTAAAAATGAGTGTTTTAATCATGTTAATCAAGATCAATCAAAAGTTATCCCCGAATGAAATTTATAGGTGATACGCGAAGCATTAAATTTCTGTCTTCGATACATACTACTTAGTTCTTGAAGCTATTGTTTTGTCTTCTATAGCAAATCGGAGATTTATTTTCTGATAGAAACATAAGTATTTTTTATTTTTTAGCCGCAACAATTGTTGCCTTTTTGAGCAGAGCTAAATGGTGTCCACGGTTCGAAGTAATCGACCCTGGAATCAACTTAACCCTTTCACGAGAAGTGCAGGTACACATGAGTACCAATTTATTGTGAGTGCATTCGACAGTTTTCAATATTTCAAAGAAAAGTATTATCTAAAAGAACGTCTGTTCTCATTTCTACCGGCTTTGAAAAATCTTCTATTAAAAGACCATCAGATCTGAGATGTTTCATTCAAGCATCAGAGTCGGATCTCTTATTGGTTTACTTCTCTTAACAGCGTTTTGCATCAATGCCATTTGAAGGCAGTCAGTAACTTTGTACGCAGTACTAGAGTCCCTGTATATGAAAGAGTCAAGACACGTGAACAGAAGTGAAGAAGAAGAAGGAGTCTGAGGAGCCTGGAGGCGCGCCTCTTGTTTACATTTATATCCAACGATCGTCCCGACAAAGATTACTTATACATGTATTCGTGTGTAAGTAATCTTAGTTAGGTCAACCTAACCTCCAATACCCGTTGGCTTCACTACCTGTTTTAAAAGTAATGCGTGAATTTTATTCTGTTCTGAACACATTTTCATCAATTTCTATTTCAAATTTCATCAGTGGTAGCTAAAAATGCCGAAAGTTTCCTCAAAGCTGGGAAGCCGTGAAGATGGTTCCATGAAGATGTAAACAAGAGGCGCGCCTCCAGGCTTCATAGTCCGCCCCTTCTTCTTCTTCTTCACTTTTTAGCAGCCAATCAGAGATGGAACCTCGTATGGCGCGACTCTTTCATATATATAGGGACTCTACGTAGTACTATATCTGGATTTCAAGTGAATTTTGGCGATACTCGCTGGTTTCCATCATTTCTCTTGAAGCTCTTTGCAAGTTTGACATCTTGGTTTATTGAACACACTGTATACGAATATAAATTCCATCGTAACCGTTTATACGCACGATTATCCGACATTCATTCATACATCAGCAGTGCCCGTGTGGTGTGTATACCTGTAAATGTATACAAGTACCCAGTCATTCCATTGTGCATGGAAGTTCTTAATGCATCCGTATCTTTCTTACTACGCCCATCCCATTTTCGAAAAAAAAAAAAAAAAAAAAATAATAAGTCCGTGGACCACGATAATAAAGCCACGGCCTCTGATCCAGGGTTCATCCCGGATCCGCTGAATGGGTGGAATAGGCGATTTGGTGGATGTTGGATGCCTCTGTCCATCTCCATCCTGGATCCATCCGTCCGCTTTGACTCTTGTGGGGGGACCTCACACAGAATCTCACTCGCTGGAGCTCCGCGTATACAATTCATGGTTAATTAACACTGGAGAGTGTTTATAAACACTTGTCCACGGGGGGTCCCTGTGGCCCCTTTCCAGCCCTTGCCCTCCCCCCGCGACGTGTTGCGACGCACGGTGAGATGGATCGATGGATTTATTTGAATGATTATTTATATCTTGTGGTATTTTGATTGCTCGAGTGGGGACGAAGATACCTATAAGTGGCATAGCGTACACTTGACAACGTTGAAGTATGTCCATTTAAACCCATGTAAAAAGTCGAATGCGAAGGTGTTCACCGCAAACACCCAATAGTTTGACCTTTTTAATGGCTTTAAATGGGCACATTACAACATTGCCAAATTACACGCTAAGCCACTAAGACCTATGGCCAGGATATGCAATACACAACGCACAATATTTGGAGGGGAAAAACGACCAAATTCTGATAGAGACACAAGATTTTTCTGGTAGAGGTCCTAGTGGAAATTTCTCGATTGGTTTGTCGTTGTACTTCTGGCCCGCAAACATCACTGTATTTATTCTCCATATATTCATGTATGAGGTACCTATTTTCAGAAGAGTTTGTCGTTTTTAGTTCTTTGTATTCAGACGTGGAGGAATTTATCTCCGTCTTCTGTGGAATTTGCCGTCAACGCAATCAGTAGAAACACTGAATGTTCTGTAAACTGCAAAAGAAAGTCCTCTCATGGAAACCGTCCTTGACAATGTTACCTTTTATTTCCAAGAGTTTTAGATTTTTTAAGGCAGACATTCAAGTGGTAATTCTGTTAGACTCTAAAATGCCTGGAAACTGCAAACTTTTTAAAACTGGTCAAGAAATAGAATAATGACAAATTTTACCGGGATACTTTCTTTTGAAAGTCATTGTACTTTATTTGCGTAGATTTTTCAGAATGGTATACTAATCGGTATATATGCGGCGAAAAAATAGCTTGGGCCAACTCGGTGTCACCCCTCGACAACCTGCGCAAAATACGAAAATATTCCCCTCAGCGCATGTGTAGAAAGAGCTGTAAGTAGCAAACTCTACTGAAACGACCTCTACCAGTATCATTGGCGTACGCAGGAATTAGTCTCTCTCGCTCTTTTCCCGTTTGAGTGTATGTACTAGAAAAGGAAAGAGATAGGGGCTGAAGTCACGTTCCAGCCCTGTTTCTGTCCTTTCCCTACTCACGCGTTCAAATGCGGAAAGAGAGAAAGACAAATCATGTGTACACTACTGACCAGTATTGATCTACCTTGATTACTGTGCGGTGGAGGATCATTCGTCCGACGACTAGACGGGAGGAGATCGCGGTCGGGACAGAATGACGCGCTAAGCAGATTACTTGAATTGTTGAATTCAACGCGTGTAAGTGATCTAGTTTATTTGACTGACTAACTGACACTCACTCCTGCCTGCCTGGCCTAGGGTTAGGTGTGCGAGGGGTGAGGGTACGGGGTTTCGAATCCCTTTCTACTCTCTCGTCTTGAGGATAAAAGTGTTTGTCGTCTCTCTTTCTCTATGTCTACCGATGAACTATGGAAAGTACAGTGGCAAAGAATGGCATGGCGCTCAGGCGCAGCGGCATGCCACCCGCCAGCCACCGAGCGTCACCGTCAAGTATGAGCCGAGGTGGCGCTCTCCGACCTGATACTCGATGGAGGCTTGGCCTGGCGCTGAGCATTTAGATCTGAGGTTGGGGTGAGGCCCAGATGATCTTGAATAGAGGAGAGGCTTAAAGAATGGGGGCACCGGCCGACCGCAGCCCACGTTATGCTTTACAGCCGACCCCCACCGCCCACCAGCAGGTGAGCTGCTTAGTGCTTATGTACCGGTGGCGGTTAACGGAGTTTATTCTGTGGATCGATAAAGAGATAACAATAGAATTGGTAAACAATACATCGGTATCGAAATCGCGACCCCGGTGAAAATTTTCGAGTTTTGAGGTTAATGTTGGTAGGGTTTTTTTTTTCGGTTTTTGTCGTTTAAAGGAAGAAAAGAGGAGAAAAGACCGTTTTCATTGCATTGGTTTTTAATCAGTCAAATAAAACTCTAGATGAGCTCATTGAGATTCCGTGATCCTAGATGCTCCCCCCCCCAACTTTCTCCACCGACAAAGGAGGAAGATGTGCGGACTCGAGTTAAGAGTCAAAACTAAGTATTTGTATTCAACAATTCAAGGGGGGTCCGGACCCAGGGCTCAGGGCCCATATGGTACCCTGTTTTTCAAAAAAATAATCTTTAGCTTGTAATATTATCACCAGAAACCACCTGCGTAACCAGGATATGTTCTGTCTCCCTAATTTTCTAATGAATGAACATGTTGAAAAAAATGACAAAAGGATGGAGGTTCATCTCCTTGTCTGTCCTAGTCTAACGTGCATATTTTAATGAAGAAGAGTGGGGAGAGAGAGAGAGAGAGAGAGAGAGAGAGGAGAGAGAGGGAGAGAGGGAGAGAGGAGAGAGAGGGGGGGGGAGAGAGAGAGAGAGACAGAAGTTTCTCGTTTTACTACTACCAGCGGCTCAGCAATATGTCAACCGAGGAATTTCTAGTATTTTTAATGGAAAATTCTAGTATTTACCAGCATCCGCCCATGATATTACCATAAAAATACCAAATTGAAAAAAAGATTACTACATAGAAGTACGACGATTTGCGAACCGAGTTACGGGATGGTAAATGTTACCAGAATTCTGATAATGATAATGTTGCGGAAATTCGACTAGATCTGTGATCATATTTCGGTTGTAACACCAGGGCTTTCTAGTGAAAGTACACTAAACTCTCCGCTGTTCACATATCGTTGCACTTGTAAACGTACTAGAGTTTATGGGAATTCTCTTTTCAGTGCAATGCAGAATCTTGGTAATGGTGCCGGATTTCTCCGCAATAGGGCTCTTACAAACTTTTGCTATAGGGAATTGAAGAACTGATTCTTTTTGTAAAAACCTGTAAGAATGACGATGAGGACAATAAAAAAATCACAAAATTCACTCTCAGAATCGGACTTAATGGCGAATAGACGCATCAGGTATCATGGGAGATTCCTATCTAATCTGAGACATATCTCTGTGTTTCCGCAGAGAAAGTGACAAATGAGACAGGAATCGCTCATGATACCTGCTTTGAACCGCCATTACGATCTTGCCATAATAGCATTATGCGAGTTTATTACTGAATTTTAGGCTCTTTTATAGGTAGTGTGATTTCTTGATTTTCTCTTTGTTTTAACAACAGATTGGACGATTTATTTACTTATAGCAAAAGTTTGGAAGAGCCCCATGGAAAAATCGTTCGGTTTCTGGTGATATTGCTATCTAGTAGCTAAGTATATATTTTAAAGTAAAAATTCCTCAGGGCTCTTTCGTGGCGCGAAAGGTTCCAAAACAGGAAACCTCTCCATTTTGAGAGAGGTTACCTTTGAAAATGTGGCAACTCAGCTGCGCGGAATATTAAGAAATAAAAGGCTCGCGATTGCACAATCTGTTTCAGGGGCGGAAGGAGGAAAGCGAGTCCCGCATCGCAAGTACCAAGCGAAACGAACATAATCTAATAAGCAACTCCGAGTGTTTATAATGTGAAGTAATTTGTTGAATTTTCAGCTTTCAGGAAGAGCGAGCGAGAGAGATAGGGAGAGTGAAAAAAAGAGAGAGAGAAAGAGAGAGTGAGAGATGGAGGGTGAGAGGAATTGAGTCCCCCGTGAATGAAATCAAAATGAAGTCATCGTGGTGAACGTGGAAAAGGGGAAGGAGTAAAGCGGGAGGAGAGAGAGTAAAGGAGAAAAGTAATTACGACTCCATGTCAGTGATGCCAAATTTAGGGAAACTTTGCCTAAATTGTCTTTAGACACGTTCCATCCAATATTTTTTCAAGACTTTGGATCACAAATATGACTTCCTTATTTCTGCGTTCTTTTATATATTCAAATCTAGATGGTAAGAGATTTTTTTTTTTATTTTTATTTTTACTCGTTGAAGCATTATGAGTGCGTTCTTACACTGAAAGAAGATGACCAAAAGCACATTGATAAGGAATTTGCTGACACTTTTACTAGAATTCTAGTATTTGTACAATAGTTTTTGAAAATGTTTAGGAAATGTTGGTGCCATTGCCAGATTCTGATTGAAACACCAGCATTTTTTTTTTTTTTTTATAAAAGCACTGAAAATTCCTCGCGATGGACATCACGGCAAAAAAAAAAAAATGGGTGTTCAACGTCCTCAGGACGTCCGGAGGACATATGAAGGAAATTTTGAAAAAATCTTGAATTGATCTGAAATACCTTCTTTTGACATTAAAAAGGTGTTCAGCGAAGAAAAAAAAATTAACGTCCAAATCACCATTTTTTTCCGGGATTTTTTGGCTTTTGACTGTATTTTAAGAATTTAGGCACTTTTTTTTCGGTGTTGAGGAGAGTAGGTAGGCCAATTTTTGGATGTTTTTGGGTTGGTGCTGTTTCAAAATCTTTGAAAAAAAA